>CM077936.1:309325-703772 GCA_039797435.1 Crotalus adamanteus
TACAACGGGAAGTATTTCGGCACACCGCAGGAGCTGGCGCAGCTCTACGCCCAGGGCAAGGTGCCCGCCGTCAAGCTGGTGTCCCATCCGGAGCAGACCCGCTTCTCCAGCTTCGTGCCGCGCGGGCAGTTCGGCCCCGAGCCCCCGAGCGACGCCCACGGCGCCAAGGTGTGCGAGCCGCAGGGGCACCAGTACTCGGTGAGCGGGAACCTGGTGAAGTACGCCGGGTGGAGCCTGGCGTTCCGCCTGCGCACCTCCACCGGCCTGCAGCTCTTCGACGTGCGCTTCAACGGCGAGCGGGTGGCCTACGAGCTGAGCGTGCAGGAGGCCATCGCCTTCTACGGCGGCAACTCCCCGGCCGCCATGCAGACCAAGTACATCGACGTGGGCTGGGGCATGGGCAGCGTCACCCACGAACTGGCGCCGGGCATCGACTGTCCGGAATCGGCAACCTTCCTGGACGCCTACCACCACTACGATGCCGATGGACCGGTGCGCTACCCCCGGGCCATCTGCGTCTTTGAGCTGCCCACCGGCGTGCCCCTGCGGCGCCACTTCGACAGCAACTTTCAGGGGGGGTCCACCTTCTACGCCGGGCTGGAGGGCCACGCCCTGGTCATCCGGACCACCTCCACCGTCTACAACTACGACTACATTTGGGACTTCCTGCTCTTCCCGAACGGGGTGCTGGAGACCAAGGTCCACGCCACGGGTTACGTCCACGCCTCCTTCTACACGCCGGAGGGGCTCTCTTACGGCACCCGTCTCCACACGCACCTGCTGGGCAACATCCACACGCATCTGGTGCACTACAAGGTTGACCTGGACGTAGCAGGTGGGTTCTCTCGTCCAGGGCGGAGACCGATATGGAGAGATTGGGGACCCCCCCCCCCTCCGGTCCGAATTTCCACGGTTGGGGCCAAACTCTTTGGGACGGAATCTTTCTCGTCCGGTTGGCTATGTCCGTGGAAACGACATCGCTTTCCCCAAAGTAGCCTCTAAAGCAGTGGTTCTCAACCTTTTTAAGGCCGCGACCCCCAACCGGCCGTAAGTCGAGGACTACTCCACCAGTTATAAGTCGAGGACTACTCAACTGGTGCAGCACCGTTTGCCGACTGGGACTTTTGGCGGGCTCAGCAGGGCAGAGACAGCCTGGACAAGTCCTCTTGGCTTTTGAAAGCCAATAGAATTAGACTCTATTCAAGAGAGTCTCTCCTATTGGCTTTCGAAAGCCAATAGAAGAAAAGGGAGTAGCACAGCTAAGGAAAAGGGGGGACGGCGTTGTTTGGCGACCCCCGTGAAATGGTCGTTCGACCCCCAAATGGGGTCCCGACCCACAGGCGGAGAACCGCTGCTCTACAGTGGTTCCTTTACCTGGGGCCCGTCTCCAAAAACTCCTTTCTATATATATAAAAAAAGTTTATCCATACTCTGAAAAAGAGGTTCGCCCGATCTTTGGGGCACCAGGGACCGGTTCCGTGGAGAAAGGTTTTTTTTTCCCACGGACCACAGAGCGTGTGGTTTTGTGTGCGGCCTGCATCCCACGGATGGGCCTTTGCGGTTTTGTGCGGACCGGTGGCTGGCGTGCCGTGGCCCAGGACTACTGGAGGTTGGAGACCCCTGCTCTGAAGAGCGTGCAGTTTGAACGCTGTGCAGAGTCCCGGGACACCTCCGAGGCAAAAGGTAGCGTGCGCTCGGGCTGAGGTCCAGCTGGACCCAGCCTTGACGTCCAAGAATTCTGGGGTCCCCATCTAGCTACCTTTACAGCCATCTCGCCTTTAAGAATTGGGGTCACCAATTCCTGAGCCAAAGCTCGTTTTTTGGGGGGGACAGGCTTTGTCTTCCACTTGTGACTACCCCCTCCGTCACAGGAACCCAGTTTTGCCCAAGTCCCCCCCCCGGTTCCCCCTTCAAAGCCCAGGTGACTGGGAGTTGCTCCTGCTGCTTGGGGATCAATCAATCAGAATAGACCTGGAAGGGACCTTGGAGGTCTTCTAGTCCAGCCCCCTGTTCTATTCTATAAAGAATAGAACAGAATAAAGAATAGAATAAAGAATAAATAAAATAGAATAAAGAATAAATAAAATAGAATAAAGAATGGAATAGAAGTAGAATAGAATAAAGAATAGAATAGAATAAAGAATAGAATAAAGAATAGAACAAAGAGTAGAGTAGAAGAATAGAACAGAAATAAGAATAGAATAAAGAATAGAATAAAGATTAGAATAGAAAATAAAGACTAGAATAAAGAATAAAGAATAGAATGAAGTAGAATAAAGAATAGAATAGAATAAAGAATAGAATAGAATAAAGAATAGAATAGAATAGAATAGAGAACAGAATAAAGAATAGAATAGAATAAAGAATAGAATAGAATGGAATAGAGAATAGAATAAATAGAATAAAGAATAAAGAATCGAATAAAGAATAGAATAGAATAGAAATAGGAATAGAATCGAATAAAGAATAAAGAATAGAATAGAATCGAATAAAGAATAGAATAGAAAAGAATAAAGACTAGAATAAAGAATAGAATAGAATAAAGTAGAATAAAGAATAGAATCGAATAAAGAATAGAATAAAGAGTAGAATAGAATAAAGAGAATAGAATAAAGAATAGAATAGAATAGAATAGAATAGAATAAAGTAGAATAAAGAATAGAATAGAATAAAGAGTAGAATAGAATAAAGAATAGAATAGAATAGAATAAAGCGTAGAATAGAATAGAATAGAGAATAGAAAGAATAATGTTGGAAGGGACCTTGGAGGTCATCTAGTCCAACCCCCTGCTCAGGCAGGACCCGCTATACCATTTCATACAGATGGCTGTCCAGTCTCTTCTTACAAACGTCCAGTGTGGAAGGGACCTTGGAGGTCATCTAGTCCAACCCCTTACTCAGGCAGGAAACCCTACACCATTTCGGACAAATGGCTGTCCAGTCTCTTCTTAAAAACTTCCAGTGTTGGAGCATTTACTGCTTCTGGAGGCAGGTTGTTCCACTGGTTAATCGTTCTCACTGTCAGGAAGTTTCTCCTTAGTTCTAGGTTGCTTCTCTTCTTGATTAGTTTCCGTCTGTTGCTTCTTGTCCTGCCTTCAGGTGCTTTGGAGAATAGCTTGACTCTCTCTTCTTTGGGGCAGCCCCTGAGATATTGGAAGGCTACTATCCTGTCCCCCCCTCATCCTTCTCGTCATTAAACTGGACATCCCCAATTCCGGCAACCGTTCCCGATATGTTTTAGCCTCCAGTCCCCTGATCCTCTTTCACCCCAAAACTGACGGTGAACCTGATTAAAAAAAGCGTTCCGGTCTTTTTCTTCTGCGCAGGGACCGCCAACAGCTTTGAGACGCTGGACATCGCCTTTGAGAACATCTCCCTTCCCTGGGAACCGAGCCACCGGCTGGTGCAGCCCCGCTTGAAGCCCCAGCCACGCCTGCGGGAGCGCCAGGCGGCCTTTCCCATCGGCAAACCCCTGCCTCGCTACTTCCTGTTTACCAACCCCACCCAGAAGAACCACTGGGATCACCTGCGCAGCTACCGCCTCCAGCTCAACTCCCACGCCGGCCTGGTCCTGCCTCGTAACTGGAAGGAGGAGAACGGGGTCACCTGGAGCAGGTGAGCTGGGACAGAAGAGAAGAGAACTGGGAAGGGACCCTGGAGGTCTTCTAGTCCAGCCCCCCCTGCTCAAGCAGGAGTACCTACACCATCTCTGACAAGGGACTGTCCAGCCGCTTCTTAAAAATCTCCAGTTGAGAGAGGCAGGCACTGGCGCTCCCGCAGAAAGCCCCGTACGCTCCAGTGGGGGAGCGGGGATGCTCGAACGGAGGGCACTTGTGCTCACACCCAAAGCTTCACTCGTGCAAGTGCGAGGGCGCTGATGCACAAACGGAGCATGAGTGGAGCTTCGCGTGCGAGAACACCAGTGTCCTCCTCTCGCCGGAGCGGAGCTTCGCCTCCCTGCGCACGCTTGCCCGCTGCTCGCGCGAGTGGAACATCCAGTTCACGGGCTTGCCCGTTTCTTCCACCGCCCGATTTTCAACATGCCGCTGTCCAGTAGTGGGCCCCAGCCCCGGGGGTTGGGGACCCCTGCTTTAGAGTAGAAGAATAAGGGGTCTCGGCCTAGCGTTCTCTTCAAGGGGGTCAGCAGAAAGATGGAGAGGCGCTTCGGATACAAAATTGGAGCGAAAGGCAACCTGGGCCCACAAAAGCAGAGTGGGATTTAGGGAAATAACCAAGGCAGCACACACACACACCCCAGTCCTTGCTGGGCATAAAATAAGGAGAGGGAGTATCAGAAGACGGAGGGGAGCCTGTAGTAGATACACGAGGCAGGTCCACAGCAGGTTCTGGGTCACTAGTGTGTTTTTTGTGTTTTCTGGAGGAAGGTATCACCACAAGGGACGGAGGGAGAGGGAGTTAGGTCCTCGGACACAGGCCTGTCCCTCTACACCAGTGGTTCTCAACCTTTTTAATGCCGCGACCCCCAACCGGTCGTAAGTCGAGGACTACCCAACCGGTCGTAAGCCGAGGACTACCCAACCGGTCATAAGTCGAGGACTTTCCCTGCCCGGGAGCGCCGCGCACGCGTGGTGCCGCCCCCTGCGCCGGCCGAGGCGTAGCTGGCAAGCGGCAGCGACGGCGCAGGCCAACCACCGGCTGGGCCACCAGCTGGCCCAGCCCAAGGGAGGTAAGGCACCCGCCGGGCCCCCCGCACGCCAGCAACCCTCCCTGCGCCCGCCGGCCTCCCACCTCCCACCCCTGGCCCTCTTTTCCTTCCATTTTTAGTAGTTGCACAGCAGGGAGGGGTGGAAACTTCCAGACAGCTCGCCTTCGCTGCAGACAACTCGCAGCACCGTTTGCCGACTGGGACTTTTGGCGGGCTCAGCAGGGCAGAGACAGCCTGGACCATTCCTATTGGCTTTGGAAAGCCAATAGAATTAGACTCTATTCAAGAGAGTCTCTTCTACTGGCTTTCGAAAGCCAATAGAATAAAAGGGAGGAGCACAGCTAAGGAAAAGGGGGGGAAAATGGCGGACGGCGTTGTTTGGCGACCCCCGTGAAATGGTCGTTCGACCCCCAAATGGGGTCCCGACCCACAGGTTGAGAATCACTGGTGTAGACACGTGGGGTGGGGTCACCCCGGCCATGCTCGGAGGCTGACACAGGGCATTTCTCTCCCCCCCCCCCGCAGGTACCACTTGGCGGTGACACAACACCACGAGAATGAAGGCGTCAGCAGCAGCTTGTACATCCAGAACGATCCCTGGAATCCCAGCGTGAGCTTCGAAAACTTCCTCCGGAAGGACGAGAGCATCGACAAGCAGGTAAGAGCAGGGGTTCTCAACCTTTTTAATGCCACAACCCCCCCAACCGGTCGTTAAGTCGAGGACTACTCAGCCGGTCGTAAGTCGAGGACTACTCAACTGGTGCAGCACCGTTTGCAGACTGGGGCTTTTGGCGGGCTCAGCCGGGCAGAGACAGCCTGGACCATTCCTATTGGCTTTGGAAAGCCAATAGAATGAGACTCTGTTCAAGAGAGTCTCTTCGATTGGCTTTCCAAAGCCAATAGAATAAAAGGGAGTAGCACAGCCAAGGAAAAGGGGGGAAAAAAATGGCGGACTGCGTTGTTTGGCGACCCCCGTGAAATGGTCGTTCGACCCCAAATGGGGTCCCGACCCACAGGTGGAGAACCGCTGAGTAGAGGGGTGTACGTGTGTGTGGTGTCTCCGTGTATTTGTGTGCGTGTGTGGTGTCTCCGTGTATTTGTGTGCGTAGTTGTCGCACACTCCTTCCTGACCAACTTCTGTCCGGCAGGACCTCGTGGCCTGGGTGACGGTGGGCTTCCTCCACATTCCCCACTCGGAAGACGTCCCCAACACGGCCACCCCCGGCAACGTGGTGGGCTTCCTGCTGCGCCCCTTCAACTTCTTTGACGAAGACCCCTCGGTGGCATCCCGTCGCACGGTCATCGTGCGTCCCGCCGAGGCCGGGAGCCGAGACGGCGTGCGAATTCAGCGCTGGACGCCGGAGAGCCCCGGGCAGTGCGTGACGAACGAGCCCTTCAGCTACAACGGCACATACCGCCCCGTCTAGCTCAGCTGGGACCTTCCGACCTTGGAACACAGCCGTCACCAGTTCGAATCGCGCCTGGGAGGACCTCCTCCAGCGGTGCCCGTGGCCGGGCAGAGGGTCTACGGGCAGAAAAACCGGGGAGGAACTTGGCCGCGCTGTCCTCCGCTTCGGCGTTACCCCTGTTCCAAATCCTTTCCAGGACTGGCTGTCACTCGACCACCAGCAGGGGGCTCCAAATCCTGCCTCACTTGCACCCCCTCCTGGCCCATTATTGACACTGCAGCCAAGGGCACAATTTGGACTCCAGGATGAAAACTTGGCAACTTGGGGATCCAAGATTATTTTCCTCCCCTTCCCCTCCCCAGTTGTGTTTCCCCAGAGGGTAGCTGTTGGAGCAGGGCTCCCCCCCCCGTGGGCCACGTGAATCCACTGTCCTACCCGGCAGGGCTGTTGTGAAAATAAATGAGATCAACTCTTTCAAAGCCACCTCCAATCTTTTGGGACCGGAAGGAGAACGCCAAGCACACTCTGGAAGGCTGGTCATTTGGAAGGGCCGAGAATGCTGAGCCCCAAGACCCATGTGCCACCAAAGGCCCCGCCCAAAGCGCCAATCAACAGCCACTCCCCGCCCCATGTGCCCCCCTCCTCACAACCACAAAACCCTCGATGGCCCCTGCCCGGGAAGTCACTCTGCAAGTCTCCTTGACGTTGCTCGTCCGGTCGCAAAAGGAGATCCTGGGACGTTGAGACCGTCATAAAGACGAGTCAGTTGTCTGGATTTTACAACCCATGACCCCTGGGGATGCCAGAACGGTCCTTAAGCGTCAAAAGCACTTTTTCCAATGCTGTTGCCATTTTGGTCACTGAAGGAACCGTCGTAAATTGAGGACTCGCTGCGCTAGTCACAGAGCGAGACGCCCGTCTCTTGTCCTGGGACGGTCAGCTTCTTGCCTTCTCCCTCACCTGAGCCAGGTGACCCAGGATTATGTCCCCTCCCTCCCTCCAAAATACAGGGGTCCTCAACTTACGGCCCCAAATTTATGTCGCTAAAGGAGCAACAGGTTGAGTTTTCTCATGATACGGTTTTCCGGCCACGTTTATGAAACCAATGCCCGCAGGTTGTTAAGTGTAGCCTGGCTCCGTTTGTCAGAAGGTCATAAAAAGGCGACCGTGTGCCCCCCCACCCCCCTGGGGACCCTGCAACCGTCGTAACTGTGGGTCAGTTATCCAGTCTACATCACATTGTAAAAGGGACGCTGCCAACGGGTGTCAGGGTGAAGGCGGTCGTCCGTCACTTTTTTCTGGCGGCGTTTTAAGTTCCAACGGTCGCTAAACGAACGGTCGTAAGTGGAGGACCAGCGTGGCCGAAGGGGTCCTTTTCGGCTGGCCACACCCAAGGAACCAGGTCCCACAGCCCTGGGTAGACCGATGAGTTGTGTTGTCCTTTCCCGCCACGACAAGCCCTTGACAATGATGGCCGTCCAAAGCGGGGAGGGGCACCCCTGGATGCTTTGTCTCTCCTCCCCTTCCTCCCTTTCCTCGGCTTACGACAGCTCAGTTAGTGACTGTTCGAAGTTGCAACGGCCACTGGGAAAAAAACAGCCGTTTGTGACATTTACAACCGCTGCGGCATCCTCAACGATCAAAATCCAGACGCTCGGCAACTTTCGTGTACTTACGACGGTTGTAGTGTCCCGGGGTGGGTCCCATACTCCCCTCTGGCGACCGTCTATCAATGGGGAAGACCAATTCGTGCCACCGCTGTGCGACTCACTTAAGAACCGCGGCGGCTCACTCACCAACGGTCGTAAAACGGAGCAAAACTCCCTGAACAGCCGTCTCGCTTAGAAACTGTAAATTTGGGGGCTCAACTGACGCCGTACGTCAACTAGCCCGAAGCCTTTGCGCTCCTCTTTTCCTGGCAATCTTGGCAACCCCCAGGCTGACCCACACAGGACCCCCCCCGAAACAGACGGAGACGGGGGAGCGGTGTAGTCATCCAGTCCAAATTTATTGGGCATCGGTTGCTACTGCCGAGGACAGCATGCGGGGTGGGGTGGGGGAATATCTTGTGCGTCCTTCAGATGTGTGGGACAAGCTGGGAGGGGGGGGTCTGGAGACCTGCCCTGTTTGGGGGGGAGCATCGCCCCCCCTTGATGGAACGAAGCCTCCCTTACCGCAGTGAGAGGGGCAGGACCCACCCGTGAGAGGTGGGGGGAGGGAAAGGCTTTTGCATGCAGCGGGTTGCTGCTTTAACGGGTGGGGGGATGCTTATGCAATGGGGGCGTGGGAAGGAGCAGGGACCTCCCCCTGTTCTCTGCCACGTCCCCTCCCCGCACCCCGTTTTTTTTTTCTCAGCGGGACCGTTTCGCCGCAACGCCAGCAGAGGAAGAAGTGGCGAAGAGAGTGGGGCGCACCTGTGTAGACAGAACGCACCCTCTTACAGAGATGTGTAGCCGCATGTGTAGTTGGGGGGGGGCTGTGGAGACAGCCCGGATTCTAAAGGGGGGGGTGGAGTGACCCAGCAGTAAGTGACCCACACCTGCCATTCCTCAATCCTCACGATCTCCGGGCTGGTCTCCGCTTTTCCGTACCAGTTGCTGCTACGATGCACCAACCACCTCCCCCCCCCCCCCGGATGGACTCAAGGAGCGTTTAAATTATTGCGCAGCTGGAGCCTCCCCCCCCCCATGGAGAAATCGCTTTGGTGAAGCAAGGGGGCTCATGAAAGATCTGGGGAGGGGGTCTCTCAAAATAAGGAAGTGGGCCCCGTGGGCCCCGTGTTGCTCTCGTCCGAGTACCGCAAAGATCACAGCTCCTCAGAGTGAGACGAAGGGGGAGCGTCCCGCTGCTGGGCCGAGCTGCCCTCCTCAGGGGGTCCAGCGTGAGGTCCCTGCAGGAGCGCCCCCCTTCTTCCTGCTCAGCCACTTGGGGGTGATCGAAGGAGGACGATAACACCCCAACGTTCAGGGTCCCAAACGGCGCTCCGATCCTCGCGGTCAGCGTCCTGCCTGCTCCGCCGTCGTCGTCCTCGTTGACGCCACGGTTCCTGCAGCCCTCCTGCCGGTCCCCTGGGACCGGCCCGCCCATTAGGCCAGCTAACGTCGTATGGGCCGGCCGTGCCAGGAGGCTGCCCCTCGCCTGGGCTATGGGGGCCCCCGGCGATCCTTCTCCACCGTCTGCTCTCCCCATCGTGCGGAGAGACCCTTGTCTGAGTCCATTAACTGCCGGGATCCGAGCAGTGTCTGTGCAAATCTGGGGGCAAGTCCGGGTCCTCCGTGGCGGCCAGCTGTCCTGGAAGCGAAAGGCGCCGCGGGGCCACGTAGGGCGGCTCCATCAGCAGGACCACCTCGTCGCTGGACTCGGCGGCGTCCACGCGGGGAGCCGGGAAAAGGGGCATCTGAGAAGGGACGAGAAAGCGGGAGCGGTCTGCGGGGCTGGGGGTCCAAAACCCCTTCCAAACCTGCTTCAAAGCGGGAGGAAGGGGCAGCACCCGCAATGGCAACCCCCGATGCCACGTCCGCCCGTCCGTCTGAGCACGGAGCACCAGGTGGGGGTTCCGCGGGGGGTTTTTTTGGGAGGTGCTACAGAAGTTGGGGTGCTGCAGGTCTTGAGGACAGGGCCCAGTCTACGAGGGGACACTCACCTGTGTCCGGGTGCAGAGTGTCTGGGCCAGGATGGGGGCCAAGGGCAGGGGGTGTTCTCCCAAAGAGGGCTCGGCGTTCGGCGGAGGCTGCGGCGAGGAGACGGCGCTGTAGGTGGGGGGCACCAGGACCGCTTGGCGCTGCAGCAGCTGCAGGATGGAGCCCACGTCCGCAGTCAGGCGGTTCTCCAGCCTGGAGGGAAACGACGGGTGGGTGGCCGGGGTAGGCCCAGACAGGCAATAAAGCATCTCTTCCACCCACCTTTGTGTGCGATACACCCGTCTCCCCGTCCATCCGCCTTAGGAAAATGGTCTGCGGTGCCTTTGTGCAAGGAAGGGACCCCCCCACCACCACAGGCCAGAACAAGGCCCCTTCCTTGGGGCACCCGTCCGATTGTGCCTCCTCCGGGCAGGAAGGACCCTCCCCTGCTTCCCCCTTCCCTGCTTCTAGCCAGTTCTTTCTCCAGGAGGGGTTGGGGGCTTGGGAGAACGAAGAGGACAGCCCCTCACCCAAAAAAAGCAATGGGGAGGGGAGAACAACCTTCAGCCCGGCGCCTTCTCTTCACCGGCTAATGCCCAGGGGTGATTCGGCTGAGTTTGCAGGGCACAATCTGATTACACACGCACACGAACGCACCCCATGCCCGTCTGCTCTTACCTGTTGAGCTGCTTCTGGAGCAGGTCCAGGCGGCCCTCCAGCTCGGCGCGGTGCCGCCTGCTGGAGGGGAGGCTGCCGCTGGCGGCCAGGGGGAGGTTGAGGGTGGGGCGGGCAGCAGGGGGGCAGCTCGGCAGCTCCTGGTACTGCCGTTCTCGGCTCTCCGTCCAGAAGCTGAAGATGTTCGACATGCCGGAAAAGGCCCCTGAGGGACACAGCAGGGAGGAGGGGTCAGTCCCAGGCACTCCTCTGAGGGGGGGGGGTCCCTGGGGGTCCCTGCGAGATGGGCAGGTCAGCCCCCTCCCGGGTCCCAGCAGCGGAGTGGGTGGCCCAAATGAAGGACGGTCCCATGTCGTGCGGACGCCAAGCCCGCCTCCTCTTTCTGTTCCCCCATTGTGCTACGGATGGTGAGCAATACACAACCCCTCTGAAGCAGGCCTTACCGGAGAGCGGGTTGCAGGAGTCGCTGCTCTGCTGCTCAGGGGGGGCTGCGGAGGGAGGCACGGCGAGGGGCGCCACGGCCCGGTGGAAAGGCGACAGCTCCGTGACCCTGGAGACGGGGACGGGGATCTCCTCCTCGTCGCTCGAGGGTGGGCTGGAGGCTGCCGAGCTGCTGAGGCACGCTTCCCACCTGGGGGAGGCTGGCGACGGACAGTTCTGGCCGAGGTGCAGGGCCTTGGGCTGGGACCTCGCTTCCCCCAGTAGCTCGTCTGCGGGACATGTAGGCGAAAAAAAAAAAGCACTCTACATGTGTCTCGGGAGCACAGGGTGTGCCTGCCGTAGCCTCGCAGAGGTACGCCAGGATTGCAAGCTAGGCGGGTCCAGGGCCTTGAACCTTCACCGTTTGCTCGCCGGGATCTGCGACGACAGACACATGGGGGAGAGGCTGAGGGGTCCCCGAAGGGAGCAGTGAGAAAGGTTTAATCAAACTTCACGGACACCTCGGAGGACCACGGAGAGAGGCGGTTTCCTCCGGCCAAGACTCACCTTTCTCGGTGCGCCGTCGGAAGGAGAGCTTGCGCCGTCGCAGCCGGTTGAAGCCCCCGTTCATCTCGTCGCTGCCAGGGGACCCTGGGATCATGTTGGTCTGCAAGGCCAAGCAGCTCTTTCTCACTCGGGGAGAAGGCAAGACTCCAGAGGAAGAACGGGTCTGGGGCGGGGGAGCCGCGTGGGGGGGTGGGGAGGATAGCCCGGGCCCTGGGAGCCCCTCCCGAGCCACTCACATCTCGCAGGTTGAAAGTGATCTCCAGGTTGGACCAGAAATGGTCCGAGAACTCCGGGTACATGTCCAGCACCTCCAGCAGATCTTCCCTATGGATCTTGTGCAGGTCGCAGTACGTCAGGGCTCGCACGTCCGCGTTGGACTTGCCGGGTCGCGCGTACAGGTTGAGCGGCTCCCCAAAAATGTCGTTCTTCCCTGGGGGGGGAGAGTGGACAAAGAAGGCACAAGGGCGGTGGGACACCAGCCGGAAGACACGCGTCAAGCTTCGCTGCAGGGACAGACCGCCACGCGCCGTGGAGAGCGGGAGACGAAGGGGGGGATGCTTGGGGAAACGGACGTAAACGCGGTTTCTCCCGAAGATGCTGCCTCAAGGTCACCCAGCGCGCAGAAGAAGGGAACCACGTACCAACCTGCTCTAGGACTGACCGGTATGTCTGAACCTCGTTGGTCATACTGGGGGGAAGGGCAATGGACTGGTCATACTGGGGGGAGCACTCGGGGGCGGAAATGGGGGGCAACGTTGAGAGAGGGAAAAGTACAACGTAGGGACTTGGGCGCACGAGTCTCAGTTCGGGCTTTGCAATTGTTAGCGGTCAATAATAATATACCGTTCTCCAAAAATGAAGCCAAGGATTGTTTCAATCCAGAGGTTGCAGTGCAACCACCCGATGAAGCAGGAGACCCGACACAATTCTGGAAGGAACCTTGGAGGTCTTCTAGCCCAGCCCCGTTTAAGCAGGGGACCTTTACGGACTCATGGAATAACAGAGTTGGAAGGGGACCTTGGAGGTCTTCTAGTCCGACCAGCAGGAGACCTTTACAGAATACCAGAGTAGGTCGCAAAAGGAGATCACATATCCCGGGACACTGCTACCGTCATAAATACGAGCTTGTCGGAAGTCGCAAAAGGGGATCACACAATCCTGGGACACTGCGACCGTCATAAATATGAGCTTGTCGGAAAATCGCAAAAGGGGATCACATGATCTTGGGACACTGCGACTGTCCTAAATACGAGCTTGTCGGCAGGTCGCAAAAGGGGATCACACGATCCCGGGACACTGCTATCGTCATAAATATGAGCAAGTTGGAAAATCGCAAAAGGGGATCACATGATCCCGGGACACTGCGACCATCATAAATATGAGCTTGTTGGCAGGTCGCAAAAGGGGATCACATGATCCCGGGACACTGCTACCGTCATAAATACGAGCTTGTCGGAAGTCGCAAAAGGGGATCACACGATCCCGGGACACTGCGACCGTCATAAATATGAGCTTGTTGGAAAATCGCAAAAGGGGATCACATGATCCCGGGACACTGCGACCGTCATAAATATAAGCTTGTCAGAAGGTCGCAAAAGGGGATCACACAATCCCGGGACACTGCGACCATCATAAATACGAGCAAGTCGGAAAATCGCAAAAGGGGATCACACGATCCCGGGACACTGCGACCGTCCTAAATACGAGCTTGTCGGCAGGTCGCAAAAGGGGATCACATGACCCCGGGACACTGCACCCGTCCTAAATATGAGCCAGTTGCCAAGTGGCCAAATTTTGATCACATGACCCTGGGGGATGCCACGACGGCCGTAAGTGTGCGGTCATAAGCCACTTTTTCTAGTGCCGTCGTATCTTTCAACGATCGCTAAAGGAACTGGGCAATGACTTACAGGTTAACCAGCTGATGTAAGATAAGGTGGATGAGGCAAGGATAGGACTGATCCAGCAAGGTCTGTGTCTTTTTGAGAGCAAGCAGGGTCTGTATCCCTTTAAGAGCCTGAGTATAAAAGGGGCCGAGCTTGTCGGAAGTCGCAAAAGGGGATCACACAATCCCGGGACACTGCGACCGTCATAAATATGAGCTTGTCGGAAAATCGCAAAAGGGGATCACATGATCTTGGGACACTGCTACCGTCATAAATATGAGCTTGTGGGCTGGTCTCTCTCTCGCTCTCTCTCTCTTCTCTCTCTCGTCCGTTTCCCGCTGCAACTGCTGTGTGTTGGATCCTGCGGTACCAGCACGTGTATGTATATTGTTCCTGGTGTACGATATTGAAGGTAGCGTAAGATAAACCACCATTTAATATAGACCACTGTTTACTGTATTTACTCCTAGATTATCTGTGTGTGTACGCACTGACAGAGGATTCCCTGTATTCCTCCGGGACCCTGCCACCTTCGCAAGGGCCGTTCTAGGGATGCTTTGGGGAGGGGGCGTCCTTTCCGTAAGACCAGAGACGGAGCAGAGACTGGCGGCAGCCCCTTCCTCACCTAGAATGGCAACCACCACGTCCCCCCGGAGGATCTCGATGGAACCGCGGGAGATGAAGTAGAGGGCGGTCAGCACGTCCCCGGCGTGCACCAAGGTGTCCCCCGGCGGGGCGTGGGTAGTTTTGAACTTCATGGCCAAGGCGCGCAGGCAGCCCTTGCTGGCGCCCCGGAAGGGACGGCAGTTTTGCAGTAAGGTACGGTTCAGGTGCAGGCAGATGTCGGCTTGCAGGCACTCGGGGAATCCCTTCAGCACCTGCAGGGGGGGGGGAGAGAAGGAGGGAGGGAGGGGAGAGAGGTTGAATCGGATCCCCATCCTGAGGAACGTCCACCCACGAGGACCAATCCAACAAAAAAGAGGTGGATCCCGTTCTCGGAAACGATTTGGGGCGTCCCCCCCCCAAAATGTAGTGTATCCTATGCCAGAGTTCCCTATTTTTCAGCTGAGGGATTGGAGTGAGCAGCGGGTGCGCGCAAACGGAGGGCGTATCCCTGCGCTGCCTGCTACCCGGGCAACGGGGGGGAGGATGCGTGCACGTGCGTGCCGACCGACCGCTTCCGTAGCCCGATTCTGAACATCTCAAGGCCCAGGGCTTGGGGACCTGTTCTACACTCCTTGGGGGGTGCTAAGGGGAGAGACCCTAGTGGCACAGGCACTTCAACGCCCCATGGGGGGGCAGAACTGGACCCGCAGCTCCCCGGTCACCCGGGGAGCAGAGACCCACCAGGATCGCGAGAAGGGGGGGAAGGCACCGATAACTCACCGCGTTCATGTCGATGCCGTTGGTGTAAGACCAGGCGTGCTGGAAATACTCTTCTAGGCGCTGGCGCAGGGGGTTGGGGATCTGGTGGAAGCGGATGAACTCTCGCACCCGCAGCATCTGGGTGTGGTAGCGGGCGGTGCCGGAGTACAGCCGCTGGATGATGGCCGACACGTTCCCAAAGATGCTGGCGTACATCAGGGCTGGCGAAAAGGAAGGGAGACACCCGTCCGTGGCTATCGCTCCCGGCGCCTGGAAAGGGTTCTGCCTCGCCCACTGCTACTCCTGGGCCTTCTCTCCATTCCCAGGCCCCCCTCAGCTCCCTACTACGTAGCGGTAGGAACACTCCCTCCCAATCCAAGGGGTGACACGCAGCCCGCCGCCCGGTAACCCCGGGCACGGTTCGGGAAGGCCGTGCGTTGCATGCGCTTAATCCCAGCTCGTCCCGCCCGCCGCGGACGCGAAGCAGAGACGGCACCCATTTTTAAGTGGACGCCGCCTCCCCAACTGGGCCCCGCCCCTCCCGATGGGCAGCACTCACAGCCAATCAGCATGACGCAGATGGAGAAGATCTTCTCCGGGTTCGTGTTGGGCGAGACGTTGCCGAAGCCGACGCTGGTCAGGCTGCTGAAGGTGAAGTAGAGGGCGGTGATGTACTTGTCCTTGATGCTGGGACCCAGGTGCGAGGTGCTCGCGTTGAAGGGCTTCCCGATCTGCCCGCCCAGCGAGTGGAGCCAGCCGATGGTCTTGCCCTCCATGTTGCCGATGGCGTACCAGATGCAGGCTAGCCAGTGGGCGATCAGGGCGAAGGTGCACATCAACAGGAAGAGCACGGCCGCCCCGTACTCCGAGTAGCGGTCCAGCTTGCGGGCCACGCGCACCAGGCGCAGCAGGCGGGCCGTCTTCAGCAGCCCAATCAGGGTGGTGGTCTGCGCGGGGAGAAGAGGCAGGAAGGGTGTGAATCTCCCGGCGGGGAAACGCGACAAGTCGCCACGGCGAACTCACCGCGGCCAATTGGCCGCGGTAAATAGGAGCCAGCCGTGGGCTGCAGCTGCCAAAAAAGCCAACACCGTGCTAGGCTGCATTAACAGAGAGATAGAATCAAGATCAGGTGAAGGGTTACTACCACTTTACAAGGCCTTGGTAAGGCCACACTTGGAATACGGCATCCAGTTTTGGTCCCCACAATGTAAAAAAGATGTTGAGATTCTAGAAAGAGTATAGAGAAGAGCAACAAAGATGGTTAGGGGATGGAGGCTAAAGCATGTAAGGAATGGTTGCTGGAATTGGGTCTGTCTAGTTTAATGAAGAGAAGGACGAGGGGGGACAGGATAGCAGCGTTCCAGTATCTCAGGGGCTGTCCCAAACAAGAGAGAGTCAAGCTATTCTCCAAAGTGCCTGAAGGCCGGACGAGAAGCAACGGGTGGAAACTCACCAAGGAGAGAAGCAACCTGGAACTAAGGAGAAACTCCCTGACAGTGAGGACACTTAACCAGTGGAACTCCTTGCCTCCAGAAGTGGTGAATGCTCCAACACTGGAAGTTTTCAAGAAGAGACTGGACAGCCATTTGTCCGAAACGGGATAGGCTTTCCTGCCTGAGCAGGGGTTTGGACTAGATGACCTCCAAGGTCCCTTCCACCTTCCACAATGGAGGTTTTTAAGAAGAGACTGGACAGCCATTTGTCTGAAATGGAAACGGGGTTTTCTGCCTGACCAGGGGGTTGGACTAGATGACCTCCAAAGTCCCTTCCAACTCTGATTCTATTCTATTCTATTCTATTCTATTCTATTCTATTCTATTCTATTCTATTCTTCTATTATTATTCTTCATTCTTCTATTCTATTCTATTCTTATTCTTCGTTCTTCTATTCTATTCTATTCTATTCTATTCTATTCTATTCTATTCTATTCTATTCTATTCTATTCTATTCTATTCTATTGTAATTCTTATTCTTACTCTATTCTTAAGAAGAGACTGGATAGCCATTTATCCGAAATGGGATAGGGTTTCCAGCCTGAGCAGGGGGTTGGACTAGATGACCTCCAAGGTCCCTTCCAACTTTTATTATTATTATTACTATTATTATTAGTATTAGTATTAGTATTATCATCATCATCATCATCATCATTATATTATCTTCACATCATTATTATTGTTATTATTATTATCATCATCATTATATTATTATTATCGTTATCATTATATTATTATCATCATTACCATTATTATCATTGTTGTTTTGTTATTAGTATTATTATTATCATCATGATGATGATTATATTGTTATTGTTATAATAACTCACCACGGGAAAATTTAACAATTCCGTTTAATGATTTAAAACGCGCGAAGAAACTATTTTAACGTTGACCGTTCACATTGCACTCGGTCCTTCCTTCTGCCTCCGAATGACGAGACGCAAACCAAGTCATAACCGGTAGCCAGCACGGGTTTGTCAAAAAGAGATCACGCCAAAACCGACCTTATTTCATTCTCCGATAAAGAGACTAAACTAGTAGACCAACGAAACGCCGTGGACGTAGTAGGCGTAAGACTTCAAGTAAGGCCTTTGACAAGGTGGACCGCAACCCTACTCCTGGATAAGCTAGAAAAAGGTGGAGTAGACAACATCCCCGCCGGAGGGATCTGTAGCTGGCTGCCAACTGTACTCAGCAAGTAGCTCTCAACGGCACTACATCCACACGGAGAGGAGTAAGCAGTGGGGTACCACCGGGCTCCAAAAAGATACTCGACAAACGTGAACAACGGGCCCCGTCCAACACAATGAGTTTCACGGTGGAGAAAAGCAACGTTTTTACACTTAGGCCGGAAACCCCAAAGATACAAATAATGCAGATTGGGCGAGACCTGGCTTAAAAACAGCAACTGGGAGATGAACCTCGGAGTCCTAGTGGGCGATCTCTCAACCCTGAGCCAGCCGCATGCAGCAGCCGCCAAAAAAAAAGCCAACACAATCCTTGGTTGTGTAAACAGAGGCATAGAATCAAGATCGCACAAAGTCTTCGTCCCGCTTTGTAAAACCCTAGTAAGGCCACACCTGGAATCCTGCAGCCAGTGTTGGTCCCCGCATCACAAAAAAAGATGTGGAGAGTCTGGAAAAAACAAAATCGGAGAAGAGCAACTAAGAGGATCCGAGGCCCGGAGACTAAAACATACAAAGAACGGCTGTGGGATTTGGGGTTTGGCCGGTCTAAAGAAAAGAAGAAGTAGGGGAGACATGATAGCATTGTTCCGATATCTGAGGGGCTGCCCCAAAGAAGAGGGGGGGGGTCACGTTATTCTCCAAAGCGCCCGAAGGCAGGACGAGAAACAACGGTTAGAAACTGACCAGAGAGAGAAGCAACGTAGAATTAAGAAGAAACTTGACAATGAGGACAATTAACCAGTGGAACAGCTTGCCACCAGAAATTGTGGGCGCTCCATCACTTGAGGTTTTGAAGAAGAGGCTAGACAGTCACCTGTCTGAGATGGTATAGGTTCTCCCGCTTGAGCAGGGGGCTGGACTAGAAGACCTCCAAGGTCCCTTCCAGCTCTATTCTCTTTTATATATATTTACATAATGATTCTTTTCCATAGTTTCATTGAGATTAGTGTAACAACCTGTGGCGAGTTGTCACAGACCCCTCCCAGGGTCCCGGTCTTCGACGGGTCCACCCACAGTGTCCTCGACCCCTTTTTTCGCAGCTGTTTCCGCCCCACTAGGTTTGGGGTGGTGGTGGCAAGCAGACTGTAAGTGGGGGATTCTCCGAGGTTGCACAGAGGAGAATTCCCCACGTTTTCTGGCTTTGTGGACCGGTGGGGGTGGGGTGGGGAAGGTCTGGCCTGAGCGGCAGACACGCGCGCCCGCTGCTGGTGCAAACGGAGCGCGTTTATGCGCTCGCCCGCTCCATTAGCACACGGAGGTGTGCCTGCACGCTCACTCGCCACTTCCGCGGACCGGTTCCAAACGTCTCAAGGGCCGGGAGCGTCCACGGCCCGCTGGGGGGGGGGGTTGGGGACCCCTGGCAAAGAGGAGCCAAATTGTGAAGCTACACCTTCGTTCGGGGAGCCTTCTCTGAGCCACAGGACATCTGCGGCTTCTCCCACCGGTGACGCAGCTCCTCCCGCTGCCAGCCACCCCCCGTCTCCCCTCCAGCTGCCAACAGTGGCTCTCTCATCCCCCCCCCCCGAGGGCAAACCACTCACTGCTGGCCAGAAGGGGAGGGAGGCGAAGAGCCGAACCGCCCGTGAGCGTGGCCGATCCTTGCCGTCTCTCCGGGCAACCCGGCTCCTCCGTGCAGGCTGCCCGAGGGAACCGTGACGCCTCTCTACTAGCACGGCTTCCTCCGTTCTCCCTCTGGAGCTGGCCTAGTTTCTCCCCATAGCCAAGGGGTGCCTGCGGGGGGCCGGAGGCAGCGATGCCAGCTTCAGCGAAGGAATCGTTTGGCGCCAAGGACCCGTTTTGCGGAGAGAGGTTTTTCCGCAGACCGGAGGGTGCGCGGCTTCGTGTGTTGCCTGCATCCCACGGATGGGGCTTTGCTGGTTTGTGCGGACCGGTTGCTGGCATGCCGCGACCCGGGTACCGGGGGTCTAGACGGCCAGCCGTGCCAGCAAGGTCGCCCCCCCCTCCTTTCTGCCCTCTGGCTTGCCAGCTTCAATCTCGTCCCCCCTTTCTCATTGCAGGCAGGCATCCAACCGATCCATTTTGGCTCAATCAATATAAAAACCGCCTGCCGTCGGAAAGCCAAGCGCCTGTTGTCAGGAAGAACAAAAAGGGAACATCTGGTGTGCCAAAACCACAGCCTCCGTCTCACTGCCTTCGCCCTTCGGAGTCCCTCAAAGTCAAGAGCCCTGCCTTGCCCGGAAGCTCTCCAGGATCCTAAAAATAAGTTTTAAAAAGCCAAGACTTTCTCAATTTTTCCTAACTTGACGCCGTATAGTTAATGCTCAATTCACAACAGCTTATTTAGTGACCGTTCAAAGTTACAACGGCGCTGTGAAAAAAGTGATTTAGGACTGTTTTTCGCAACCCCGGGGATGCTACGGCGAAAAACGGTCCTAAACGGGTTGTGGCGTCCTGGGGGGGTCACACGATTCCCCTTCCACCACCCTCCGACAAAGTCAACGGGGAAGCCGGAAGTCACTCAGCGACCGTGTCGCTCGCTTAACAACTGCATGGATTCCCGTCCGGAAAGTGGCAAAAAAGAGGTCGTAAAAAAAAGAAAATGGGACGAAACTCGGTTACAAACTGTTGCTGTATCCTAAGGTCACGCGATCCTCCTTTGGTGACCGTCGGACCGGCGAAGCCAATCGGGAAGCTAGATTCACTTACCAACCGGGCGACTTAACCACCGTGGTAAGAAAGTGTCGTACAAGGGGGCCAAATTCGCTTCGCCGACGTTTCGCTTAGCCGCGGAAAAGCGGGGCTCCGCTGTACGCCGTACTTCGAGGACTGTTCGTACACTGTACGCTTTTTGTAAGAAGTGGCAAACGTGGCCGGCCACCAAAGGTTGCTCCTCACCCCGAGCAGGTCGAGACTTTCTCGCCATAGGGCCCTCTCCCCTCAGCTGCCCCGAGTGTGTAGACACACCGCCCGCCCGTCCACACACACCCCTCCGTCCACACACCCCGGTACCTCTTCCGAGCCGGAGCCGAAGATGAGCAGGTCGAAGGGGATGGCAGCCACCATGTCGATCAGGAACCAGCCCTTGAAGTAGTGGATGGCGATCTTGCCCGGGTGGCTGACCACCTCCTCGTTGGAGTTGACGTACGTGGTGCGGAAGTTGATCAGGATGTCAATGATGAACATGATGTCCACCATCAGGTCCACCACGTTGAGCGGGCTGCAGGAGTAGCCGCAGGCCCGGTGGTCCCGCCCATCCTGGTTGTTCAGCAGGAAGGCGGCTGAGTAGGGGGTGAAGATGGCCGTGTAGATGACCAGCAGCAGGATCAGCCAATCCCAGACCGCCTTGAAGGGGCTGTAGTGCAGGATGGTCCACTTATGGATGCGGGGGGCCTGCAGCTTGTACTCGGGGAGCACATCGGCGCCCAGGGACAGCACCTGGTGCGGAGGGGGGGGGGAGGAGGCAACGTGAGCAAATTCAGCCCCCTCCCCCAGGGTCACAGCCCCGTCCTTTCCAGCCACACCCCAACTCTGCGCTAGCTCCCCTTTCTGGATATTGCCTCCCTCGGGTTGGACCAGATGACCTCCGAGGCCCCTTCCAACTCTGTCATTCTATGATTCTGTCAGGGTCTCCTGCTGGAGCAGGGGGTTGGACTAGATGACCTCCCAGGTCCCTTCCAAACGATTCTGTCAGGGTCTCCTGCTGGAGCAGGGGATTGGACTAGATGACCTCCCAGGTCCCTTCCAAACGATTCTGTCAGGGTCTCCTGCTGGAGCAGGGGGTTGGACTAGATGACCTCCAAGGTCCCTTCCAACTCTGTCATTCTATGATTCTGTAAGGGTCTCCTGCTTGAGCAGGGGGTTGGACTAGATGATCTCCCACGTCCCTTCCAAATGATTCTGTAAGGGTCTCCTGCTGGAGCAGGGGGTTGGACTAGATGACCTCCCAGGTCCCTTCCAAACGATTCTGTCAGGGTCTCCTGCTGGAGCAGGGGGTTGGACTAGATGACCTCCAAGGTCCCTTCCAACTGTCATTCTATGATTCTGTAAGGGTCTCCTGCTTGAGCAGGGGGTTGGACTAGATGATCTCCCACGTCCCTTCCAAATGATTCTGTAAGGGTCTCCTGCTGGAGCAGGGGGTTGGACTAGATGACCTCCCAGGTCCCTTCCAAATGATTCAGTCAGGGTCTCCTGCTGCAGCAGGGGGTTGGACTAGATGACCTCCAAGGTCCCTTCCAACTCTGTCATTTTATGATTCTGGAAGGGTCTCCTGCTGGAGCAGGGGGTTGGACTAGATGACCTCCCAGGTCCCTTCCAAACGATTCTGGAAGGGTCTCCTGCTGGAGCAGGGGGTTGGACTAGATGACCTCCCAGGTCCCTTCCAAACGATTCTGGAAGGGTCTCCTGCTGGAGCAGGGGGTTGGACTAGATGACCTCCCAGGTCCCTTCCAAACGATTCTGGAAGGGTCTCCTGCTGGAGCAGGGGGTTGGACTAGATGACCTCCCAGGTCCCTTCCAAACGATTCTGGAAGGGTCTCCTGCTGGAGCAGGGGGTTGGACTAGATGACCTCCCAGGTCCCTTCCAAACGATTCTGGAAGGGTCTCCTGCTGGAGCAGGGGGTTGGACTAGATGACCTCCCAGGTCCCTTCCAACTCTCTTATTTCACGATTCCTCCCAGGGGTCCCCGTGTGCCATCGGCCATGTTCGCCCCCCCCCCCCCGAGCCAGAAGCAGCTGGCCAGGAAGTGGGGAGCGAGCAAATTATTGGGGGGGGGGAAATCTTACCCATCCTGCTCTGCTCTCAAAAGAGGCAGCCCCCCCAACTCACCCCACTCCCCGCCAGTCGATCAGAGGGAGGGAGCACTGGGGCAGTTGCCCCCCCTCCCCCTCCCCCCTCCCTCCCCTGGAGCAACAGAGCCCGGCTGGGCCCGGTGATTTTGGCGCCAGATGGGCTGGGAAAACACGCCAGGAATGGGGAGGGGGGGGGAGGCGAGCATGGCCGGGAGGGTCCCAAAGCCCAAGGCCAAAGATGGCCTCCCCCAGGTCAGACCCCCAATTGGGAGAGAGAGAGAGAGAGAGAGAAAGAGGGAGTGAGAGGAAGAGAGAGGGAAGGAGAGAAAGAGAGGGAAAGAAAGAGGGAGAGAAAGAGAGAGGGAGGGAGGGAAAGAAAAATATAGAAAGGGAGAGAGAGAGAGAGAAAGAGAGAGGGAGGGAGGGAAAGAAAAATATAGAAAGGGAGAGAGAGAGAGAGAAAGAGGGAGTGAGAGAAAAAGAGAGTGAAGGAGAGAGAGGCAGAGAGAGAAAGGGAGAGAAAGAGAGAGAAAGAGAGAGTGAGAGGAAGAGAGAGAGGGAAAGAGGGAAGGAGAGAAAGAGAGGGAAAGAATGAGGGACAGAGAGAAAGAGACAGAGAAAGAGAGAGAGGGAGAGAGAGAGAAAGGGGGGAGAGAAAGAGGGAGTGAGAGAAAAAGAGAGTGAAAGAAAGAGAGGCAGAGAGAGAAAGGGAGAGAGACAGAGGGAAAGAGACAGGGAGAGAAAGAGAGAGAGAGAGAAAGAGGGAGGAAGAGAAGGAGCAAGAGAGAGGGAAAGAAAGAGGAGGAGAGAGAAAGAGAAAGGGGGAGAGAAAGAGGGAGTGAAAGAAAGAGGGAAGGAGAAAAAAGAGAGTGAAAGAGAGAGAGGCCGAGAGAGAGAGAGAAAGGGGCAGAGAAAGAGAGAGAGAAAGACAGAGAAAGAGGGAAAGAGAGAAAAGAGAGTGAAAGAAAGAGAGGAAGAGAGAGAGGGAAAGAAAGGAGGAGAGAGAAAGAGGGAGTGAGAGAGACACAGAGAGAAAGAAAGAGAAAGAGAGGGAAAGAAAGAGGGAGAGAGAGAAAGGAAGAGAGAGAGAAAGAGGGAAGGAGAAAAAGAGAGGCAGAGAGAGAAAAAGGGGCAGAGAAAGAGAGAGAGAGAGAGAGAGAAAGAGGGAAAGAGAAAATGAGAGTGAAAGAGAGGGAAAGAAAGAGAGAAAGGGGGAGAGAGAAAGAGGGAGTGAGACATAGAGAGAAAGAAAGAGAAAGGGGGAGAGAAAGAGGGAAAGAAAGAGAGAAAGAGGGAAAGAGAGAAAGAAGAAAGTGAAAGAGAGAGAAAAGGAGAAATAGAAAGGGAGAGAAAGAAAGTGAAAGGGGAAAAGGGGGAGAAAGAGAGAGAAGGACCCAGAGAAAGAGAGAAAGAGGGAGGGAGAGAAAAAGAGAGAGGTGGAGAAAGAGGGAGACAGAGAAAGAGAGAGGGAGGGGGGGAGGGAGAGAGGGGGAGCGAGAGAAAAAGAAAGAGAACGAGAGGGAGGGAGAGAAAGGGAGAGAAAGAGAAAGGGACAAAAAGGGAGAGGAGCCAGAAAGTGAGAGTGAGAGAGTGAGAGTGAGAGAGGCATCCTCCCCGCTGAAGAGGGACACTGTGTGAAAAAGGGACAGGGGAGTGTGTGTGTGTGTGTGTGTGTGTGTGTGTGTGTGTCCATCTGGATAAGCTGTGGGGGGGGATGCCCCAGGTCCTTTTTTAAGCTGGGAGGGGGCAGCTTGGGGGGGGGCAGAAGAAGAGATGGAAAAGTCCCTCCCCCCCCCAAAAGAGAGTAGCCTTTTGTTCGTCCTTCTGCGGACACGGTGTGTGTGTGTGTCTTTGTGTGTCTCCATCTGGACCTCTTTTCAGCTGGGGGGGCCGCAGCGGCGGAGGAAGTGGGCCCAGGGCGCTCTGCCTGCAGCTGACTCCCCCCCCCGCCACCCCCCCGGGCTAAAATTAGCCACTTTGCGCCAGGGCACCAAATTGGGTCAAAAAAAAACAAACTGCCGGCCTCGGGAGTGTGTGTGTGTTTGTGGGTCTTGTGTGCAAGCTCTTCCCCCCCCCCCCGCCCCCAGGCTGAGGGGGCCCCGAGCCCCCGTTTTTTTTTTTAGAGCAACCCGCAGCAACAACTGGACCCACATCAGAATCCTTGGGAATGTTGTGTGGGCCCCCCCCCCAAGGACCCAGGGTTGTCGGGGTGTGTGTGTGTGTGTGTGTGTGTGTGTGTGTGTGTGTGAGCTTCGGACTGCCCGAGATTTGTGCCCGTTAGGAAGGGCAGTCTCCTGTGGGAGACCCCTCCCCAGACCCCCCTCAAAAGGGGGTTCTCCTCCGAGCCCCCCCCCATGCCCAGATTAATTCCAAGATTAATAGGGGAAGGGGACGGGGATGGGGGGGCCTCCCCTCCTATCCTGTGAGCTCCAGCGAGGCCAGCCCCGCCCCTCCCCAGGCCCCGCCCACCAGCACCCCCTACCCCATTCCCTCCGGCAGAGAGACACCCCCCCCACTTGGGCCTTCCGGGGTGCCCCCCCCCAAGGCTGCCGCCGGGCCCTGGGGCTCAGTCCCCCCCTACCGTTCCGGGTGGGCTGTCTCCAGATGTGGGAGAGGGGGTCCGAGAGGGAGGGGCTCTTTGGGGCAGGCCCTGCCCCCTTGACAAGATTTGTGCCTTGCAAAGGGGGGTGTTTGTGTGTGTGTGTGTGTGTTTGTGTGTGTGCGCGCGCGCGCGCGCTTCCCCTGTTCCGGGGAGGGGGGGGAAAGGACGGGTAGAGAACATCCCTGTCTACCTTTTGGGGGGGGGGTTCTCCTTCCTGCCCCCCCCCCCCGCAAGGCACAGCTGGCATTGCTGTGTGTGTGTGTGTGTGTGTGTGTGTGTGTGTGTGTGTGTGTGTGTGTGTGTGTGTTCCCCTGTTCCCGGGAAAGAAGGACGGGTAGTGAACATCCCTGTCTATCTTTGGGGGGGGATCTCCTTCCTGCCCCCCCCCCGCAGGGCACAACTAGCATTGCCCCGTGTGTATGTGTGTTGTGTGTGTGTGTATATGTGTGTGTGCGCGCGCGCGTGCGCTTCCCTATTCCCGTGGAGGAAGGGTGGGCAGAGAGCAGCCCTGTCTACCTTTAGGGGGTCTCCTTCCTGCCCCCCCCCCGCAGGGCACAACTAGCATTGCCCCGTGTGTGTGTGTGTGTGTGTGTGTGTGTGTGTGTTGTGTGTGTGTGTATATGTGTGTGCGCGCGCGCTTCCCCATTCCCGTGGAGGAAGGGTGGGCAGAGAGCAGCCCTGTCTACCTTTAGGGGGTCTCCTTCCTGCCCCCCCCCCGCAGGGCACAATTGGCATTGCCCTGTGTGTGTGTGTGTGTGTGTGTGTGTGTGTGTGTGTGTGTGTGTGTGTGTGTGTCTTTTCTCAGCCTGCTTCTGAAAGCATCGTGGGTCCCACCAGCCCTGGAGAGAGGGGCTGTGCACGGGGTGGGGTCATCTTCCTAGCTTGTTCTGCAGCTCAAAGGGGTTGGGGGAGGGTTCCGAGAGATCCACTATCCGGTCCTTTTAAGGCAGGGCTCTCCAACCCCCGGCCACTTAAAAGACTGCTGGACTTCAACTCCCAGAATTCCTTAGTCGGCCATGTTCCCCCTCCTAAAGCAGGATTGTCCAATCTTGGCCACTTAAAAGACTTCTGGACTTCATCTCCCAGAATTCCCCACTCCCGACTCCTGGGTGTTTTCCACCCCCACCCCAAGCAGCTGGCTGGGGAATTCTGGGAGTTGAAGTCCACAAGTCTTTTCAGTGGCCAAGGTTGGAGAATCCCGCCTTAGGGGGGGAACATGGCTGAGTGGGGGAATTCTGGGAGTTGAAGTCCAGAAGTCTTTTAAGACCCCCCCCCAGCCTTAAAGGGACCGGATGGTGGATCTCTTGGAGACCCCCAAACCCCGCCTGAGCCTCTGGACAGCCCTGGAAAAGACCCCAGACACGAATCGACCCGCCCCCGCCTCTTCAGCCCCCCCTCCAATCAAAGGCTGGCTAGGGAATTCTGGGAGTTGAAGTCCACCAATCTTCACCACTCTTCTTTGCCAGAGAAAAACCCGAAGCCAAGACTCGTATAGCTGGCAAATTTCCATACTGGTCCTTCGGAAGGGGGGGGGAGGCTGCCCGACTTCCCAACGATCTGGTGGCAGGTAGTTCCAGAGACCCCCCCCCCCACATTCCGATTCACTTGATCCCAGCTTGGCCGCCGCCCACCCCCACCCCACTTCCACCTGCCGCTTTTAATTGGCCGATTAGTTTACAATAAACTTTATACTCCGTTTTATGGGTGAGGGGCACGGAAGCCCCTCCCCAAATTGGGGGGGAGGTGGGAGAGGAGGCGAGGAGCAGCTCCTTTGTTTAAAACAACAACAACAAACACACACACCACACCCCCAAACACAACAGGCACAAAAACCGACAACTCAAGTGTTTCCTTGGAGACGATCTCTTTTAGACTGGACAACGGCCCAGGATGGGATATATCATCAACTTGACAGCTCGTCAACCGTCGGTCCATCAATGCCGTTGGGGAGAATTCCGGAGTTTGGAAATTCCCAGAAGGCTTTTCGGAGTTCCCGGGCAAAAGTCGGGACAGAGGGGCGGATTTTAAAATGAGGGTTTGGGGCCCCCGAAGGCGCCTGCTGTAGACCAGGTACCCATTGGGGGGGAGGAAGGAGGAGGGTGCACCCAGAGATCCTCTAGACCAGGTACCCGTTGGGGAGGAGGAGGGGGGCACCCAGAGATCCTCTAGACTAGGTACCTGTTGAGAGAGGAGGAGGAGGAGGGGGCACCCAGAGATCCTCTAGACCAGGTACCTGTTGGGGGGGGAGGAAGTTAATGCAACAAAACCACACAGACACACACACACACACACACTTCTACTTCAGACCCCATTTGAGAAAAGGCAGAAAGTCAATGCAACAAAACCACACACACACACACACACACTTCTTCTACTTCAGACCCCCCCCATTTGAGAAAATGCAGAAAGTCAATGCAACAAAACTACACACACACACACACACAAACACACTTCTTCTACTTCAGACCACCCCATTTGAGAAAAGGCAGAAAGTCAATGCAACAAAACCACACACACACACACACTTCTTCTACTTCAGACCCCCCCATTTGAGAAAAGACGGAAAGTTAATGCAACAAAATCAGACACACACACACAGACACACACATTCTCATTCTCATTCTTCAGACCCCCCCATTTGAGAAAAGGCAGAAAGTTAATGCAACAAAATCAGACACACACACACACACACACACACACTCTCATTCTTCAGACCCCCCCATTTGAGAAAAGGCAGAAAGTCAATGCAACAAAACCACACACACACACACACTTCTTCTACTTCAGACCCCCCTATTTGAGAAAAGATGGAAAGTTAATGCAACAAAATCACACACAAACATATACTTCTGCTTCTTCAGCCCCATGAGAAAAGGCAGAAAGTCAATGCAACACACACACACACACACACACACACACAAACTTGGGGGGGCCAAAGACATGTCTGGGAGGAGGGTGCCCCCCCTCCCCTCTCTTTGCTCAGCCTCAGTTTTGGGGGTCTCCCTGTGGCTCCCCCCCCAGCAAAAGCATCCATTGTGAGACGGTCCCAAGTTGTGTGTATGTTGTACTGTGTGTGATTGCCTCCCCCGCCCGGCTGCACGAGGCCAAAGCCCCCCCATCGTCTCCCTCTGCAGGGCGCTTCCCTGAGCCTCAGCAGAGCCTCTGAGCATGGGCAAAGTGCCTTTCCGCCCCTCTGTGCCCCCCTCCCCACAAGACCCCTCCTTTCCCTCTTCCTCCCCCTTGCCACCGGGGCTGCACCCCCCTCCACTCCCCAGGGCGCTTCCCTGAGCCTCAGCACAGCCTCTGAGCATGGGCAAAGTGCTTTTCTGCACCTCTGTGGCCCCCCTCCCAAGACCCTTCCTTCCCTCTTCCTTGCCCCACGAAGGGGCTCCCTCTCCTGGCTCCATGACGCCACCCCCCCTCCTCTCCGCAGGGCGCTTCCCTGAGCCTCAGCAGAGCCTCTGAGCATGGGCAGAGTGCCTTTCTGCCCCTCCGTGGCCCCCCCTCCCCACAAGACCCCTGCTTCCCCCTTCCTCTCCACCTCCCCCCGGGGCTCCCTCTCACGGCTGCACGACCCTTCCTCCTCCTCTCCTGAGCCTCAGCAGAGCCTCTGAGCATGGGCAGAGTGCCTTTCCGCCCCGCTTGGGATCCAGACCGCCCCCTCCCCCACAAAACCCCTCCTTCCCTCTCACCCCCGCCCGCCGCCCCCCCCCAAAATCAGGTACCTCCTGAGCCACCAAGCTGGAGATGCGGACGGCCCGGCGGACACGCGTGTCCTTGCCCTCCGCGGTCGTCTGGACGGGCGGCCGCGCGTCTCCGGCCCGGGGCATCCCGGCTGGGGCGAGCGGGGGGGGGGTCCGGCTGCTGCTCCGAGGGGGGGGCGAAGGGGGGAAGGGAGGGGGGGCGCGGCCCAAACAGCAGCCGGGCCGCCACATCTGGCCGGACCCCTCCTCCTTCTTCTTCTTCTTCGCCGGCGGGAGGGCGACTGGCCGAGGGAACAGCCGCCGGCTCCTTCCCTCCCTCCCTCTCCCCCCTCCCTCTGCTCCGCCCTAGCGGCCCCTCCCTTCCCTCCGCCTGGCTCCTCCGGGCCCCGCCCCTTTCTCAAAGCTTCCCAGAAGGAGGGGAGGGGGGGGAGAGCAGCGGGCGGGGCGGGGCCAGGTCCACGCCCACCCGGGTCCGGCCACGCCCCCTCCACTGTACCCTCTGCAGGCGGGGGCGGGGGGGGGTCTTTCCTCCCCAGCCCCAGCAAAGCAGCCGGCAGAGTCTCCGGGAAGGGGTTGAAGATTGGTCTGGAAGGGGCCCGGGAGGTCATCTAGCCCGACCCGCCCTCGCCCCCCCCCCCGCTCGAGCAGAGAATGACAGAATGACAGAGTTGGTAAGGCACTCAGAGGTCATCTAGCCCGACCCTCTGGTCGAGCAGGAGACCCCCCCCCACAGAACGACAGAGTTGGAAAGGCACTCAGAGGTCATCTAGTCCAACCCGCTGCTCCAGCAGGAGACCCTTATAGAACGACAGAGTGGGAAAGGCACTCGGAGGTCATCTAGCCCAACCCCCCCTGCTCAAGCAGCAGACTCTTACAGAATCACAGAATGACTTGAGTTGGAAAGGCACTCAGAGGTCATCTAGCCCAACCCCCCCTGCTCAAGCAGGAGACCCTTACACAATTACAGAATCACAGACTTGGAAGGGACCTCGGAGATCATCTAGTCCAGCCCCCTGCTTGAGCAAGAGATCCTTACAGAGTCATAGAATCACAGACTTGAAGGGACCTGGGAGGTCATCTAGTCCAACCCCTGCTCAAGCAGGAGACCCTCACAGAATGAGAGTTGGGAATGCACTCAGAGGTCATCTAGTCCAACCCCCTGCTCATGCAGGAGACCCTTATAGAATTGCAGTATGACAGAGTTGGAAGGGACTATGGAGATCATCTAGTCCAGCCCCCTGCTCGAGCGGCAGAGCCTTACACAATTACAAAATCACAGAGTTGGAAGGGACCCCGGAGCTCATCTAGTCCAACCCTCTGCTCAAGCAGTCGACCCTCACAGAATGACAGGGTTGGAAAGGCACTCAGAGGTCATCTACTCTACCCCCTGCTCAAGCAGGAGACCCTTACACAATTACAGAATCACAGACTTGGAAGGGACCTCGGAGGTCATCTAGACCCACCCCCTGCTCAGGTGACTTTTACAGCATCCTAGAATGACAGAGTTGGAAGGGACCTTACAGGTCATCTAGTCCAACCCTCCTCCCCCCGCCCAAGTGGGAGACTCTACACCATTTCTGAACCCTTTCTCTGTCTTCGTCTCTCTTTCTCTCCCCTCTTTCTGTCCCTCTCCTTGTCTCTGTCTCTCCCTCTTTCTTTCTCTCCCTTTCTTTCTTTTTTTCTTTCCTTCCTTTCTTTCTTTCTTTCTTTCTTTCTTTCCTTCCTCCCTGCCTCCCTCCCACCTTTCTTTCTCTCTCTCTCTTTCTCCCATTCTCCCCCTCTCTCCCTTTTTCTCTTTTTCCCATTTTTTTCTTTCTTTCTCTTCTTCTCTCTTTCTCTGTTTCTTTGTCTTTTTCTCCCTTTCTTTCTCTCTCATTCTCTATTCCTTTCTCCTTCTCCCCACCCTTTCTGTACCTCTCCTTGTCTTTCTCTCTCTCCCTCTCTCCCTTTCTTTCTCTCTCCCTTTCTCTCCCTCTCCGTTTCTCTCTCCCCCTCCCTCTCTCTCTTCCTCTGTCTCTTTCTCTCTTTGTCTCTCTCCCTCTCTCCCTCTCTTCCTCTCTCTCCCTCTCTCTCTCTCTTTGTCTCTCTCCCTCTCCCTCTCTTTCTCTCTCCCTCTCTCTTTCTCTCTCTTCCTCTCTCTCTCTCACACACATACACACACAGGGCCTGCTGGCACGTGGGGAGGAGGCTCTTCCTGTGGGAGGGGGGGAGGGCATCGGTCCAGCAAGGCCGGCCACTCACAAACCCAAATAAATTCCTCCTGAACAAGGACCACCCGGCAGCCAGCGTGCCGCCCTTCTCCACAAGCGCCCGCCGCGGCCCACCTCCGCCAGCAATTGGCGACCACCGAGGCGCCGAGCCCATCGCCCCCGCAACCCACCGACAGGCGGACAGGAAGAGCGGATGAACGTCGCTCCCGCCGGTCTCCCCCGCCGAGCCCCACCCCGGGGCCAGAGACGCTCGGCCGACGCTCACCTGGGTGACCTTCTCCGTCACGTTGTGGGTCCGGTCCTTCAGCTTGCTGGGGGCGATGATCTCCTTCTCGCTGGAGGGCGAGGTGAGGAAGGCCTCCGCCTTGAAGTCCACGAAGTTGAGGGTGATCTGGGGGATCTTGCTGATGGCCCGGTAGCGCATGAGGTCCGAATCGGAGGTGGAGTTGAGCAGGTGGCTCCGGACGTTGTTCATGGCCCCTGTCGGGAAAGCCAACTGGTTCAGCAAAAGGGTGGGCGGGGGGCTTCAGTCTCTCCCTCCCACCCACGCGAGGAGACCCCGAGACCGGGACCTCGTCAGCGGTCTGGCTGGCCAAGGGGATCGAGCTAGCCCCTCCAGAGTTGGACTTGCTCAGTAGCAAGGAATTGGGAATTGGAATTGGAATTGGAATTGGGATGGGATAGAATAGAATAAGGTTAAAAATAGGATAGGATAGAATAGAATAAGGTTAAGAATAGGAATAGAATAGAATAGAATAAAATAGAATAAGATTAAGATTAAGAATAGGATAGAATAGAATAAGGTTAAGAATAGGATAGAATAGATTAAGATTAAGATTAAGAATAGAATAGAATAAGATTAAGAATAGGATAGAATGTAATAGAATAGAATAAAACTTAATAGAATAGAATATGGAATAGAACAGAATAAAATAGAGTAGAATAGAATAGAATAGAATAAGATTAAGAATAGGATAGGATAGGATAGAATAGAATAAGGTTAAGAATAGGATAGAATAGAATAGAATAAAACTTAATAGAATAGAATAGAATAAGATTAAGATTAAGAATAGAATAGAATAAGATTAAGAATAGGATAGAATGTAATAGAATAGAATAGAATAAAACTTAATAGAATAGAATATGGAATAGAACAGAATTAAATAGAGTAGAGTAGAGTAGAGTAGAATAGAATAGAATAGAATAAAACTTAATAGAATAGAATAGAACAGAATATGAATAAAACAGAATAGAATAGAATAAGATTAAGAATAGAATAAGATTAAGAATAGGATAGAATAGAATAGAATAGAATAGAATAGAATAGAATAGAATAGAATAGAATAGAATAAAACTTAATAGAATAGAATATGGAATAGAATAGAATAGAATAAAATAGAATAGAATAGAATAGAATAAGATTACGATTAAGATTAAGAATAGAATATGGTTAAGAATAGGATAGAATAGAATAGAACTTAATAGAATAGAATAGAATAAGAATAGGATAGAATAGAATAAAACTTAATAGAATAGAATAGAATAAAACAGAATAGAATAGAATAAAACTTTAGAATAGAATAGAGTAGAATAGAATAGAATAGAATAGAATAGAGTAGAGTAGAGTAGAGTAGAGTAGAGTAGAGTAGAGTAGAGTAGAGTAGAGTAGAATAGAATACATGGAATGGATTCTCTGTGATTCTGTAATTCTGTAAGGGTCTTCTGCTTGAGCCAAGGCTGGACTAGATGACCTCTGAGGTGCCTTCCAACTCTGTCACTCTATGATTCTGTAAGGATTTCCTGCTCGAGCAGGGGTTTGGACTCTCGGGTCCCTTCCAACACTGTCCTTCTACAAAGTTCTCCTGCTCAAGCAGGGGGTCGGACTAGATGACCCCTAGGGTCCCTTCCAACTGTGTTATTCTGTAAGGGTCTCCTGCTTGAGCAAGGGAGCGGGACTGGATGACCTCCCAGGTCCCCACTAACGCTCTCGGTGGTGCCTCCCCCCCCCTCTCCTAGACTAGATGACCTCTGAGGTGCCATCTGACTCTGTCACTCTAGGATTCTGTAAGGCTCGCCCGCTCCCGCAGGGGGCTGGACTAGACGACCTCAAAGGTCCCTTTCCATTCTCCGACTCTATGCTTGTGCAAGCAGGGTCTCCTGCTTGAGCAGGGGGTTGGACTAGATGACCTCTAGGGTCCCTTCCAACGTCGTCCTTCTACAAAGTTCTCCTGCTCGAGCAGGGGGTCGGACTAGATGACCCCTAGGGACCCTTCCAACTGTTATTCTGTAAGGGTCTCCTGCTTGAGCAAGGGAGCTGGACTGGATGACCTCCCAGGCCCCTCGTAACGCTCTCAGCGGGGCCTCCCGGCCCCCCTCCCTCTCCTCCGCCGGATCGGGACCCCACCAGAGCCCTCCCTCCCGGGGCCGCGCGGGGCCACCCACCGGTGCTGGCGTGACGGCTGTGGGCCCAGCCCTTCTCCCCGTCGCCCTTCATGGCCTCAATGTCGTCCACGGAGGAGGCCCGGCGCACGCTGTAGCAGCTCTCGCGCGAGCGGCTGCGGCTGACGCTGCAGTTGGAGAAGGAGGCCTCCAGGTGGAGGTGGGCGGCCTTCTCAGTCCGGGGCGAGGAGTGGGTGACCGGGGGGTCCTCGCTGGCTTCCCCCCGGCGCTCCATCAGGGCTCGCCGGTCCTCGGGCTCCTCTTCCTCCTCCTCCTCCTCGCAGCCCAGGCAAGGGGGCTCCAGCGAGGAGGTGACCTCGTCCAGCACCACGGACTCGCTGCTCGGCTTGGACAGGTCCACCACCACCGCCTCGTCCGGATCGTCCTGCGGTAGTGACTGCTTGCTCCCGGCCAGGGCGAGCAGCGCCGGCAGCTTCAGCCGGAAGGACTTGCCGCGACCTGGAAGGCAGAACCAGACCGGCAATGTGTGTGTGTGTGTGCGCGTGTGTGTGTGTGTCGAGAGGGCTGTGCAGAGAGCCCCCTCCCCATCCGCAGGCTGTCCTTGACTTACAACCTCCCGTTCAAAGCGACAACTTGCATGGCAAAAGTCACCTCGGACAATTTTTCCCTGCGGATTAAAATTCAGACGCTCGGCAACGGACTCGTATTTATGACGGTCGCAGCGAGGCGGGGTTACGCGATCAAAGCTCAGAGGCTCAGCAATCGACCCGTATTTATGACGGTCGCAGTGCCCAGGGTCACACAATCAAAGCTCAGATGCTTGGCAACCGATTCGTATTTATGACAGTCGCAGTGTCCCGGGGTCACGCAATCGAAGCTCAGACGCTCAGTAACCGACTCGTATTTATGACGGTCGCAGTGTCCCGGGGTCACACAATCGAAGCTCAGATGCTCGGCAACCGATTCGTATTTATGACGGTCCCAGCATCCCGGGGTCACACAATCAAAGCTCAGACGCTCGGCAACCGACTCGTATTTATGATGCTTACAACATCCTGGGGTTACGCGATCGAAGCTCAGACGCTCAGCAACCGACTCGTATTTAGGACGGTCTCAGCGTTCCGAGGTTCCGACGAGCAAAGTCAACGGGGGAAGCCCGATTCAATGAACGACCGTGTCACTAAGTAAACAACCGCAGGGACCCACTTAGCAACTGTGGCCAGGAGGGTCGTCAACTGGGGCGAAACTCCCTGAGCAAGCGTCTCGCTTAGCAACGGAAACCCGGAGCCCCATGATGGTCGTACGTCGAGGACTCCCTGTCTCACGCCCCTGTGCCACCCACCCTCCCATTTCTCTCTCCTGGGCCTGCTCTAAGAAAAGACCCCTCCCCACAGGAACAGCTAGGGGGGAGAGCCATGATTTGGCCACCAGGAGTCAGCAGCCCTCTTTACGACCTTGACCCAGATATCCGTGGAGGGGATGGGGGGAAAGCAGGACCCTGCAAGTGGAAACCTCTCCCCTCCTGGCACCTTCACAGAACACACACACACACACACACAAATACACAAACAGAGCTGGTTTTATAGCCGACATTGACGCAAAGAAGCCACGACGGGACAGGCTGTTCCAGAAAGAGAGAGAGACAGTCACCTCCATCCATCCATCCTCCCACGCAGGCCCCACGTTCTGCTCCTCTGCACAAACACACACACAAACACACCCGCCCCACCTCCTCCTCTTCTTTGGGCCATCGGCCAAGCGGTGGGAATGACTTCACCCGAGGCGACCTCGGAGTCCCTGGCGGGACCAGCCGCCCCAGCCCTGCTGACAGCCTCTTCCTTTTTTCCCACTCTCCCCTAATCGGCTCGTTTGGCAGAGCGTGCCCGAGGAATATGTTCTGAGAGAAAAAGAGGGAGGAGGGCCCAGAAAGTTTTATTGTGCTTGGGCCAACCTGGCCGGTTTGGCACCTAAGCTCTTAAGGTCGGATCCCAAGGTTGCTAAGGACCCTTTCTTACAGACTTTGGGCCTTTGGATCATTTAATAATAATAATAATAATAATAATAATAATAATAATAATAATAATAATAATAATAATAATAATAATAATAATTGAGAAGACAGCAACAGACAGTAAGTGCCGCCTATGCAAAGAAGCTGAAGAAACAGTGGACCACTTGGTAAGCTGTTGCAAGAAGATTGCACAGACTGATTACAAGCAGCGGCATGACAAAGTAGCAACAATGGTGCATTGGAAGATCTGCAAAAAATATCATTTGCCTGTAAGCAAAAACTGGTGGGATCATAAAATAGAGAAAGTCATAGAAAATGATAAAATTAAACTGCTCTGGGACTTCAGAATTCAAACAGACAAGCACCTGCAACATAACACCCCAGACTTAACAATTGTCGATAAGAAAGACAAAAAAGTCTGGATAGTGGACGTGGCAGTGCCTGGAGATAGCAGAATAGAAGAGAAAGAACTGGAGAAGATAACAAAATACAAAGACCTACAAATAGAAATAGAAAGACTGTGGCAAAAGCAAGCAAGGGTAGTACCAATAGTAATAGGCTCCTTGGGTGCAATCCCAAAACAACTGGAGCACCACTTGAACACCATTGGCATTGACAAATTCGCTATTAGTCAATTGCAAAAGGCGGCATTATTAGGAACTGCTTCCATCCTGCGACGATACCTGTAATACCATCAAACATCCACATCTGCCTATCCCAGGTCCTGGGTAAGGACTCGATAGGTAGACAAAATGCCAAATCCAGTCTGAACATCTGGCTGACTGTGCGATGATCCATAATAATAATAATAATAATAATAATAATAATAATAATAATAATAATAATAATAATAATATTGGAAAACTGCAAGAGAAGGAAGACCAACCTGAATGTGGCATGGATTGACTACAAAAAGGCATTTGACTCTCTGCCACATGATTGGATAATAAAGTGCCTAGAAATAACAGGAGTCAGTAGAAACATCAGAAAATTTGTGCAAAGATCGATCGCACAATGGAAGACACAGTTGCAGATCAATGGTGAGAGGCTGGGAGAGGTTAATATCAAGAGAGGAATATTTCAAGGAGATTCATTATCACCATTACTATTTGTTATTGCACTGTTTCCTCTGTCAACAATACTGAATAACTCAGGACATGGTTATCAAACATCAAAAACATCTGCCAGACTATCCCACCTCCTTTTTATGGATGACCTGAAGCTGTATGGAAAAACATCATCTGAAATAGAATCACTGCTCAACACTGTCCGTATATATAGCCAAGATATTGTAATGGAGTTTGGCTTGGACAAATGTGCCACACTTACTATCAAACAAGGAAAAATAGTGAAAACTGAAGGAATCAAGATGCCCCACGAAAATAACATTAAGAGTCTGGATGAGGAAAAGTACTACAAATACTTGGGTATCCTTCAAGCTGACAACATCAAGCACACTGAAGTCAAGAAAAAGGTTACAGGTGAATACATCAAGAGAGTGAAGAAGATCTTAAAGTCCAAACTCAATGGAGGAAATACCATAAAGGCAATCAACACCTGGGCAATCCCAGTCATTAGCTACACAGCTGGAATAGTGGACTGGACTCAAGCAGAACTAAAAGCAATGGATAGGCAGACCAGAAAAATAATGACAATGAATCACGCCCTTCATCCACGCAGTGACATTGATAGACTTTATCTACCAAGGCAAATAGGTGGGCGTGGAATGCTACAAGTACATCAGATGGTTGAAGAAGAAAAAATGGCTTTGGAAGAATATCTGAAGAACAATGATGAAGATGCACTGAAATTAGTATATCACGAAGGCTTACTGACTACTGGAGAGACCAAACTGGCCTACAAGAAAGACCAAATGAAGAACAGAATAGAGGCATGGGAAGACAAAGCACTACATGGCCAATACATGAAAAAAATAGCTGGGAAAGCAGATAATAATAAAACCTGGCAATGGCTAAGAGCAGGAAAATTGAAGAAAGAGACCAAGGGACTAATTCTGGCTGCACAAGACCAAGCCTTGAGGACAAATGCATACAAAGTCAAAATTGAGAAGACAGCAACAGACAGTAAGTGCCGCCTATGCAAAGAAGCTGAAGAAACAGTGGACCACTTGGTAAGCTGTTGCACGAAGATTGCACAGACTGATTACAAGCAGCGGCATGACAAAGTAGCAACAATGGTGCATTGGAAGATCTGCAAAAAATATCATTTGCCTGTAAGCAAAAACTGGTGGGATCATAAAATAGAGAAAGTCATAGAAAATGATAAAATTAAACTGCTCTGGGACTTCAGAATTCAAACAGACAAGCACCTGCAACATAACACCCCAGACTTAACAATTGTCGATAAGAAAGACAAAAAAGTCCGGATAGTGGACGTGGCAGTGCCTGGAGACAGCAGAATAGACGAGAAAGAACTGGAGAAGATCACAAAATACAAAGACCTACAAATAGAAATAGAAAGACTGTGGCAAAAGCAAGCAAGGGTAGTACCAATAGTCATAGGCTCCTTGGGTGCAATCCCAAAACAACTGGAGCACCACTTGAACACAATTGGCATTGACAAATTCGCTATTAGTCAGTTGCAAAAGGCGGCATTATTAGGAACTGCTTCCATCCTGCGACGATATCTGTAATACCATCAAACATCCACATCTGCCTATCCCAGGTCCTGGGTAAGGACTCGATAGGTAGACAAAATGCCAAATCCAGTCTGAACATCTGGCTGGCTGTGCGATGATCGATAATAATAATAATCTGAACATCTGGCTGACTGTGCAATGATTAATAATAATAATAATAATAATAATAATAATAATAATGAACATCTGGCTGACTGTGCAATGATCCATAATAATAATAAAAATAAAAGTTGGAAGGGACCTTGGAGGTCATCTAGTCCAACCCCCTGCTCAGGCAGGACACCATAGACCATTTCAGACAAATGGCTGTCCAGTCTCTTCTTAAGAGTAGGATAAGAATAGAACAGAACAGAACAGAATATAGGAATGAAGAATAGAATAGTATAGAATAGAATAGAATAGAATAGAATAGAATAGAATAGAATAGAATAGAAAATATGGAACGGAATAGAATAGAATAGAATAGAATAGAATAGAATAGAATAGAATCAGAGTCGGAAGGGACCTTGGAGGTCATCTAGTCCAACCCCCCGCTCAGGCAGGAAACACTACACCATTTCAGACAGATGGCTGTCCAGTCTCTTAAGAGTAGGATAAGAATAGAACAGAACAGAATATAGGAATGAAGAATAGAATAGAATAGAATAGAATAGAATAGAATAGAATAGAATAGAATAGAATAGAATAGAATAGAATAGAATAGAATAGAATAGAATAGAATAGAATAGAAAATATGGAACGGAATAGAATAGAATAGAATAGAATAGAATAGAAAATATGGAACGGAATAGAATAGAATAGAATAGAATCAGAGTCGGAAGGGACCTTGGAGGTCATCTAGTCCAACCCCCTGCGCAGGCAGGAAACCCTACACCATTTCAGACAGATGGCTGTCCAGACTCTTCTTAAAAACTTCCAGTGTTGGAGCCTTCACCGCTTCTGGAGGCAAGGAGTTCCACTGGTTAATTGTTCTCACTGTCAGGAAGTCCCCCCCCCCCCCCGCTTGAGCTGTCATCCCCTGGGCTGCCCCCCCTCCCCCTCCCATTGTTCGCTCTCTTTTCCGACAGACGGGAGGGCACTGTTAGGGCAGATAACGGGGCGATGGACTCTCTCCCCTGGCTTTGCCACACACACACACACACACACACACACACACACGCACATCCACAGACAACTTTGAGCAGATCCCTAGGCAAGGGGGCACTGCAGTAGGGGTGAGGGGGTTCTTTAGCCTGGGGGGGGTCTCTAACCCCCTGCTCGAGCAGGAGAGCCTTACAGAATAGCAGAATGACAAGAGTTGAAAGGGACCTCGGAGGCCATCTAGTCTAACCCCCAGCTCGAGCAGGGGAGCCTTAAAATATCCCAGAATGACAGAGTTGGAAGGGACCCTCGGCGGTCATCTAGCCCAACCCCCTGCTGAGGCAGGAGACCCTTAGAGAATCACAGAGTTGGAAGGGACCTCGGAGGTCATCTAGTCCAACCCCTGGCTCGAATAGGAGACCTTACAGATTTATGGAATGACAAAGTTGGAAGGAGGAGAGGAGAGGAGAGGGAGGGAGGAAGGAGGGAGGGAGGAAGGAACGAAGGAAGGAAGGAAAGAAAGGAGGAAGGAGGGAGGGAGGGAGAGAGGAAGGAAGGAGTGGAGGAGGGAGAGCAGGAGGAATGAACGAGGAAAAGCAGAAATAAAGGAGGAGGGAAGGAAGGAAGGAAGGAAGGAAGGAAGGAAGGAAGGAAGGAAGGAAGGAAGGAAGGGAAGGGAGGAAGGAAGAGGCTCCACCTCTTCCCCAAAGCCTCCAAAGGGAGGCCAAGGAGAGAAGCAACCTGGAATGAAGGAGAAACTTCCTAACAGTGGGGAAGAATAACCAGTGGAACAGCTGGCCACCAGAAATCGTGGGTGCTCCATCACTGGAGGTTTTGGAAAAGAGACTGGACAGTCGCTTGTCTGAAATGGTACAGGGTCTCCTGCTTGAGGATCTCCTGGTCAGGAGAAAGAGACAAAAGGAAGAAAGGAAGGAGAGAGAGAGAGAGAGAGAGAGAGAGAGAGAGAGAGGGAGAGAGGGAGGGAGACCGGAAAGAAGGAAGGAATGAGGAAAAGAAGAAAGAAAGGAGGAGGGAAGGAGGGAGGCAGGGAGGAAGGAAGGAGGGAGGGAGGAAAGAAGGAAAGAGGGAGGGGGAGGGAGGAGGGAGAAAGGAAGGAAGGAAAGAAATAAAAAGGAGGAAGGAAGGAGAGAGGGAGAGAGAAAGGAAGGAACAAGGAAAAGAAGAAAGAAAGGAGGAGGGAAGGAGGGAGACAGGGAGGAAGGAAGGAAGGAGGGAGGGAGGAAAGAAGAGGGAGGGAGCGAGGCAGGAGGGAGACAGAAAGGAAAGAAGGAACAGAGGGAGAGAGGGAAAAAGGGAGGGAGGGAGGGAGGAAGGAAAGAAAGAGAAAGGGGGAGAGAGAGAGAAACCGGAAGGAAGAAAGGAATGAGGAAAAGAAGAAAGGAGGGAGGGAGGGAGGGAGGGAGGAGGAAGGGAGAAAGGAAGGAAGGAAGGAAGGAAAGAAAGAAAAAGGAGGAAGGAAGGAGAGAAGGAGAGAGAGGGAGAGAGGAAGGAAGGAACAAGGAAAAGAAGAAAGAAAGGAGGAGGGAAGGAGAGGGAGGGAGAAAGGAAGGAAGGAAGGGAAAGAGGGAGGGAGGGAAGGGAAGAGAAGAGAAGGAAGAGGCTCCACCTCTTCCCCAAAGCGCCCGAAGGCCGGACAAGAAGCCACGGATGGAAACCTATCAAGGAGAGAAGCAACCTGGAACTAAGGAGACCCTTTTTAACAGTGGGGACAATAAACCGGCGGAACTGCTTGCCACTAGAACTTGCGCGTGGCCCAACACTGGGGACAGCCACTGGTCTGAAATGGCACGGGGTCTCCCGCTTGAGCCGGGGGCTGGACTAGAAGACCTCCAAGGTCCCTTCCAGCTCTATTCAGACTGATTGACAGTTCATTACAACAGGTGGGTTAGCGACCGTTTCCAGGTTCCCGTGCCGCTGGGAAAAAAGCGACTCACAATCTGTTTTTTGCCCTCCCGTCCCTTGCAGCCTCCCCGGGGCCGCCTGTGATTTGAGCTTGATCGCTGACTCACAATTGTGACGGTCACGTCGCCCCCCCCCCTTTGGCGACCTTCTGCGAAGCCGAGCCCGATTCCCTTCACCTCCGTGGGACCAGCACTCCCGAGGGGTTTCACTTAACAAATGGGGGGGCAGGAAGGTCATTAAAGAGGGGGCAAAACCCCCTCTACCCTCACTCAACAAGAGCCGTTTGGGGCGCCTCGGTGGTCGCCAAACAGAGCACACACATACACATACCCCGAAACGAATGGGTCGATCGAAAGAAGCAACGCCGTCTCATTTGGACAACGAGGCCCCCCCCCGCCTCCGAGTCGCCACCAGCCTTCCTCGAAAGGGTGTTGGGTTGGAAGGAGAAGTGAGAGAAACTGGCGAGGGCAGGGACACTGGCCCGTCTCGCGCAGGTGGTTTCCAAGGGGCAACGTTTCGAAACCCGAACTCGAAGCCGGGCGAGGAGACCTCCCGCACACCCAAGGCTCCCTCCCTCCCCCCCTTCTTCCTCTTCCTACCTGTGGGCAACCAGGCGGCCGGAGAGACCCAGTGGTTGGTGTTCTTGGCGGCGCCGGTCAGCCGGGCCCGATCCACCACCACCTCGAAGTTCAGGATGAACATGATGACGGCGCCGCTCTCGTTCTTCACCGGCACCACGTCCACCAGGCAGAGGAAGCAGCTGCCTGCAAAGGGGGAGGGGGAGAAGGGGGGAGGGAGGGAGGGGGTCAGAAGAGAGAAAAAAGAGGGGGGCTCCCTTTCGCTCCCCACTCCTCAGGACAGGAGACGGGGCGAGGGGCAGGGGGGGAAAGACAACTCCGAGGAGAGGTCCGGCCCCTGCCTGCCTCCAGCCAACCTGTGGTCATTCGGGGGGGGGGGGCTTGCATTGGAGGTGCCATCTTGGGCCAACTTAACCCCCCCCCGGGCAAGACTGTGTTGCTTTTGGGCAGTTCCGGCCAGGTGCACAATTCCTCGCTCTTCAGGCCAGGCAGGATAGAATATAGGATAGAGGATAGACTATAGAATATAGAACAGAATAGATATAGAGAATATAGAGAATAGAACAGAACAGAACCAAATGGGAATGGAATGGAATGGAATGGAATAGAATGGAATAGAATAGAAGAATAGAATAGAATAGAATAGAATAGAATAGAATAAGGAATAGAATAGAGTAGAATATGGAATGGAATGGAATAGAATATGGAATAGAAGAGAATAATTAAAATAGAAATAGAATAAAATAAATAGTATAAATTATGGAATATAGAACATAGAATATAGAGAACAGAATAGAATGGAATGGAAGAATAGAATAGAATAGAATAGAATAGAATAGAATAGAATAGAATAGAATAGAATAGAATAGAATAGAATAGAATATAGATGTAAGGACCCACCCCACTTTGCATCTTAAGAAGACAGAACTCTTGGAATAATTCTTCCAACAGGAATCCTTTATTAAGAAGAAGTGGTTGCAGGCGTGCTAGACAGGACTTGGGGTCCAAGCCCTCCCCATTCAAGGTTTTAAGGGGTTCCCCAGTAGTCCCACCCAATCAACCCCCCTTCCAGTGATAGTTTCAGGTATCACAATTCCACCCCCTTTTTTCTTTCTTCCGTCTGGATGGAGACTTCAGATAACTACATGAAAGGCAACGACCCTTCTTTGTTATGGTAAGGTTCTTTGGTGCTAACGCTTTGAGGTTACAATAAACACACATTCAGCATTCAGCTCCTTGAAGTATACTGAAGGAAGTGAGGGCCATAAAGCCCCTTTGTTCTCCCCCTTCTCTCCCTCTTATGGCAGAATCCAGAGAAGGCAGAATTGGGAGTTTCTATATTTGATAATTAAAGATGAAATATAATTGGATTCTGACATCAGAATAGAATAGAATATGGAATGGAATGGAATGGAATAGAATTGAATAGAATAGGAATAGAATAGGAGAGAAAATAGAATAGAATAGAATAGAATATGGAATGGAATATAAGAGAATAATTAAAATAGAAATAAAATCAAATAAATAGTATAAACTATAGAATATAGAACATAGAATATAAATAGAACAGAACAGAATAGAATAGAATGGAATAATAGAATAGAATAGAATAAAGAATAAGAAAAAAGAGAGAAAGAAGATAGAAAGAGAAAGAGGGAGAGAAAGACAGAGAGAATGAAGAGAGAAAGAGAGAGAGAGAAAAAGAAAGAGAATGGGAGAGAGAGAAAGAGGGGGGGAGGGAGAGAGAGAGAAAGACAGAGAGAATGAGAGAGAGAAAGAAAAAAATAGAGAAAGAAAGAATGGGAGAAAGAGAGAAAGAGGGAGGGAGGAAGAGAGGGAGAGGGAGAAAGAGAGAAAGGGTGGGAGAGAAAGACAGAGAGAGAAAAAAGGGAGAAAGGGGGAGAGAAAGGGAGGGAGGGTGGGAGAGGGAAAGAGAAAGAATGGGAGAAAGAAAGAGGGAGAATGGGAGAACGAGAGAGAAAGAAAGGGAGAAAGAAAGAGGGAGAGAGAGAGAAAGAGAAAGAATGGGAGAAAGAGAAAGAAAGGCAGAGAGAGAGAGAGAGAGAGAGAGAGAGAGAGAGAGAGAGAGAGAGAGAGAGAGAAATGGTCTGGAAACTTGGCACAGGAGCCAAAGTGACTGGGGATTTTATGCCCAAATAAGGCTGTGGGCAGTTGCTGACACCACAGCTGGCCACACCATGTCAACTGGCAAAAGCAGAAGGGGGGGCAGCCACACACACACACACACACACACACACACACACACACACAGATGTTAGACTAGGGAAGGAGGGGGGACACGAGAGAGCAGCCTTCCAGTATTTGGGGGGCTGCCCCCAAAAGGGGGGGGGGTCCATCTCTTCTCCAAAGCGCCCGAAGACCGGACAAGAAGCAACGGATGGAAACTGAACACAGAGAGAAGCAACCTGGAACAAAGGGGAAACTTCCTGACAGTGAGGACAATTCACCAGTGGAATTCCTGGCCTCCAGAAGTTGTGGGCGCTCCCTCACTGGAGGTTTTATAAGAAGAGACTGGACAGCCATTGCTCTGACACGGTGCAGGATCTCCTGCTTGAGCAAGAGGCTGGACTAGATGACCTCCAAAATCCCTTCCAAACTCTGTCCTTCTATGATTCCGTAAGCATCTCCTGCCTGAGCAGCGGGTTGGACTAGATGACCTCGGAGGTCCCTCCCAACATTCTATCATTCTGTAAAGGTCTGCTGCTCAAGCAGGGGGTTGGACTAGATGACCTCCGGGCTCCCTTTCAACTCTGTCATTCTAGGATTCGCTAAGAGTCTCCTGCTTAAGCAGGGGGTTGGGCTAGATGACCTCTGAGATCCCTTTCAGCTCCATCATTCTATGATTCTGTAAGTCTCCTGCTTGAGCAAGGGGCTGGACTAGATGACTTCCGGGGTCTCTTCTGACTCTGTGATCCTGTAAATCTGTCAGCGTCTCCTGCTCGAGCAGGGGGCTGGACTAGATGACCTCCAAAATCCCTTCCAAACTCTGTCCTTCTATGATTCCGTAAGCATCTCCTGCCTGAGCAGCGGGTTGGACTAGATGACCTCGGAGGTCCCTCCCAATATTCTATCATTCTGTAAAGGTCTGCTGCTCAAGCAGGGGGTTGGACTAGATGACCTCCGGGCTCCCTTTCAACTCTGTCATTCTAGGATTCGCTAAGGGTCTCCTGCTTAAGCAGGGGGTTGGGCTAGATGACCTCTGTGGTCCCTTTCAGCTCTATCATTCTATGATTCTGTAAGTCTCCTGCTTGAGCAAGGGGCTGGACTAGATGACTTCCGGGGTCCCTTCTGACTCTGTGATCCTGTAAATCTGTCAGCATCTCCTGCTCGAGCAGGGGGTTGGACTAGATGACCTCGGAGGTCCCTCCCAACATTCTATCATTCTGTAAAGGTCTCCTGCTCAAGCAGGGGGTTGGGCTAGATGACCTCCGGGCTCCCTTTCAACTCTGTCATTCTAGGATTCGCTAAGGGTCTCCTGCTTAAGCAGGGGGTTGGGCTAGATGACCTCTGAGGTCCCTTTCAGCTCTATCATTCTATGATTCTGTTAGGGTCTCCTGCTTGGGAAGGGGTTGGACTAGATGACCTCCGAGGTCCCTTCCAACTCTGTCATTCTATGATTCTCTGTCTCCTGCTGGGGCAGGGGGTTGGCCTAGATAACCTCCGAGGTCCCAGTTGTTAAGTTACTCACACCGTCATTAAGCGAACCCAGCTTCCCCATTGACTCTGCTCATCCGAAGGTCACTCAAGGGGATCACCTCACCCTCTCCCCCCGGGACGCTGCGACCGTCATAAAGAGGAACTCCTGTTTGCCTTCCATCTTGTGCTCTAACCACTGGGCCGCACAGTCCCTGCCCAACCACCATGGCTATCGTGGTTTCCGACAAGCCTTCACTGCTTTCGAAGAGAAGCGCCCGCTGGCCGGGATGACTTCTCTGCCCATCCCAGGGTAGGATAGTTAGTAAGCACTCTGCACATGCTCAGAGACCCCCTTCCCGATTCCCCCCCCCCAAGCAAGCAAGAGAGAGAACTGCGTGCTTGGCTTCCCACTCTCTAGTGACCGACCGGAAAGCCCGGGACTACAATGCCCATCATCCCTCCCACAGACGGGGAGGGGGAAAGTCACAATTCTTCTCCTGGCGCAATGCGACCTCTGGCCAGCAGAGGGAGCACTTGTCTCGTAGTTCTCGTGCCTGAGAAGGGAGGGGAGAACTGGGCCAGCTGACGCTAAGGGAGGCGTCTGTCAGTTTGGCCCCGTTTGATGACCTTCCGTGCCCTCGTTGTTAAGTGAATCACTGCCGGGTCATAACTTTGTAACCCGGTCGTTAAGTGAACCTGGCTTCCCCCATTGTCTGTCAGATGGTCACGCAACAGGGGATTGCGTGAATCCCCCCCCCCCCGCCCGGACACCGTGACCGTCATAAATACAAGCGTCCGAATGTTGATCGCGGGAATCCTGCGACGGTCGTAACTCTGAAACGCGGCCGTCAACCCCCTTGTGCGTGACTTTGAATGGTTCACCAAACGAAACAAAGACAGCCTAACCGACAAATCCCTTTCTTCCCTTGGGACTTTCCGCTCTCTCCAGTCTCAAACTCCTCCTGGGAAGGGGCGCCTTTGAGGTCATCCATCCCACCCCACTTCGGGGCCAGGGGCCAACCTGCCAGGGTGTGCCCCGCCGCCAGCGGGCACAACCTCGCATTCGTGTCCAGAGAAGGCGATGGGGACCCCCCTATCTCTACGCCCCCCCTGCCTTCCCCTCCCATTCCCAGAATCAGCTCTTTTGAACTGCCCAGCTTCCCTGCGTGCCAGGGGAGGGAACTCTGCGCATGCTCAGAGCTGCCATTTTCACTGCCCTGCTTGGTACATCTCCCCCCCTCAAAGTCTCCCCCCTTCCAGGCTTGGTACATTCCACCCCCAAATCTCCCCCCCTTCCAGGCTTGGTACATTCCACCCCAAAGTCTCCCCCCCTTCCAGGCTTGGTATATCTTCCTCCCTCAAAGTCTCCCCCCTTCCAGGCTTGGTACATTCCCCCCAAAGTCTCCCCCATTTCCAGGCTTGGTACATCTCCCCCCTCAAAGTCTCCCCCCCTTCCAGGCTTGGTACATTCCACTCCAAAGTCTCCCCCCCTTCCAGACTTGGTATATCTTTCTCCCTCAAAGTCTCCCCCCTTCCAGGCTTGGTACATCCCCCCCGTCCCCCCGTTCCAGGCTTGGTACATTCCCCTCCAAAAGTCTCCCCCCTTTCCAGGCTTGGTACATTCCCCCCAGTCTCCCCCCTTCCAGGCTTGGTACATTCCCCTCCAAAAGTCTCCCCCCTTTCCAGGCTTGGTACATTCCCCCCAGTCTCCCCCCTTCCAGGCTTGGTACATTCCACCCCAAAATCTCCCCCCCCCTTCCAGGCTTAGTACATCTCCCCCCTCAAAGTCTCCCCCCCTTCCAGGCTTGGTACACTCCACCCCAAAGTCTCCCCCCCCTTCCAGGCTTAGTACATCTCCCCCCTTCCAGGCTTGGTATATCTCCCCCCTCAAAGTCTCCCCCCCTTCCAGGCTTGGTACATTCCCCCCAAAGTCTCCCCCCCTTCCAGACTTCGTATATCTCCCTCCCTCAAAGTCTCCCAGGCTTGGTACATCCCCCCGTCTCCCCCCCTTCCAGGCTTGGTACATCCCCCCAAATCTCCCCCCTTCCAGGCTTGGTACATCCCCCCCAGTCTCCCCCCTTTCCAGGCTTGGTACATTCCCCCCCAAAGTCTCCCCCCCTTCCAGGCTTGGTACATTCCCCTCCAAAAGTCTCTCCCCTTCCACACTTAGTACATCTCCCCCCCTTCCAGCCTTGGTATATCTCCCCCCCCCTCAAAGTCTCCCCCCCCTTCCAGGCTTGGTATGTCTCCCCCCCCAAAGTCTCCCCTTCCAGGCTTGGTACATCCCCCCCCAGTCTCCCCCCTTTCCAGGCTTGGTACATTCCCCCCCATTGCAAACCCTCCCACCAATTTTAACTGGGGCGTCTTTTTAAGGATGAGTTTTTTCCATGCCATCTCTTCCCTTGGGGGGGGGGCTCCTTTGTGCCCCCCTGGGAATGACGAAGGGGGGGCTCTGATCCAGAAGCACCGCTCCCCCCCTCCCTCCAGTCCCCTCCCAGGCATACAGCCCCCCTCTTTCCCTCCCCACGGGGGTGGGTGGGTGGAGGGGTACCTATTAACAACTTAATGGGCCGTGCTTCCTCCCTTCTCCCCCCCCCCTCCGGATCTGCCCAAGCTGGGGAGAGGGGGGGGGCTTTCCCTTAAAGGAGGGGGGTCCCAGCTCAGCCCCCCCCATTGCTCAGCACAGCCCCCTACAAGAGGACGGCGCTGGGGGGGGGGGCAGATGGAGGGGGGCAGAAGATGGAAGAGGGCAGTGCCCCCCCAAAAATAGGGTCCCTTGACACGGGGGGGGGCTGGAGGAGACGGGGGTAGAGCTGACCCAAATAAGCCAGCTGGGTGGGACCCCTGCATGGGGAGGGGTCCCCCTCCCCAGGAGGGCGTGGTGTGGGGCTGGGGTCCCAGGACTCCTGGACAGACCCCCTCCCCACTGTTCCAATATGCCGGTCAGACCCCGGAGCCTCCCTCAAAACGGGGTGGCCCCAGCCAAGAAAAGGGGGGGTGTCCCCGTCTCAGTGCCCATCCAGGGGTCCCGGGCGAGACTCGCACCCTGCCCTGTCTGGTTTTTCACTTCAAAAGGCTCTGAGCGCGCACAAAGAGCGAGAAGGTCCCGATTCCCCACCGTCGGACACTGAGAGTCCTCGACTTATAAAAGTTCGTTTAGTGGCCGTTCCAAGTTATGGCGGGGGACTTTAGGAGCACGTTTCCCGCTGAACAACCGTGGCAGCCTTCCCCAGGGTCCCGGGATCAAAATTCAGACGCTCGGCAACCGAATCGTAGCGATGACGGTCGCAGCGTCCCGGGCTCACGGGATCAAAATTCAGACGCTCGGCAACCGACTCGTATTTATGACGGTCTCAGCATCCTGGGCTCACGGGACCAAAATTCAAACCCTCGGCAACCGACTCGTATTTATGACGGTCGCAGAGTCCCGTGATCAAAATTCAAATGCTCAGCTATTCACATTTATGACGGTCGCCGCGTCCCGGGGTCCCGTGATCAAAATTCAGACACTCGGCAACCGCATCGTAGCGATGACGGTCGCAGCGTCCCGGGGTTCCGTGACGAAAATTCAGACGCTTGGCAACCATATTTATCCACACATATCCACACTTCCACACCAAGTGACAAGGCCAATTTATGGGGGGGGGGGTGGAGAGAAGGGAGGGGAGGGGGAGGCGGCTGTGGAAGCTGGGCTTGAGACCCCCTTTTCCTGCGGGGGAGATTCAGCTGCTGCGTTGAACGGCCCTTCGCCCCTGGGAAAGTCCCCCCCTTTTCCAGATCCTCTTTTGTGTCTTTTCAAAGAGGGGGGGGGGGTCTTTGTGTCTCAATGGGTATCTGGAGGGGGGGAAGAGGTCAAACCGGCCCCTCCCAACATTTGCACCAAAGGTCTGGACACGGCTGGAGTGCCAGCCGACACCCTTGTTGTCCTGGCCGGGCATCGGACAAAGGGATGGGCACCGTTCTAGACGGGGAGGAAAGAAACCGAATGTTCCCCCTCCCCAGGCAGGCCAGACCCCCCCCCCCAGCAGCCCTCATCATCCGGGCAGGGGGTGGGCATTTGTGGGGCAAAACCGGCCCTGCCTCCGTCATCCTTTGACGAAGCTGAAGGCCCCCTCCTTGGCGTCCCTCCTTTCGGAGAGCAGCCCAGCGGTTGTCTGTCACCCGTTGCCCCTGGCAACCGGCTATCTGGAGGGGGGGGGTGAGCGGGAGGCCGGGGACGTGTCTGGGGAGGGGCAAGGATTTCCCTCAAGGGGGGGGAGGAGGCGGGCGTTGCCGCAGCTGCCTTTGTTTACCCGCTGGCTGGGAGAGAAAAGCCACCTGACACCCGGGAGGGAGGACGTGGCGCCTGGCCTCTGTCTCCCCCCCCCCAACGTGGCAAGGAGAGGCAGCCCTGCCTGGAAACTGGGGAGGGGGCTGGGACTGGGGCTGAGGAGGGGGGCTGCCCCGCTTGCCCTGCCCCCAAAATGGCAAAGGAGGGAGGAAAACACACAGACACACAAACACACACACACACATACGTAGACAAAGGGATCCACTGAAGCCTCACTATGCTCCTCCACTCAGCCCGGTTACCCCCAGCCCTTGAAAGACCCCTGCCCAGCCCATCCTGTGGGCGGGTGGGGGACTTCGGCTGCACCCCTTTCTGCAGATACAGTCCCTCGTTTTCCAGCAGATCTCTCGTTTTTCCAAAAGGATCAACCCCCCTGGATCCCCCCCCAACCCAGAATCCTGGCCAGTTTGGCCCCCTTCCCAACAGAGAGGGACCGAGCACCGCAGGATTGCATGCACAGAAGCCCACCACCCCTTCTTGGGAGCTGGCAGGCCCTACTACAACTCTCAGCGCCCCTCCGAGCGGGTTCCGCAGTGGATCTAGACCAGGGGTCCTCAAACTTTTCTAGTGTGGCGGGGGGGGAGTGGATGGTTCCACACAAGCGGCGGTTGAGCACACGTGTGCTCAGCTCCACTCGCACAAGGGCACACTACACTTCCGCGGCCTGGTTCCGAATGGGCTGCAGCCTGATGTTGGGTCGTAGCGCGGACGTTGTGGACCCCGATTCTAGAGCCAAAAGGGCGAAGCTGGACCGGGGGGGGGGAGGAGATGGCTAACACCCCCTAACATATAACCAGAAAGCTGCCACTGTTATATGGAGGGGGGAGTTGGGCCAGAACCACCCTCTGATTTTGGTTGTTGCGGTCCACCGGACGGACGTTAGCCGGGCAGCGACTGCGAGTCCTCGGCAGACACGCAGAGAGTCCCGTTCTGCGGGCCTCTTAATTGGGGCGTCTTTTTATACATGCTCCCCCTTTCTCAGGCTAAGTCGGGTTGGTGGCCCCCCTCCTCACACTGCAAGCCCCCCTGTCCTTGGGGGGCTCCAAAGGGCGCCCCTCGGATGCTGGGATCGGACGCCGTGGCCCTTCGGCAGCGTCCGTTCCCGGGGAAAACAGGCGATTCCGGGGCAGCCTCCGAGCCAGATTCTCTCCCCAACCCCCCATCTCCGGGATGCAATTTTGGGGTGCCGCCGATGGGAACCAGGCAAGGCCGCCCTTAGGGCAGATTCGGCTGCACCCCACTTTTCATAACATCCTTCGGTATGTTTTGATGCTCGACGATCGAAACAAAACTATGGATTAACCTCTCGACTGACCCAGATAGGCAAGGGGGGGGTAGGGAGGGGGGGACAAAAAGGAGGCAGCCTTTAAAAGGGGGGGTCTTCCTAGGCCTCCGACGAGTTTTCTAGAAGGGAAGGGCAAGGCCCGCCCCAAAGTTCGTCCCAAATTGTTCTGAGATCACCCCACAGGTGGTAATTTGGTGGTCGGGAAAAACGTACCTCTGTCCTCCGTGTTATCCTTAATATATTGGGGTGACTTTAAGGTGAGGGACGCGGGTTCAAAGGCAGAGGTGACACGTTTTGGTTGATGATCCAAAAGGAATTTACGTAGTCCTCAACTTACAATAATCCACTTAGCAACCGTTTGAAGTTACAATAGCGCTGGATCAGGATCCCCGTGCTCGCTCGATTTGCACTAGGGTGCTCCACAACTGACTCACACGACGGTCGCAGCATCCCCCGGAGTCACGGGATCCCCCGTTTGCGACCGTCCAACAAGCAAAAATCCGGGGGGGGGGAAGCCAGACTCACTTTACAACCTAAGTCGCTAAGTGAACCTCTGCAGGGATTCACTTCGCCAAGGGGGTGAGGAAAATTGTAAAACGGGGCATTGATGGACAGAAAGGGTGGCCTCGGTTGGGATCCTATGTCGAGGACTACCTGAGGCAGGGGAGGGGCAGATGAGGATCGGCCGATCAGATGCCACGGGATCTTATTTACCGGCAATTAATCGAAGGAGCCCTCTGATTAGAGGGAATCCTCAGGTTTACGACGCCGATGGGGAGAGGAATATCCACTGTTAAGTGAGGAGGCCACTTAAAGATGGCAAGCGAGGCACGTCCCCATTGCTGTACGCAGCGATTCGTTTAGCCCAGTTGGCGAGAAGAGTCGTCCAATGGGGTCAAACCTCACTTCACGAATGTCTCGCTTAGCGACCTAAATTCTGGGCCCCATTGCGGTCGTAAACCGAGGACGACCTGGATTACGGGGCCTCGTCCGGCACGAACTCTTTTTGGAAATGTTCACTTGATGTGGGAAAACGACCTTCGTTTCTTGGGTTATCAGTTTGACCGGGGGTTCACAATCACCGGGCTGCAGACGTGATACCGGTCTACAGTTAGGAACTACCTGTAATCAGAAGACTCTGAACTTAAATTAACTGTGAGAAAATTGTGACTTATAAAGACATTTTGACTCCTGAGGGAAACTCAAAACCAGACGAGAAGTGGAAGAACAGGGCCCGGATCTATCACGGGGGGCCACCCCTGCAAATTCAAACAAGATACGAAAAAGAGGTTAAAAAATCTGGATTTTACAAAGAGCAGACAGAATGTCACCAGATATGATGGACATCCGATGAAAAAATCGATTAAGAAACTGTACAGGTGAAGTTTAAAGATGGAAGAGGAACAAGTGAAAGAAACAGGGGTAATACGGGCAAAAAACTTAAAAAGAGTTAGAAAACTGGCAAAGCCTTTGGGAAAGAAATTCTAGAATAACAAAGGTGGTGGCTTGCAAAGATAACCTACCGTATTTTCCGTCGTATAAGACCACTTTCTAAAGCGTTGAAATCGGCGCCGAAGTCGGGGGTCGTGTTATACGCCGAGTCGTCTTATATGCCGGAAATTACGGTAGTTTCCGGCGTATAAGACGACTTTCTAGGAATGGAAATTGGCGCCGAAGTCGGGGGTCGTCTTATACGCTGAGTCGCCTTATATTCCGGAAAATACAGTACATAAAATGTTTTACAGAGGGCACTTAACACATGTGAGGTTAACCAAAATGTTTAAAACTATGTCCAGCAATCATTGGAAATGATTGTTGGACATCTTGTCGTCTTTGGGGGACGCGTCTTAAAGCCAAACAATTTTGGTCAAGAATATGTCTACGGTTAGAGTAAACGACTTAAAAAAAAAAACCACGTAGATTTTAAGCCGGAATTATTTTTGTGACATATAATTGTAGGAAAGGATGAGAAGGAAGGTGTATACTTCACGTTACATGCAGTGAGAATTCTGTGTGCTCAACATTGGAAGGACGAAGAATCACCAGCGGAGGGAGAAATAATGAAGAACATTTTAGATTGTGCAGAAATGGACAGACTGACGAAAATGAAAGAGAAAGACCAGTCGGAATACTTTAGAACAGAGGTCACCAACGTTTGTCGGTTGAAGGACTGAGGAAAAGACACTGCGCCACGGCGGCGGCTGTTTTTGCACCGTGCAGTGTGGTGGCGGCCCATTTTTGCACCCCGCGGTGCGGTTCCACACCATGTCCATTTTTGTGCCTTGCAGTGTGGCGGTGTCCCATTTTCATGCCCTGAGGGGCAGCAGCAATGGCCCGTGTTCACACCCTGAGGCACAATGGCCCGTTTTCGCGGCTGAGGCATGGCAGTGGTGGCCCGTTTTCCCACCCCCAGGCGTGGCAGTGGTGGCCCGTTTTCACACCCTGAGGTGTGGCAGTGGCGGTCCATTTTCACACCCTGATGCGTTGCGGTGGCAGCCTGCTTTCACACCTTCAGGCGTGGTGGTGGCGGCCCGTTTTCACGGCTGAGGCGTGGTGACAGCAGCTCCTTTTCCCACCCTCAGGCGTGGCACTGGCAGCCCGTTTTCACACCCTGAGGCCCGGCGGTGGTGGCTTGTTTTGACAACTTGAGGCATGGTGGCGGCCCGTTTTCGCAGCTGAGGCGTGGCGGTGGCCCATTTTCACACCCTGAGGCGTGGGAGCAGCGGCTTGTGGTGAGGGGGAGTGCACGCACACGCGTGCGTGCACACTGGCCAGCCTGTTCCGCGACCCGATGGCCAGTAGGCCCAATGCTGGCCCACGGCCCACAAGTTGGGGACCCCGCCTTCCGAACGCGGGATACCTTTTATGGACGGTGGGAAAAACGAGGCAGAGAGAAAGGAGCTTAACAGGCTAACTATCGGAAGCCAGCCAATCCGTGGCTGATAAAATATTCAGCAACTGGGACTATCAAGAAATGAATAAAAGATTGACGAAGAAAAAAAAATAAAAGACGACTCAAGGGCCACGGGCCACTTTCCCTCCCTATCCTTAGGGAGGACTCGTGAACGGACCCCGAAGCTTTACGGTACGGGGTGGGGACGAGACAGGGGGGGTCCGGCCACAGGACCCAGGGCAGAGAAAATGGGGGGGGGGAATGGAGAAGAGGTAGCCGTACGTCGTCCCCGTCCTCACCCCGGTGATGGAGAAGAGGAGCTGCTCGCAGGGGTGAGGAGGACGGGCGCCGCCGAGGACGGGACAAGACAGACAAAGGGCTCAGTCACAGAGGCCGGCAAGGTGGGGTGGGAGGCGAGAGGCCGCAACGCTCCTTGCCATGCCAACCGCACAAAGCAGCTGGATGCAACACACCAGCCTGTCTCCAGGGACGGCCAGGCGAGAACAGCCTGTAAACAAACCAGCCTGCGACAGATGGGGGAGCAGAGAAAGTCAATCGCTGACTTGTGTAAAGGGGAGGAGGGTGGGAAGGCAGCACCTCCTCCTGCAGCCGAGAAAAACAGAGCTGCCCACCAGCCTGACTGCTGATCGTCTTCCTGGGCTCCCGGCAAGGCCCAGGAGAAAATTCCATCCCTCCAACAGCACGCACAAACACACACATGCACACACAAACACACACGCACACAGGGAGGAGGACAGCAGGCAACAGCCGGTGCCCCCCTGGAGAACAACGGTAAAGTTCACCTCCTTGAATCTCCCCAGGGACACTCCTGTGCCACCTTCCTAGAATCACAGGGCGGGGAGGGACCTCGAAGGTCATCTAGTCCAACCCTCCCCCCCCCCGCCCCCGCTCAAGCAGGAGAGCCTTAGAGAATGACAAGACTTGGGAGGTCATCTAGCCCAACCCCCTGCTCAAGCAGGAGAGCCGTACAGAATCGCAGGGTGGGAAGGGACCTCGGAGGCCATCTAGCCCAACCCCCTGCTTGAGCAGGAGAGCCTTACCGAATCACGGAATGACCGAGTTGGAAGGAACCTCGAAGGTCATCTAGCCCAAACCCCGGCTCAAGCAGGAGAGCCTTACAGAATCGCAGAGTGGGAAGGGACCTCAGAGGCCATCTAGCCCAACCCCCTGCTCGAGCAGGAGAGCCTTACCGAATCACGGAATGACCGAGTTGGAAGGAACCTCGAAGGTCATCTAGCCCAAACCCCGGCTCAAGCAGGAGAGCCTTACAGAATCGCAGAGTTGGAAGAGATCTTGGAGGTCATCTAGCCCAACCCCCTGCTCAAGCAGGAAACACAGAATCACAGAGTGGGAAGGGACTTCGATGGTCCTCTAGTCTAACCCCAGCTCAAGCAAGAGACACTTACAGCATCACAGATGTGGAAGGGACCTCGAAGGTCATCTAGTCCAACCCTCTGCTCAAGCAGGAGACACTTACATCACCACAGAATTGGACGGGACCTTGGAGGTCATCTAGTCCAACCCCTGCTCAGCAGGAGACCCTTACAGAAGAACAAGAGTTGGAAGGGACCTCGGAAGTCATCTAGTCCAACCCCCGGCTCAAGCAGGAGAGCCTTACAGAATCGCAGAGTTGGAAGAGATCTTGGAGGTCATCTAGCCCAACCCCCTGCTCAAGCAGGAAACACAGAATCACAGAGTGGGAAGGGACCTCGGTGGTCCTCTAGTCCAACCCCCGGCTCAATCAAGAGACACTTACAGCATCACAGAGTGGGAAGGGACCTCGGAGGTCATCTAGCCCAACCCCCTGCTCAAGCAGGAGACACAGCACCACAGAATTGGAAAGGATCTCGGAGGTCATCTAGTCCAACCCCTGGTCAAGCAGGAGACCCTTACAGAAGAACAAGAGTTGGAAGGGACCTCGGGAGGTCATCTCACCCAATCCTCTGCTCAAGCAGGAGACACAGCACCACAGAATTGGAAAGGACCTCGGAGGTCATCTAGTCCAACCCCTGGTCAAGCAGGAGACCCTTACAGAAGAACAAGAGTTGGAAGGGACCTCGGGAGGTCATCTCACCCAATCCTCTGCTCAAGCAGGAGACCCTTACAGAATCACAGAGTTGGAAAGGACCTCAGAGGTCATCTAGCCCAACCCTCTGCTCAAGCAGGAGACCCCGGCCTACAGCATTACGGAAAAAAAAATGGCCGCCCAGTCTCTTCTTAAACACCTTCAGTGAGCTGAGATCTGAATTTGGACTGACGAACAGACTGCCAGAATCCAGTCAGCCACCAGAGGGCGGCGTGTCGAGCTCTTTCCGCGCCCCCTAAGGGCCGTGCTGAGTATTGCAACCAACGTATTTAGGAAAAGCAGCCGAACTCTTCTCCGGCTTCATCCTCTTTCAAATCCTTAGCCATGGAAGCCAAACAGGAATTGGTTTATTGGGGGGGGGGCAAGAAAATTGGGACAACGGAGAGTGACCCCCGCCTTTGAGGTCCTGCGTTCTGATTCAGCTATAAGCAGCTCCGTCTCTCAGGCAACGGGGTCAAGGGCTGGGCAAGGCGCTTTCTGGGCATGCTGCCAGCGGTCTGGGGTGGTCTTATCAGTCCCCCCCCTGCATCTCCTCCCCTTCGTCCAGACCGAGAGGCCCAAAGGAGTGAGGCAGGAAAAATGGGATGGAAAATAATTTGTTTGTTCCTTCCTGAGCAGGGGGTTGGACTAGAAGACCTCCAAGGTCCCTTCCAGTTCTATTCTATTCTATTCTATTCTATTCTATTCTATTCTATTCTATTCTATTCTATTCTATTCTCTATACTCTATTCTTATTCTATTATTCTATTATCCTATTATTCTATTCTATTCTGTTCTATTCTATTCTGTTCTATTATACTATTATTCTATTTTATTCTCTTCTCTATTTCTGTTCTATTCTCTATTCTCATTCTATTATCCTATTATTCTATTATTTTATTATTCTACTATTCTGTTCTATTCTCTATTTCAATTCTATTCTCTATTCTCTAATCTTAATCTACTATTCTATTCTATTCTATTATTCTATTGTATTCCACTTTCTATTCTTTTCTATTCTACTCTCTATTCTCTATTCTTATTCTATTTTTCTATTATCCTATCCTATTCTATTCTCTATTTCTAGTCTCTATTCTATTATTCTTTTATTCTATTATACTATTATTCTATTCTATTCTCTATTTCTATTCTATTGTCTATTCTTATTCTATTCTATACTCTATTCTATTCTTTTCTATTTTCTATTCTCTATTCTTATTATTATTCTATTATTCTATTCTATTATTCTATTATTCTTTTATCCTTTTATACTATTATATTATTCCATTCTTTTCTCTATTTCTATTTTATTCTCTATTCTCATTCTATTATTCTATCATTCTATTCTATTTTCTATTTCTATTCTATTCTCTATTCTATTATACTATTATTTTATTATTCTACTATTCTATTCTATTCAGTTCTATTCTCTATTTCTATTCTATTCTCTATTCTTATTCTATTATTCTATTCTATTATCTATTCTATTCTACTTTTTCTATTTTTTTCAATTCTATTCTCTATCATTTTTCTACTATGCTATTATTCTTTTATTCTATTCTATTCTATTCTATTCTATTCTATTCTATTCTATTCTATTCTATTCTATTCTATTCTATTCTATTCTATTCTATTCTATTCTCTATTCTTATTCTATTATTCTGTTATTCCATTCCAATCCAATCCAATCCTGGGAAACAGGTGGTGGTGAAGAGGGGCTGACATCCTACCCAATGCCAGGTGGGACACAGGTTAGAAACATCCTAAGGCCATCTCTGGGAAATAAACCTTGGACTTGGAAGACTGGAGACAGCCAAGCCCCCCCCCCCAGGACACCCAGCCAGCCAGGGGACAATTGCACACCAGGGCAGGGGGCATTCTTGGGGGGGGGAGGGCAGAAGGTGAGGAGGATTGAAGGATTAAAGTTAGTCCCAAAAGTAACGGGCCCCTGGGGTGCAACCCCCTCCAAATATCTGGAGCGCCACTTAAAACACCATCGGCATTGAAAATTCACCATCGGTCAACTGCAACCGGCTGAAATCCGGCCACGACACTTTCTAATCCCCTCAAAACAACCACATTTGCCACGACAGGGAGACAAATCGGACTTTCATCAGTGGCCCAATCTGCCAGGTCCATCTGAACATCTGGCTGGAACATCTGAACCGAGCATTAACAACCTAACAACCCCTGGCCGGGAGAAACATCCCCATTAGTCAATTGCAACAGGCAGCTTCATTGGGAACAGCCCGACCTCCGGAGACAATCCCATCAATGGAATTCAAGAGAAAACATCTGGCCTACGCCTGGTCCAGCTGGATCCCAAATGCCAAGTCTACTCTGAACATCTGGATGGCCATCACACAGAAAAATCCTAATATTTATACGATACTTATCGTTAATTTTAATATAGTAACCATCTGCATATCCTGTTTTTTTCTCAAGGTGGGCCTGCCCCGGGGCGATTCCTTCTTTCTATGCTCCCGTCCGTTGCAGGTAGGTAGGCGGTATGCAATTTGATATCGAAGATGATAAAGGCGGGAGACAAATAAATAAACAGCCAGCTCCGAAGCCCCCTCGACAGCCGGGCAGAGACTGGAATTCCAGGTGGCATTTGGAATTGGAGCTTCTTTGTGCGACCCAATAAATAAACCGTCGCAATCAACGGGCCGTGTACGCTTCTCTCGATTGCCCCCCCCCCCCCGTGAAGTTGTCCATCGAGAAAACGAAAGAGGGGGAAAAAAGCCGGTAGGGACGACCGTATATTCCTGAAAAACGACACCCACAAGACGCTTTATTCCTGCGAAGGAAAACCGACACGCAAGACGCCCGTTTGGAGAAACGCGATGGGAGGAACACGTGGAGGAACACGATCGGAGGATCCCTGCCAGCTCTGTTCTGACTCTGTAAGGATCTCCTGCTCCATCAGGGGGCTGGACTAGAAGACCTCCGAGGTCCCTTCCAGCTCTGTTATGGTTGCTTGAGCTGGGCGTTGGACTAGATGACCTCTGAGGTCCCTTCCAAGTCTGCTATTCTATGACTCTGTAAGGATCTCCTGCTGGAGCTGGGCGGTTGGACTAGATGACCTCCGAGGTCCCTTCTGAGTCTGTTATTCTATAACTCTGTAAGGATCTCCTGCTGGAGCAGGGGGCTGGACTAGATGACCTCCGAGGTCCCTTCCAAGTCTGTTGTTCTATAACTCCGTAAGGATCTCCTGCTCGAGCAGGGGGCTGGACTAGATGACCTCCGAGGTCCCTCCCAAGTCTGTTATTCTATGACTCTGCAAGGATCTCCTGCTGGAGCAGGGGGCTGGACTAGATGACCTCCGAGGTCCCTTCCAGGTCTGTTATTCTATGACTCTGTAAGGATCTCCTGCTCGAGCAGGGGGCTGGACTAGATGACCTCCGAGGTCCCTTCCAGGTCTGTTATTCTATGACTCTGTAAGGATCTCCTGCTCGAGCAGGGGGCTAGACTAGATGACCTCTGAGGTCCCTCCCAAGTCTGTTATTCTATGACTCTGTAAGGATCTCCTGCTCGAGCAGGGGGCTGGACTAGATGACCTCTGAGGTCCCTCCCAAGTCTGTTATTCTATGACTCTGTAAGGATCTCCTGCTCGAGCAGGGGGCTGGACTAGATGACCTCCGAGGTCCCTCCCAAGTCTGTTATTCTATGACTCTGCAAGGATCTCCTGCTCGAGCAGGGGGCTGGACTAGATGACCTCCGAGGTCCCTTCCAGGTCTCTTTCGATCGATTGCTTGAGTAGGGGGCTGGACTAGAGGACCTCCGAGGCCCCTCCCGGCTCTATTCCGAGGCCGGGAGGGAATCCGTCTTGGGAAGCCGAAGGGAGTCCAGGCAGGGAACGTTCCTCTCTCTCTCTCCCAGCGGAGGGAAGGATCGCTCTTGCAAAGGGCCAAGGTTAATGGCAGACACGGAGACCACACGACAACAAACACACACTGCACAACGCTGTGTGTGGCCGCTCCAGGCTCTCCCCCCCCCCACACATACACACTTGAGCACATCAGCTGCTGTGCCCGGCTGAGTGACACAAACACATACACACACACACACACACACACACCCTCTCCTCTGCAGGGGGAAGAATTTGAAGTATTTTCCTTCGGCTGCGGAAAAGTCTGCACGCGACTCCAGGCCGGGTGTCCCCGTTGGCGCCAAGTCGCGTGCAGAGCGCAGCAACAGCCCTCCCCCCCCCAAATAAATGTTACGCTCTATGGGATCTCCTTTCTTTCTTTCCTTCGTTCTTTTCTTTTTTCTCTCTCCCCCTTTCTTTCCTTTCTTTCTTTTTCTTTCTGTTGTCTCTATCTCTTTCTCTCTTTCTCGCTGTCCCCCTTTCTTTCTTTCTTTCTTTTCTTTCTCTTTTCTCTCTCTTCCTTTCTCTCCCCCTCCTTTCTTTCCTTTTTTCTTTTTCCTTCTTTTTTCTCTCTCTATCTCTTTCTCTCTCTCTTTCTCTGTCCCCCTCTTTCTTTCTTTCTTTCTCTTTTTTCTCTCTTTCTCTCTCTCCCCTCCTTGCTTTCTTTTTTTTCTCTCTCTCTTTCTCTTTCTTTCTCTCTGTCCCCTTCTTTCTTTCTTTTTCTTTCTTTTCTTTCTTTTCTCTCTCTCCCTCCTTTCTTTCCTTTCTTTCTTTCTTTTTTCTTTCCCTTTCTCTCTATCTTTTTCTTTCTTTTTCTCTCTCCCCCTTTCTTTCTTTCTTTCTTTCTTTCTTTCTTTCTTTCTTTCTTTCTTTCTTTCTTCTTTCTTTCTTTTCTCTCTTTCTCTCTGTCTCCATCCTTTCTCTTTCTTTCTTTCTCTTCTTTTCTCTCTCTGTCCCCCTCTTTCTTTCTTTCTTTCTTTCTTTCTTTCTTTCTTTCTTTCTTTCTTTCTCTTTTTTCTCTTTCTCTCCCCCTCTTTTTTCTTTCCTTTCTTTCTCTTTTTTCTTTCTTTCTTTTTCTTTTTTCTCTTTCTCTCTGTCCCCCTCCTTTCTCTTTCTTTCTTTTCTTTTCTCTCTCTTTCTCTCTGTCCTTTTTTTCTTTTTTCTTTCTTTCTTTTCTTTCTCTCTCTCTCTCCCTTTCTTTCTCTTTCTCTCTTTTTTCTTTCCCCCCTTCTTTCTTTCTTTTTTCTCTATCTCTTTTTCTCTTTCTCTCTGTTCCCTTCTTTCTTTCTTTCTTTCTTTCTTTCTTTCTTTCTTTTTCTTTCTCTTTCTCTCTGTCCTTTTTTCTTTCTCTTTTTCTTTCTTTCACTCTCTCCCTTTCTTTCTTCTCTCCATCTCTTTTCTCTCTCTTTTTCTCTTTCTTTCTTTCTTTCTCTTTTTATCTCTTTCCCTGTCTCTTTCTGTTCCCTCGCTCTCTCTCTGTCTCTCCCCTTCCTTCCTTCCTTTTTCTTTTTTTCTTTCTCTTTTTTCTCCTTCTCTAGTTCTCTGTCTCTTTTTTCTCTGTCATTCTCTCTCCCTCTTTCTCTCTCTTTCTCTTCCCTTTTTCTCCCTCCTTCTCTCTCCCTCTTTCTTTCTCTCATTCTCTCTCTCCTCTTTCTTTTTTCTCTTTTTCTCTTTCTCTCTGTCCTTCTCTCTCCCTCTTTCTCTCTCCCTTTCTCTCTCTTCCCTTTCTCCCTTTCTCTTTCTCTCCCTCATTCTCTATCTTTCTCTCTCTCTTTCTTTCTCTTTCTCTCTCCCTCTTTCTCTCCCTGTCTCTTTCTCTCTCACCCTCTCTCATTCTCTTTTTCTGTTTCTCTCTCCCCCCTTCTCCCTCTTTTTCCTTCCTTCCTTCCTTCCTTCCTTCCTTCCTTCCTTCCTTCCTTCCTTCCTTCCTTCCTTCCTTCCTTCCTTCCTTCCTTCTTCTCTTCTCTCGAAACTTCCTTCCTTCAAAACCGGCTTCTGCAATCCCAGCGGATAAAATGTCAAGGACGAACCCAAAATAATTCTGGATTGTCTCACACACACACACAAAAAAAAGCACTAAAGACTTTTGGGGGGGGCGAAAAACCCAGGGTTGCTTTTCTGCACAAATGTTGCAACTTCCAGATTGTGTAGAAAGCTTTTTTAAAAAAAAGAAATATGGCAAATGTGCCAGAGGATCAGGAGAAGAAACATTTATCGGGAAAACTGGGGAAGGTCCAGCCTTGAAAAAAATCCCGTTGGATACATTTTTTGGGGGGGGGGGATTGAGAAATGATTGACAGACAGAGTTTAAAAAAAAAAAAAAGCAACGCTCAGCTGCCTGGAGAAAGTTCAGCTATTTTGCAAATGAAAACAATGTGGCAAAAAAGCGGAAAAACCCCCAAAACGTTCTAAAAATGACGGCTTTTCCCCACAATCTTCCCCTACATAGTCGTCCTCGACTTAATGACGCCTCGTTTAGTGACCGTTCCAAGTTCAAACGTCACCGATTACCCTTTTTTCACACTTAACGACCAAAATTCAGAGGCTCTCGGCAACCGACTCATATTTACGACGGTCGCCATGTCCCTGGGGGAGGCAGGGGGGCTCCCGCGATCCCCCTCTTTTGCGACCGTCTGACCGGCAAAGGGGGAGGGGGGAGGAAGCGGGATTCACTTCACAACCAGCTGACTCGCTTAATGACGGCAGCAACGGGGGCAAGAAAGGTCGTATGGGGGGGGGAAAGTGTCTCGCTTTGCGACCGAAATTCTGGGCTTCCTCGGTGTCGTAAGTCGAGGATGGCCGCTGTGAACTGATCAGCTGCAAGGGATGTAACTACGTAACCACGACGGCAAGTCCGGTCGAAACACAGGGACAAATGTCTCACTTAGCGACCCATGTCTCAGTTAGCGATAAAAAATGGGCTCGGTTCTGGTCGTAAATGGAGGACTTCCTGTATGGAGGCTTTGCGGTCTGTTCCATAGGGCTTGCCAGGGCGGACCTACATCCTCACCCGAGGTCATCTAGACCACCCCTCCGCCCCTCGACGCTGGCAATTTGTGTCACAACAGCCCTCGACAAGGGGGTACAGAGAGTGCCATCAATTGGCAACCACAACGGAGCCTCAAATTCCTCACATTTCTGACGGGCGATTTTACGACCTGTTTTACGACCGTTCCGGCACACCGTCACGAAGGGAATCGCCGCCGTTGTTAAATTTAGTCCCCCCCCCCAGTTGTTAAGCGAATCCAGCTTCCCCTTGGACTTTTCGGGCCGGAAGGTGGTCAAAGGGGGGGGGTCACGTGACCCCTGGACACGTCGACCGTCGTAAAGGTGAGTCGGTGGATGAGCCTCTGAGTTTCCTAGTCGTAAGTCAAAAGTCACTTTTTTCCAGGGCCGTTGTACCTTTGGAGGGTCACAAAGTGAACTACCTCAAACTGAGTTGGAAGGGACCTGGGAGGTCATCCAGTCCAACCCCCTGCTCAAGGAGGAAACATTTACAGAATGACAGAGTTGGACGGGACCTCGGAGGTCATCTAGCCCAACCCCCTGCTCAAAAAGGAGACCCTTACAGAATCACACAGCTGGAAGGGACGTCGGGAGGTCATCCAGGCCAACCCCCTGCTCAAGCAGGAGACCCTTACAGAATGACAGAGCTGGAAGGGACCCTGGAGGTCATCTAGTCTAACCCCCTGCTCAAGCAGGAGACCCTTACAGAATCACACGGCTGGAAGGGACCTCGGAGGTCATCTACTCCAACCCCTGCTCAAGCAGGAGACCCTTACAGAATCACACAGGTGGAAGGTACCTCGGAGGTCATCCAGTCCAACCCTCTGCTCAAGCAAAAGACCCTTACAGAATCATACAGCTGGAAGGGACCTCGGAGGTCATCCAGTCCAACCCCCTGCTCAAGCAAAAGACCGTTACAGAATCACACAGCTGGAAGAGACCTTGGAGGTCATCTAGTCCAACCTTAGAGAATGACAGAGCTGGAAGGGACCTCGGAGGTCATCTAGTCCAACCCCCTTCTCAAGCAGAAGACCCTTCCAGCATCAAAGAGCTGGACGCCGCCTCAGAGATCATCTAGTCCAACCCCCCCCAGGTGGGCCTACCCCCCCCCCACCGCCCGAAGTCGGACTCACCGTCTTTCCGGTAGAAGGAAATCTCCACCTTTCGCTCCTCGGAGCCCAGCAGGGCCTGGGCGATCTGAGCGCTGGCGCTGCTCTGCGTTCGAGGGCCGTAGAGGAAGTCGCAGGTGCAGGGCTTCTGCATGACCTCGGCCCGGCTGTAGCCGCAGAGATCACAAAACCCATCGTTGCAGTAGATGATGGCGCAGTTCTCCACCCGGGCGTTGGCGATGATGAACTTGCGGCCTGGCGCGGGGGGGGGGGAAAAAAGGGGGGGGGTGTCAGTTGGAAGGACCCCCGCTTCTCTTCACCCCCTGCTGGAGGGGAAGAGCCTTACAGTCATAGGATGACTGAGCTGGCGGGGACCTTGGAGGTCATCTAGTCCAGCCCCCTGCCGGAGGAGAAGAGCCTTACAGAGTCATAAAATGACTGAGTTATACGGGACCTTGGAGGTCATCTAGTCCAGCCCCTGCCGGAGAAGAGCCTTACAGAGTCATAGAATGACTGAGCTGGAGGGGACCTCGGAGGTCATCTAGTCCAGCCCCCTGCCGGAGGACAGCCTTACAGAGTCATAGAATGACTGAGCTGGAGGGGATCTTGGAGGTCATATAGTCCAGCCCCCTGCCGGAGGACAGCCTTACAGAGTCATAGAATGACTGAGCTGGAGGGGACCTTGGAGGTCATCTAGTCCAGCCCCCTGCCGGAGGAGAAGAGCCTTACAGAGTCATAAAATGACTGAGTTATACGGGACCTTGGAGGTCATCTAGTCCAGCCCCTGCCGGAGAAGAGCCTTACAGAGTCATAGAATGACTGAGCTGGAGGGGACCTCGGAGGTCATCTAGTCCAGCCCCCTGCTCGAGCAGGAGAGCCTTACAGAGTCATAGAATGACTGAGCTGGAGGGGATCTTGGAGGTCATCTAGTCCAGCCCCCTGCCGGAGGAGAGCCTTACAGAGTCATAGGATGACTGAGCTGGAGGGGACCTTGGAGGTCATCTAGTCCAGCCCCCTGCTGGAGGAGACGAGCCTTACAGAATCCCAGAAGGGCTGAGCTGGAAGGGACTTTGGAGGTCATCTAGTCCTGCTCGAGCAGGAGACGCTTATAAAATCATAGAATGATACAGTAGGAAGGGACCTTGGAGGTCATCTAGTGCAACCCCCTCGCTCAAGCAGAAGACCCGGACAGGATGACAGAATCACAGAGCCAGAAGGGACCTGGGCGGTCATCTAGTCTACCTCTCCCCGCGGGGACCGGCTTGCCCTCGCCCACCTGAGCCGTCCCATGGGTGCCTCCGCAGTGGGTCGCCTGCCCTCCTGCTGGGATCGGCAGGATGGAGAGAGGACAGGCGTTCAGGCGGAGGCTCACGTTTGGGCCCCCGGTCTCGGATTCGAATCCTGACCGCCGCTTCCTCCTCCGGAAGCTTCTTCTCAGCTTTCCCTCTGGGCAGGTGGGCATCCCAAAGGCCCTTGTGCCGTCCCAACTGCGCCCCCCTTAGTCTGGGGGGGGTTGACCCCCAAAGGGTTGAAGCTGAGTCCCCCTCCCCAAAGTCCGGACAAGCAGGGGAGCCGGTTCTGCCCCCCCCCCATCACAGGGGTGAGCCAAGCTCCCCCGTCCCTTCTGATTCTCCCCCCCACCCCAGTCATGGAGCGATGAGGTGGGGAGTTAAGACCCCCTTGTGTGTGTTTGCGGGTGCGTAGACACACAAACACACACACACACACAACCCGTGAAGGCTTAGGGGAGAGGGCTGGCAGGGGCTACTTCGCCCCCAGCTCAAGGGTCCCAATCCCAAACTCCTGCCCCTATACTCCCCCGCCCACTATCCCCCCAACCCAGCGGGCTCCCCTGGGCCAAAAGACCCCTCCCCAACCCGAGTGGCCGGCTAGCCCCCCTCCGCCTTGCTCCCCCGCCCCCCCTCCTCTATTCTCTGGCCGGCCCCCTCTCCAAGTCTAGGGTCGGTGGTTGTCCCCCCCCCCCCAGCCTGCCTGCCCCCCTTCTCTCCCTCGGCTGCCTTCCCCCCCCCTTGCAGCCCCCTGCCCCTCGGATGACCACGGGAGGGGGGGCGAGAGAAAAAGGGATGGATCCGGCGAGCCTCTCACCCCCCCCCCCCCGCCATTCGCCCCTCCCTCGCCAAAGCAAACATCCCCCCTCCTCACCTTTCCTGCTCTCATCCCCCCGTTTCGGAGGAGACCCCCTACGCCCGGCTTCTCAGCCTCCCCTCCTCTCCTGGGACCCCCGACCCCCCCACCCGGCTTTGATCTTTCAGGCCTCCTCCTGACCCCCACCCCAGGCCCGTTATCCCCCCCCACGGCCCCCTCCCTCCAGAGGGCGCCCCCGACCCTCCTGCGCCCCTGCCCAGCCGACGGCTCAGCCTTCCTCCTCCTCCCCCTCCTCTGGGGGGGGTGGTCTCCCCCCCCCTCCGCCGACCCCCCACTTACTCTGCCCTTCAAACTTGCGGATGATGACGTCCAGGAAGGTGTTCGGGGGGGCCACGTGCCCGCGCCGGACCGGCATGCTGCCAGCCCATGGGGGAGGGTCGCCCGGCGCCCCCTCCCCGCCAGGCCCCCCGACAGCGGCGACCCCCGGACGGCCCAGCGCTGGGGCCCTTCAAGGCAGCGCAAGGTCGAGCAGGAGGGAGGGGGAGGAGGAGGAGGGCAGGGGGGGCGAGGGACCCCGAGGGGAGGAGGAAGGCAAGACCCCCTCCTCCTCCCCCCCGACGCCCCCCACCCCCACCCACCCCCCTCTCCTCTGGGGCAGCCCGGTCGGAACCCGGGCGCGCTGGGGCGGGGGAGGGGAGGGGTGCGCAAGGAGGGGGGCTCTCCCCCCAAGACCCCCCAAGACCCCCGAGCCCGGGGCGGGGGTCTCTAGCCCGACGGGACGGGCTGAGTCCGGCCCGCGGGCGCAGCGCCCTTATTTAGGCAAAGGCGATGGAGAAAGGGAGGGGGGGGAGGCAGAGGGGAGGGGGGAGAGCGAGAGAGCCAGGCGAAGGAAGGAGGCGAGGAGGTTGTAAGGCACGGACGGCAACCCCGGGGCTTCTTTCCGCCCCGGGCTGCCGGCCGGGCTCGTCTCGTCGGCCGGTGCGGGGTGTCGCCCGGCCCAGCGGCTCCGGCGGTCCAGAACGGCGGCGGCGGGGGCTGCGGCCGCCAGGGGAGGAGGAGCCAGCTCAGGTCCGGGGTGGGGTGGGGGGTGGGGGGGCGGAGCCAGGACGCCTCTCCGCCAATGGCGGCGCTCCGAGGTGATGAGGCCGAGGTGGTGGGGAGGGGGGCGACCGTCACCCGGCTGGCTGGGGAAGGATGGAGAGAGAGAGAGAGAGAGGGAGCCCCGGTGCCTCTGAGCCAGGGCAGAGTGCCTCCCCTTTCGGGGGGGGGGGGGGGGGAGACGGGGGGGGGAGAAGCCTCCATTGGGTGGGTCTGTTGACGGGGGGGGGCGTTGGGGGTACCCGTGGGTGGGCTGGGGTCTCCTTCCTCGGGGGGGGGGCAATTGGGAGCACCCGTGGATGGGCTGCGGTCTCCATCCTCAGCGGGGGGGGGGGGGAATTGGCAGCACCCATGGGTGGGCTGGGGTCTTCTTCCTCCAAGGGGGGTGATTAGAAGCACCCGTGGGTGGACTGGGGTCTCCTTCCTCTTGGGGGGGGCCATTGGGAGCACCCATGGGTGGGCTGGGGTCTCCTTCGCCGGGGGGGCCATTGGAAGCACCCATGGGTGGGCTGGGGTCTCCATCCTCAGCGGGGGGGGCATTGGGCGCACCCATGGGTGGGCTGGGGTCTCCATCCTTGCTAGGGTTGGCATTGGGAGCACCCGTGGGTGGGTTGGGGTCTCCATCCTCCGAGGGGGGCCATTTAGAGCACCCATGGGTGGGCTGGGGTCTCCCACCGAGGGGGGGCCATTGGGAACACCCATGGGTGGGCTGGGGTCTCCTTCCTCCGAGGGGGGGCCATTGGGCACATCCGTGGGTAGGCTGGGGTCTCCTTCGCCGGGGGGCCATTGGGAGCACCCATGGGTGGGCTGGGGTCTCCATCAGCGGGGGGGCCATTGGGAGGACCTGTAGGTGAGCTGGGGTCTCCTTCCTCTTGGGGGGGCCATTGGGAGCACCCGTGGGTGGGCTGGGGTCTCCTCCCTCGGCGGGGGGGGCCATTGGGAGCACCCATGGGTGGGCTGGGGTCTCCCACCAAGGGGGGGCCATTGGGAACACCCATGGGTGGGCTGGGGTCTCCTTCCTCCGAGGGGGGGCCATTGGGCACATCCGTGGGTAGGCTGGGGTCTCCTTCGCCGGGGGGCCATTGGGAGCACCCATGGGTGGGCTGGGGTCTCCATCAGCGGGGGGGCCATTGGGAGGACCTGTAGGTGAGCTGGGGTCTCCTTCCTCACTGGGGGGGCCATTGGGAGCACCCGTGGATGGACTGGGGTCTCCTTCCTCAGCGGGGGGGGCATTGAAAGAGGTGGTCCTTCCCCCCTCCCCTGGGGGGGGCTCAGCAATCTGAGCTGGGCAAATCAACGGGGAGGGGGGGGGCGCTGAGAGCATCACACATACACACATACACAAACACACACACACACACCCTCCAGCATTCCAAGAAGCCCCCTCCTCAAATCTTGCAAAGGCTCAAAATGGGGGAGGGGGAAAAGGGGGGGCTAGGTAACAGGCCCTCCCCCGTTGATCGGTGAAGGAGGACCCCTCCCCTTCCCTGTCGCCCCCCTGGCCGAAACTCACCTGGGCAACCGTGCCCACCTGGATGGCAGCAGGCCCAGAGTCGGACTCAGGAGAGGGGGGGCGCATCATCGGAGCCTCTCTCGCCGGCGTCCCGTCAGTAAGCGAACCGTCGTAACTCGAGGACTTCCGGCTCTGAGGCTGCAGCCAATCCCTTTCCCCCACCCGCGAACATTTCAGACTTTCCTTCCCGGTCCTCGATTTAGCGACCACGAAGGCGCCCTGCTACTCGGTGAGCAATTTGAGTTCGGTCCCGTTTTACGACGTGTCGTGCCGCGGTGGCGTCAGTAAGCCGGTCGCCCGGTCGTTAAGTGAACCTGGATTCGGGAAGGTCGCAAAAGAGGATCGCCTGATCCCGGGGATACGGCGACCGTCGTAAGTTCAAGTCCATTGGCCAAGCGTCTGAATCTTGATCCCCCCCCCCGACCGCAGGGGATGCTACAAAGGTCGTAAGGGTGAGGAAAGGTCTGGGACTGCTTCCCTCCTCAGCGGCAGTGGAGGATGGGCTTTCGGCCGGCTCTGCCCTTAGGAGGGAGTTGGAGGGACCGTCTAGATGACCAGGTATCCAGAAAGAGAACTTGGCTAAGCTTAACCTGGATAAGATTGGGCCTACAAGAGTCTAGATGGGGTGTCCACCCTCGGCTATATGGTGGACTTCAACTCCCAGAATCCCCCAGCCAGCATGCTTTAAGAGGGCTGAACTTCAACTCCCAGAATCCCCCAGCCTGCATATTTTAACGGCTTAACTTCAACTCCCAGAATCCCCCCCCCAGCATGCTTTAAGATGGCTGAATTTGAACCCCCAGAATCCCCTAGCTGGCATGCTTTAAGAGGGCTGCACTTCAATTCCCAGAATCCCCCAGCCTGCATGTTTTAACAGGGCTGAAATTCAACTCCCAGAATCCCCCAGCCGGCATGCTTTAAGATGGCTGAACTTCAACTCCCAGAATCCCCCAGCCAGCATGCTTTAAGATGGCTGAACATCAACTCCCAGAATCCCCCAGCCGGCATGTTGAAGATGGCTGAACTTCAACTCCCAGAATCCCCCAGCCAGCATGCTTTAACATGGCTGAATTTGAACCCCGGGAATCCCCTCGCCAGCATGCTTTAAGAGGGCTGAACTTCAACCCCCAGAATCCCTCAGCCAGCATGCTTTAAGATGGCTGAACTTTTAAGATGGCAGGGGGTTGGGCTAGATGACCTCCAAGATCCCTTTGAACTCTGTGATCCAGTAAGGGTCTCCTGCTTGAGCAGGGGGTTGGACTAGATGACCTCTGAGGTCCCTTCCAACTCTTTTCTTCCGGTTTCGGGGTCACTCCTCCGCTGAGAACCCCCCAGGTCTCCTTTTCCGCTTCTGTACGGAACTAAAACTGCGCTTCTCCTCGATCCCGGGCGGAGATTGTCTTCTTCACACCCTACTACTTACTCAGCTTCCGGCCTTCCCGACGGAGGGATTCAACCCGGAGTAGGAGAGATCCGTCTGCGCGTAAGCCGTGCTAATTTTGCTCCTTCTGCTGTCTCGGAGTGATATACAAAGTGTCAGCCGTCAAGAGAGCCTGGAAGGAAGATAGACTCCCTTCAATCAATCAATCAGCCAGAATAGAGTTGGAAGGGATCTAGGAGGTCATCTAGTCCAGCCCCCTGCTGAAGCAGGAGACCCTGACAGAATCAGAGGACAGAATTGGAAGGGACCGCGGAGGTCATCTAGTCCAACCCCCTGCTCGAGCAGGAGACTCTTATAGAGTCATAGAATAACAGACTCTGAAGGGACCTCGGAGGTCATCTACTCCAGCCCCCTGCTCACGGAAGAGATCCTTACAGGATCATAGAATAACAGACCCTGAAGGGACCTCGGAGGTCATCTAGTCCAGCCCCCTCCACGAGTGGAATATCATTTCAGAATGACAGGATAGCAGAGTCGGAAGGGACCTCCGAGGTCATCTAGTCCAGCCCCCTGCTCACGCAAGAGATCCTTACAGTCATAGAATAACAGACTTGGAACGGACCTTGGAGGTTATCTAGTCCAGCCCCCTCCCCAAGTGGAATACCATTTCAGAGTGACAGGATAGCAGAGTTGGAAGGGGAGCCTGGGAGATCATCTAGTCCAGCCCTCTGCTCACGCAAGAGATCCTTACAGAGTTGTAGAATAATAGACCCTGAAGGGACCTTGGAGGTTATCTAGTCCAGCCCCCTGCTCACACAAGAGATCCTTACAGAGTCCTAGAATAACAGACTCTGAAGGGACCTCGGAGGTCATCTAGTCCAGCCCCCTGCTTGAGCAAGAGATCCTTACAGAGTCATAGAATAATAGAGTCGAAAGGGACCTCGGAGGTCATCTAGTCCAGTCCCTTGCTCACACAAGAGATCCTTAGAGAGTCATAGAATAACAGACCCTGAAGGGCATCTAGTCCAGCCCCCTGCTCACGCAAGGGATCCTTACAGAGTCATAAAATAACTGAAGGGACCTCGTAGGTCATCTAGTCCAGCCCCCTCCACGAGTGGAATATCATTTCAGAGTGACAGGATAGCAGAGTCTGGAAGGGACCCTGGAGGTCATCTAGATCAGCCCCCTGCCCGAGCGGAAGGCTCTTGCAGAATGTCAAGAGTTGGACCCGGGGAGGTCCCGTAGTCCACCCCTCTGCCCGATTGGAAGACCCTTACAGGATTACAGAATAACAGAGATCTCTTTTAGGAAAAAACAAACAAACCCCGGTTTGGCTTCCCATTATAGCTTGGCTTGCTTCGTGTTGATCTTTCTTTCTCCACCAGGGGGCGGGAAAGCAGCTTTGACTCCATGTAGATCAGTGGTTCTCAACCTTTTTAATGCCGTGACCCCCCAACCGGTCGTAAGTCGAGGACTACTCCACCGGTCGTAAGTCGAGGACTACTTAACTGGGGCAGTACCGTTTGCAGACTGGGATTTTTGGCGGGCTCAGCAGGGCAGAGACAGCCTGGACAATTCCTATTGGTTTTGGAAAGCCAATAGAATGAGACTCTATTCAAGAGAGTCTCTTCTATGGGCTTTCAAAAGCCAATAGAATAAAAGGGAGTAGCACAGCTAAGGAAAAGGGGGAAAAAAATGGCGGACTGCGTTGTTTGATGACCCCCGTGAAATGGTCGTTCGACCCCAAATGGGGTCCCCACCCACAGGTTGAGAACCGCTGATGTAGATGGATGGATGGATGAATAGATTCTCTCAGGGCCTCCTGCTCGAGCAGGGGGTTGGTCTAGATGACCTCCGGGATCCCTTCCAGCTCTAAGTCTGATTGATGGATTGCGTCGTTAACTGATGGACTTTCCAGGTCTCCGACGCCACGCGTGCCCACCCCCGGCTTGGCCAGCGTTGTCGGGAAGGACGCCCCCAGCCGGGGCACCCGGGTTGTCTGGATGGACACCTGGAATCACACTGGGTTGTCGCCGAGCTAGCTGGGCTTCCTGGCTCGGCGACGTTCCTTGGATGGCGGCCCGCTCTTCCAGATCTGTGATATTCCAGCTCTAAGTACTTCCATAAATAAAAGATCCGGCGGGATAAATCGGCCTGCCAGCCTCGGTCTGCCGCACGCCGACCCTGCGGAGAAGGCTGCAGGCAGCAACTCTCCCCAGAGACGCTGCGGGGTCGGCTGGATGGCTGGGAAAGTCAGCTTCCTGCCCCCCCCCCCCCGGAGAGACCGGGAAGCGGGCAGGAAGTCTTGGCTCCCCTGGGATCGGGGTGGGGATGATGGACGCCGGAAGGGCGGATGAGAATCCCAGCATCCAGTTTTGGTCCTACCCCCCCACACACTCCCACATCACTGGGGGAAAAAAATAGAATAGAATAGAGACACACACAGAATCACAGAGTCAGGAGGGACCTCGGGGGTCATCTAGTCCAACCCCCTGCTGAAGTAGAACATTCTTTCAGAACTGCAGAATCACACAGCCGGAAGGGACCTCGGAGGTCATCTAGTCCAGCCCCCTACTCAAGCAGGAGACCCTGACAGAATCACAGAGTTGAAAGGGACTGCAGAGGTCACCTAGTCCAATCACCCTGCTGAGCAGAATCAGGATAACAGAGTTGGAAGGGACCATGGAGGTCATCTAGTCCAACCCCTTGCTCAAGCAGGAGACCCTCACAGAATTACAGAAGGACAGAGCTGGAAGGTACCTCGGAGGTCATCTAGTCCAGCCCCCTGCTCAAGCAGGAGACCCTCACAGAATCATAGGAGGACAGAATTGGAAGGGACCGTGTAGGTCATCTAGTCCAGCCCCCTGCCTGAGTGGAATACCATTTCAGAGTGACAGGATAACAGAGTTGGCACCTCTGAGGTCATCTAGTCCAGCCCCCTGCTCGAGCAAGAGACCCTTACGTAGAAGGACAGAATTGGAAGGGACCGTGTAGGTCATCTAGTCCAGCCCCTGCCTGAATGGAATACCATTTCAGAGTGACAGGATAGCAGAGTCGGAAGGGACCTCCGAGGTCATCTAGTCCAGCCCCCAGCTCAAGCAAGAGATCCTTACAGAGTCATAGAATAACAGACCCTGAAGGGACCTCCGAGGTCATCTAGTCCAGCCCCCTGCTTGAGCAAGAGATCCTTACATAGAATGACAGAGTTGGAAGGGACCTCGGAGGTCATCTAGTCCAGCCCCCTGTTCAAGTCGAACATTTTTTCAGACTTACAGAATAATAAGAGTTGGAAGGGACCACAGAGGTCATCTAGTCCAACCCCCCCTGCTGAGCAGAATCTTAGAATCACAGAGTTGGAAGGGACCACGGAGGTCATCTAGTCCAACCCCTTGCTCAAGCAGGAGACCCTCACAGAATTACAGAAGGACAGAGCTGGAAAGGACCTCAGAGGTCATCTAGTCCAGCCCCCTGCTCAAGCAGGACACCCTCACAGAATCACAAGAGTTGGAAGGGACCACGGAGGTCATCTAGTCCAACCCCTGCTCAAGCAGGAGACCCTCACAGAATTACAGAATCACAAGAGTTGGAAGGGACCGCAGAGGTCATCTAGTCCAAACCCCCCTGCTGAAGCAACAAACCCTTACAGAATCACAGAAGAACAGCTGGAAGGGACTTGGAGGTCATCTAGTCCAACCCCCTGCTCGGGCAGGAGACTCTTACAGAATCGCAGAAGGACCGAGTTGGAAGGGACCTCGGAGGTCATCTAGTCCAACCTGCTGCTCAATCAGGAGACCTTTACTGAATCACAGAATGACAGAACTGGAAGGGACCTCGGAGGTCATCTAGTCCAACCCTCCGCTCCTTTGAAGCCTGCCTTCCCCTCCCTAGGTTTCTGGACAGTTTAGCCCCCCAGCCACAGGGGCTTTTGCCTGCTTTGGTCCTCCGCTTCCACCCCCCCCAAATTGTGAATTCCCCCCCCCCAAGGGAGGGCTCCCTCCGGGCCAGAGCCACACACCCCCCCCTCCCACGGGGAGCGTGCTCAGCCAGCCACGTCCGGCGAGGATTTCCAGGCAGTGAGGGAGGGGCGGATGGGCGGATGGAAAGAGCCCTTCCTGCTCCCCCCTCCCCTCTGGGTGACGTCATCCCGCTGTTACTCAGAGACTGCGTGGACGGGGGGGTCAGCTCAGCATTTCCCCCCCCCCCGCTTCTTCCGGAGAAAGAGTTCCCCCCAAGCCCCCCTCCCTTTTATTGCCCTGGATGGGAGGGACTTTTCGCTTGATTGACAGGAGCCCCTGCAGACTCTCTGTGTGGGCTATAAATCTCGGTATTAGCACTGTCTTTTTTATTTTATTTTATTATAATTTCATTTCATTTCATAATTTCATTTCATTTCATTAATTTTATTTTACTTTTATTTCATTTCATATTATTTTATTGTTTTATTTCATTTTATTTTACTTTATTCTCCTTCATTTTATTGTACTGTTTTATTTAGTTATTTATTTTTTTATTATTTTATTTTGTTATTTTATTTATTTCCTTTCCTTTCAGTTTAATTTAATGTAATTTATTATTATATTTTATTATTGTACTTTATTTTATTTATTTATTTTATTATTTCATTTCATTTTATTATTTCATTTCATTTTATTTTATATTTATTTTATTGTACTATTTTGTTTTATTTTTTATTGAATTATTGTATTTTATTGTTTTATTTATTTCCTTTCCTTTCAATTTAATTTAATTTAATTTATTATTGTATTTTATTTATTTATTTTATTGTGTTATTTTATTTTATTTCATTTCATTTTGTTTTACTTTATTTCATTTTATTGTATTTTATTTTATTTTTATTGTATTGTATTGTGTTATTTTATTTTATTATTTCATTTCATTTCGTTTTTTACTTTATTTTATTTCATTTTATTGTATTTTATTTTATTTTTATTGTATTATTTTATTGTATTATTTCATTTATTTCCTTTCAATTTAATTTAATTTATTATTGTATTTTATTTTATTATTTCATTTCGTTTCGTTTTTTACTTTATTTTATTTCATTTGATTGTATTTTATTTTATTTTTATTGCATTATTTTATTGTATTATTTCACTTATTTCCTTTCAATTTAATTTAATTTAATTTATTGTTGTATTTTATTGTATTTTATTTTATTTATTCTATTGTACTGTAATATTTTATTTTATTATTTCATTTCGTTCTGTTTTGCTTTATTTTATTTCATTTTATTGTATTGTATTTTAATTTTTTATTTTATTATTTTATTTTATTATTTTATTTATTTCTCCTTTCAATTTAATTTAATTTATTATTGTATTTTATTATTGTATTTTATTTTATTTATTCTATTGCATTGTATTATTTTATTTTATTATTTCATTTTGTTTTACTTTATTTTATTTCATTTTATTGTATTTTAATTTTTTATTGTATTATTTTATTATATCATTTTATTATTTATTTTATTTCGTTTCATCTTAATTTAATTTATTTTACTTCCTTTTACTGTATTATTCCGTTTTATTGTCTATTTTTATTTATTTTATTTTATTATTCTATTGTATTACTTTATCTTATTTTATTTATTATTTTATTTTATTTCATTGTACTTCGTGTTATTGTATCATATTATTGTCTATTTTATTTTATTATTTTATTGCCTCTTTCCCGTCCATTTTATTTTATTTTATTCACGTATATTATTTGCTGAACAACTGTCACGCTTAGTGGCAGAAAATTGGGGCTCCCTGGTGGTCGTAACTTGGGAAGCACCCATACACTGTTCCTGGCTGGGTTTCAGGCTTCTGGCAGCAGATTCCCATTGTGAGGTCAGAAGGCACCTTGGAGGTCATCTAGTCCAGCCCTCCATCCTCAGAGCAGCCCAACCTTTGCTTGGTGCTTCCCTGTGAAGGACCCCTCCCCGAATCCCCTCTCCCCTCTTTCCTAGTTGTGGGTCTCCTCACACTTGGGGGAAACACTCGACAATTCTCACTCAGAGTTGTGTGTTTGTGTGTGTGTGTGTGTCTGTGTGTGTGTGCTCATAGGCCCTTCCTGTCGAGAAAGTTCGTGGGGAAGGAGAGACGTGGCAGCTCTTCCGGAAAAAACCGGAGGGGTCCCACCCTTTTTCTCCCACCTGCCTTTCCTTCAAGAACACAATTGTGTTCCAACAACTTGTGTGTGGGGGGGGGGAGTGTGAATCACACAAGGGGGTCACCCTTCCTCTCCTGACATTGAGGTCACTAACAGGGGCGGCTGGCTTCCTGTCGCATATCACTCCCAAACGGATGGACAGCGGGAGAGACTGATTCACGGGGGCCTTCACAGAATCACAGAAGGACAGATTCGGAAGGGACCTTGGAGGTCATCTAGTCCAACCCCCTGCTCAAGCAGCAGACCCTTACAGATTTACAATCTAAGAGTTGGAAGGGACCTCGGAGGTCATCTAGTCCAACCCCCTGCTCAAGCAGCAGACCCTTACAGATTTACAGAATCACAGAGTCGGAAGGGATCCTGGAGGTCATCTAGTCCAAGCCCCTGCTCGAGCAGGGGACAGAATCATAGAAGGACAGTGATGGAAGGGACCCTGGAGGTCATTTAGTCCAACCCCCCACTCAAGCAGGAGATTCTTTCCGACTTACAGAATCACAGAGCCGGAAGGGACCCTGGAGGTCATCTAGTCCAACCCCCCCTCAAGTAGAAGATTCTTTCAGACTTACAGAATCACAGAGCTGGAAGGGACCTCGGAGGTCATCCAGTCCAACCCCCTGCTGAGCAGGAGATGCTTACAGATTTACAGAATCACAGAGTCGGAAGGGACCCTGGAGGTCATCTAGTCCAACGCCCTGCTCAAGCAGCAGACCCTTACAGATTTACAGAATCACAGAGTCAGAAGGGACCTCGGAGGTCATCTAGTCCAACCCGCTGCTCAAGTAGAAGATTCTTTCAGATTTATGGAATCACAGAGGTGGAAGGGACCTGGCGGTCATCTAGTCCAACCCCCTGCTCAAGTGGAAGATTTTTTAAGACTTACGGAATTTCAGAGGTGGAAAGGATCCTGGAGGTCATCTAGTCCAACCCCCTGCTCAGGTGGAAGATTTTTTCAGACTTACAGAATCACAGAGCTGGAAGGGACCTCGGAGGTCATCTAATCCAACCCCCTGCTCAAGTGGAAGATTCTTTCAGACTTACGGAATCGCAGAGCTGGAAGGGACCTCGGAGGTCATCTAATCCAACCCCCTGCCCCCTGCTCAAGTGGAAAATTCTTTCAGACTTACGGAATCGCAGAGCTGGAACGCCTGGGGCTGGCCTCGTAATCCGAGGACTGCGTGAGTTGGACATCCCATAAGGAATTGGTTGCGTAACAGACTGACGGTCCCCTGGGGGGGCAAGGTTGTGTGTATGTGTGTGTGTGTGTGTGAGTGTGTGTGTGAAACTGGTGTGTGTGTGCGTGTGTGAAACTGCCTTTGTCTTTGTGTTGTGGTGGGCAATGCACATGTATCCCATAAGGACATCCCCTAAGGAATTGGTTCTATAGCAGAGTGACGGTCCCCTGGGGGGGGGGGGAAAGTGTGTGTGTGTGTGTGTGTGTGTGTTTGTGTGTGTGTGTGTGTGTGTGTGTCAGAAACTGCCTTTGTGCCTTTGTGTTGTGGGCAACGCACGCGTGTCCCATAAGGAATTGGTTTTATAGCAGAGTGATGGCCCCTGGGGGGGCAAGTGTGTGTGTGTGTGTGTGTGTGTGTGTGTGTGTGTGTGAGAAACTGCCTTTGTGCGTTTGTGTTGTGGTGGGCAACGCTCGCGTGTCCCATAAGGATATCCCTTAAGGAATTGGTTCTATAGCAGAGTGACGGTCCCCTGGGGGGGGCAAGTGTGTGTGTGTGTGTGTGTGTGTGTGTGTGTGTGTCAGAAACTGCGTTTGTGCCTTTGTGTTGTGGTGGGCAACGCATAGGTGTCCCATAAGGACGTCCCTTAAGGAATTGGTTCTATAGCAGAGTGATGGTCCCCTGGGGGGGGGGCGAAGTGTGTGTGCGTGCGTGTGTGAAACTGCCTGTGTCTTTGTGTTGTGGGCAATGCACATGTGTCCCATAAGGATGTCACATAAGGAATTGGTTCTATAGCAGAGTGTTAGTCCCCTGGGGGGGCGAAGTGTGTGTGTGTGTGTGTGTGTGTGTGTGTGTGTGAAACTGTTTTTGTATCTTTGTGTTGTGGTGCGCAACCCACATGTGTCCCATAAGGACATCCCCTAAGGAATTGGTTCTATAGCAGAGTGACGGTCCCCTGGGGGGGGGGGGAAGTGTGTGTGTGTGTTTGTGTGTGTGTGTGTGTGTGTGTGTGTGTGTGAAACTCTCTTTGTGTTTTGGTGCGCAACACACACGTGTCTCCAGCCAGGACACCACCAAGACGGAGGAAGGAAAGGCGAGGTGTGGCTTTTCCGACTTCGACACCCTGGAACGACAACTCAGCTCGGCCGACACCCTGCCAAGGCTGGGGGGGAGGGCTGGAGAGGGGAGGGATCCCCAAGGGGGGGAGACAGGTGGGGATCTCCACCGGCTGGACGCCCCCCCCTCCAAATCTGGTGTGTGTGTGTGTGTGTGTGTGTGTAAACAAGATCTACTCACAAAAAAGGCCGCCAGTTTTTGCGTACTCCTGTTCCAAGAAACCGCAACGTCGTAGCAAAACCCACAATGGTGAAGGAAAGCGCCGGAGTTCCCACCTTTACGGAACAGCCCCACGGCCTCCCTCCAGAGAGTCCTTGACTTACGACTCGGCTTTCCCGTCACTAAGCGAGACATTTCCTCGGGGGCCGCCCGGCCCCGTCATGCGAGCCCTCCCCCCCGCCGTAGGATCGAAAGGGGAATCCTTGCGGTTGTTCCAAGCGAGTCGCGCAGTCATTCAACGGATGGTCGGTAGGTGGTGGGAAGCCGGGAGGGCTGCAGCCGTCGTAAATAGGAAGCCGAATCCTTCAACGGTCGTAAGCGGGAACGGTCAGCGAAATAAACGGTCGTAGGTTTTGAGGACGCGGGGCCGAAGGGGTCGCCCGCAAGGAGAATGCCACCCCAGCCACCTTCGGAGGATGGGCTGGCAGGCCTTGGGGCCAAGGAACACAAACAGAATAGAGCTGGAGGGGACCTCGGAGGTCATCTAGTCCGACCCCCTGCTCGAGCAGGAGACCCTTCCAGAATGACAGAATGACAGAGTTGGCAGGGACCTCGGAGGTCATCTAGTGCAACCCCTCAGCTCGAGCAGGAGATCCTTACAGAATTACAGAATGACAGGGTGGGCACAGACCTTGGAGGTCATCCAGTCTGACCCCCTGCTCCAAGCAGGAGACCCTTCCAGAATGACAGAATGACAGAGTTGGAAGGGACTTCAGAGGTCATCTAGTGCAACCCCTCAGCTCAAGCAGGAGACCCTTACAGAATGACAGAGTTCGAAGGGACCCTAGAGATCATCTAGTCCAACCCCCTGCTTGAGCAGGAGACAGAATCATAGAAGGACAGAGTTGGAAGGGAGCTTGGTGGTCATCTAGTCCAACCCCCCTTCTCAAGCAGGAGACCCTTACAGAATCATAGAATCACAGAGTGGAAGGGACCTCGGAGGTCATCTAGTCCCACCCCCTGCTCAGGCAGGAGACCCTTACAGAATCATAGAATGACAGAGCTGGGTGGAGGTCATCCAGTCTGACCCCCTGCTCAAGCAGGAGACCCTTACAGAATGACAGAATGACAGAGTTGGCGGGGACCTCGGAGGTCATCTAGTCTGCTCGAGCAGGAGGCCTTACATCAATAGGGCTCTCTCAGGAACCGGGGGGGGGGCGAGAGGTGAACGCAGCCCCCCCCTTCCCCAATACAGGTCAAGCCTCCTTGAAGCCTTGACCTTTTTCGCGACAGATTGAGGGGGGGAATTCGTGGCACGCCAAAGACCCCCCCCACTTCACGCCAAGCAAGATCCTTTCCACCCTTGAGGCCTGGGGGGGGCACGGAGCGGTTGGGGAGACCCCTCCCCACCGTGTTTCCAACCCAGCCAGTCTTCCCAGACGTGGGGGGGGCGATTCCCAGAGACCTCTCCCGACCCCTCCTTTGGGAAAAGAGGCAGGGACCCCTCTAGATGCCCTCAGGGTTGCCCGGGCACCCTATGGGGCCCAAGTGGGCGTCCTCCGGCGGTGGGCAGGATCGGATCCGCCACCTCCTCTTCCTCCCCCCCCTGCTCCCAGCCCCCCCCCATGTCTTTCCTTGCTGGAGGAAGAAAAAAAAAAAAAGCAGGATTTCCTGGCATTGCTGAAGACTTGGCCGTAGAGCGCAGAGCCATGGGCAACTGGCCCGGGGGTCCCGCGCAGCCCCACGCCTGCGGGCGGACCCTCTGCTCCCGCCACCGGCCCTCCACCTCGGAGGAGGGGGACCCCGTCAGCAAGAGCAGGTCAGGAAACCAAGGGAGGGGGCGGCATGGGGGGCTGGTTATCCAAAATCTCAGGACCCCCCCCCAAACCCACCCCAGGGAGGATTGGGGCTTTTCTGGAGAAAGGGCCCTGCCCCTCCCATTTCTGCGGTGGGGTCTCCTCCCCAGGGGCTGACCCCCTCCCAAGACCCCTGCCCCATAGAGGTGCTATGTGGGGGGGGCTTCGAACCCATGGGGAGGAGGCCTCAAATCCAGGGGGAGGGGGCTTCAAACCCATGGGGGGGGCTTCAAACCCATGGGGAGGGGGCTTTAAATCCAGGGGGAGGGGGCTTCAAACCCATGGGGAGGAAGCTTTAAATCCACGGGGAGGGGGCTTCAAACCCATGGGGAGGGGGCTTTAAATCCACGGGGAGGGGGCTTCAAACCCATGGGGAAGGAACTTTAAATCCACAGGGAGGGGGCTTTAAACCCATGGGGAGGGGGCTTTAAATCCACGGGGAGGGGGCTTTAAACCCATGGGGAGGGGGCTTTAAATCTAGGGGGAGGGGCTTTAAATCCAGGGAGAGGGGCTTCAAACCCATGGGGAGGGGGCTTTAAATCCAGGGGGAGGGGGCTTCAAACCCATGGGGGCTTCAAACCCATGGGGAGGGGGCTTTAAATCCAGGGGGAGGGGGCTTCAAACCCATGGGGGCTTCAAACCCATGGGGAGGGAGCTTTAAACCCATGGGGGGGCTTCAAACCCCTGGGGAGGGGGCTTTAAATCCAGGGGGAGGGGGCTTTAAACCCACAGGGGAGGGGTCTTTGAACCCAGAGGGGTGGGGTGGGTCTTTAAACCCGAGGGGAGGGGGAGAGGAGAAGGGGGTCCCAACCTACAAAAGAGCAGCCACGCTTGAACCCCAGCTGGTCGGGGGGGCGGGACTCAGACACGATCGGCAATCACCCCCCCACACACATACACACACACAACTTTGAAGGGGCCTTTGACAGCCCAGGAGCGAGGGGGGCCCCCTCTGTGCTTATGGGGTGCCCCCTTCCGTTGCTGCTGACCTGCCCCCCCCCGTTTCCCAGCTGGGGAGGGGTCTCCAGGCTGGGAATATAAACAGGCCGGTCTCCCCCAACCTGGCCCTCTGGAGAGGGAGGGGCCGCAGCCCCCCTCGGTTGGGGGGGAGCCCTCGCTGTGTCTAAGCCAGGGGGATCCCAGTGGGGGGGACCCCCAATTCTGCCTCCCTTTCTCCTGCCAGGGGCTCTTTTAGTGTGGACCCCAACGAAGACTTCCTGGCCCGGCTGGCAGCGATGTTGGGTTTGTGTGTTGTGTGTGTGTGTGTGTGTGTGTGTGTGTGTGTGTGCACGCAAGGGAGGAGGTGGCGCATTCAGCCGTGCCCAGGAGTGCCAGCTGCAGTGGGGAAGGGTCCCCAGTCTCCCCCCCCCTTGCCAGCATGATGGGCAGGAAACACCCATGCTCCTCGGCCCCAGGGCCTGCCAGCCCATCATCTAAGGCGGCTGGAGTGGCATTCTCAAGGCGGCATCCATGATTTCGTAGCAATGGGGTAGGACTAGATGACCTCTGAGGTCCCTTCCAGCTCTGTCAACCTATGATTCTGGAAGGGCTCCCGCTAGAGCAATGGGTTGGACTAGATGACCTCTGAACTCCCTTCCAGCTCTTTTAGTCTATGATTCTGGAAGGGTCTCCTGCTGGAGCATGGGGTCAGACTAGATGACCTCCGAGGTCCCTTCCAGCATTGTCAATCTATGATTCTGGAAGGGTCTCCCGCTTGAGCAGGGGGTCGGACTAGATGCCCTCTAAGGGCCCTTTCCACTCTGTTATTCTATGACAATGTAAGGGTCTCCTGCTCAAGCAGGGGTCAGACTAGATGCCCTCTGAGGTCTTCCAACTCTATCCTTCTATGATTCTGGAAGGGTCTCCTGCTCGAGCAGGGGGTCGGACTAGATGACCTCTGGGGAACCCTTCCAAGTCCCTTATTCTATGACTCTGGAAGGGTCTCCTGCTCGAGTCAGGGTTCAGAGTAGATGACCTCCAAGGTCCCTTCCCACTGTCAATTTATGAAGGGTCTCCTGCTCAAGCAGGGGTCAGACTAGATGACCTCCAAGGTCACCTCCAGCTCTGTCATTCTGTGATTCCGTAAGGGTCTCCCGCTCGAGCAGGGGGTCAGATTAGATGACCTCCGAGGACCCTTCCAGCTCTGTCCTTGTATGATTCGGGAAGGGTCTCCTGCTCGAGCAGGGGTCAGACTAGATGACCTTCCGGGGGACCCTTCCACCTCCATTATTCTAGGACTTTGGAAGGGTCTCCTGCATCGAGTCAGGGGTCAGAGCAGATGACCTCCCAGGTCCCTTCCCCCTGTCCACCACTGAAGGGTCTCCTGCTCGAGCGGCGGCGGGGGCGGGGGGGTCGGACTAGATGACCGCCGAGCTCCCTTCCCATGCTGTCCTCCTATGCTTCTGGAAGGGTCTCCTGCTCGAGTCGGGGGTCAGACTGGATGACCTCCGAGGTCGTCCCCGGCTCTTTTGAACGATTCGGGAAGAAGGTTGGGGCATCCACAGGGATGCCAGGCGGCCGGTCTCCGGACGCGGGAAGGGGGTCTCGCCCGCCCCACCCACCCACCCACCCAAACTCATCTCCCTCCCCCTCTCTCTGCCCCCCCTCCCCAGCTTGCCAGCCGAGCGCCCGGCGGACCCTCCCCGCTATTCCCGCATCAAGAACTGGCAGACGGGCACCATCCTGTACGACACCCTCAGCGCCCAGGCCAGGCAGGTGAGAGTGCCCGCGGCGGTGGGGGCAGGGAGGGAGGGGCCTAGGGGGTTGGGGGGAGGGGCCATTGGGGCAGCCCTCCCCTCCCGATTCCAGCCCCCCCCCGCCACGATGCCCGCCTGCCCCTTCCAGGAGGTGCCCTGCAACGGGAAACGGTGCCTGGGTGCCGCCATGCTGCCCAAACAGATGCTAGCCGGCTGCGACGGTGCCCGATCGGAGGAAGAGCTGCTCAGCCTGGCCCGGGACTTCCTCGGCCTCTACTACAGCTCCATGAGGCGGTAAGTCCACCGGGCCCCCCCACCCCGAAAGGGGCACCCCGTTTGCGGAGGGGGCACCCCGTCCTCTCTCCCTACAGGGGGGCAGCTTGGATCCTGGCACCCCATTTAAAGAGGGGGCACCCCGTCCTCTCTCCCCACAGGGCGGCAGACTGGATCCTGGCACCCCATTTCCAGAGGGGGCACCCCGTCCTCTCTCCCTACAGGGGGGCAACCCGGATCTTGGCACCCCATTTACAGAGGGGGCACCCCGTCCTCTCTCCCTACAGGGTTACAGCCCGGATGGTGGCACCCCATTTAAAGAGGGGGCACCCTGTCCTCTCTCCCCACAGGGGGGCAGCCTGGATCCTGGCACCCCATTTACAGAGGGGGCACCCTATCCTCTCTCTCTAAAGGGGGGCAACCCGGATCTTGGCACCCCATTTACAGAGGGGGCACCCCGTCCTCTCTCCCTACAGGGGGGCAGCCTGGCTCCTGGCACCCCATTTACAGAGGGGGCACCCTGTCCTCTCTCCCTACAGGGGGGCAGCCTGGATGGTGGCACCCCATTTACAGAGGGGGCACCCTATCCTCTCTCCCTACAGGGGGGCAGCCTGGCTCCTGGCACCCCATTTACAGAGGGGCACCCCGTCCTCTCTCCCTACAGGGGGGCAGCCTGGATGGTGGCACCCCATTTACAGAGGGGGCACCCTATCCTCTCTCCCTACAGGAGGTAGCCCGGATCCTGGCACCCCATTTAAAGAGGGGGCACCCCGTCCTCTCTCCCTACAGGGGGACAGCCTGGCTCCTGGCACCCCATTTACAGAGGGGGCACCCCGTCCTCTCTCCCTACAGGGGGGCAGCCTGGCTCCTGGCACCCCATTTACAGAGGGGGCACCCCGTCCTCTCTCCCTACAGGGGGGCAGCCTGGATGGTGGCACCCCATTTACAGAGGGGGCACCCTATCCTCTCTCCCTACAGGAGGTAGCCCGGATCCTGGCACCCCATTTAAAGAGGGGGCACCCCGTCCTCTCTCCCTACAGGGGGGCAGCCCGGATCCTGGCACCCCATTTACAGAGGGGGCACCCCGTCCTCTCTTCCTACAGGGGGGCAGCCTGGATGGTGGCACCCCATTTACAGAGGGGGCACCCCGTCTTCTCTCTCTACAGGGGGAGCCTGGATGGTGCCCCCTCTGTAAATGGGGTGCCAGGATCCAGGCTGCCCCCCTGTAGGGAGAGAGAACGGGGTGCCCCCTCTGTAAATGGGGTGCCAGCATCCGGGCTGCCCCCCTGTAGGAAGAGAAGACGGGGTGCCCCCTCTGTAAATGGGGTGCCACCATCCGGGATGCCACCCTGGGTGACTGGCTGACCAACGTTTGCTCCATGTTCACGATCCATCCTTTGGGCTCCCTTGCGGTCGCAAATTGTAAGCCGTAAGTCAAGGACTACCGGGGTTCGTGCGGCATCGTGAATTCAACCCCAATTGTAAGGTCGGAAGAGACCTCAGAGGTCCTCTAGTCCATCCCAGAAATTCTCAGACCCAGCCCGGGTGCCTGGCTGCCCAACGTTTGCTCCATGCTCAGGGGCGCCTTTGCGGTCGCAAATTGTTAGCCGTACGTCAACGACTACCAGGGTTCTGCCGCTTTCTCGTGCCGGTTGGGCATCCCCGCCACTGCGCAGGGGTCCTTCGACTCCCGTGGCCCACCTGGCAGGGCTGGCGTCAGCCTGGAAGCCGAGAAAGGGGAGCCGATGCCAGCCGGACTCTCTCCCCGCCTCCCGACCTCGGGTAGCGGTCGCCTCGATCCGAGGACATGTGGAAGCGCCGTACGGAAAACCTCCCGGTCCTCTCTTTGCTCCCCAGGGCCGAGTCGCAAGCCCACCACCAGCGCCTCCGGGAGGTGGAGCAGCAGATCGCCGCCACCGGCACCTACCAGCTGCTGGAGGCCGAGCTGGTCTTCGGCACCAAGCACGCCTGGCGCAATGCCTCGCGCTGCCTGGGACGCATCCAGTGGAACAAGCTGCAGGTGCGGTCGGGGGCGGCTGGATCCAAATCGTCCCACAGGCGGGACCCGAATCACTGGCTATAAACCAGTTGGCGGGGTGTGTGTTTGTGTGTGTGTGTGTGTGTGTGTGTGCCAGGCTCGGAGTCCTCGCCCTCTTCCTCAAGCGAGGGAGGGCGGGCGAAAGAGGGGCACCCCTGCTGCCACTTAGACCCTCCTTCCTGCAGGTCTTTGATGCCCGGGCTGTGTGTGTTTGTGTGTGTGTGTGTGTGTGTGTGTGTGTGTGTGTGTGTGTGCGTGTGCCAGGCTCAGGGTCCTCCTCCTCTTGCACCCTCCCCTTCCTTTCCCAGAAGCCTTGCTGGGCTCCCACAAAGTGCAGGCGGGACCCAATCCAACGGCGGGAAGATCCTGGCCTAGAAAGACACTCCTATTCCAGTTGTGTGTGTGTGTGTGTGGGTCCTCCTCGCCCTCTTCCTCAAGCGAGGAAGGGCGGGCGAAAGAGGGGCACCCCTGCTGCCACTTAGACCCTCCTTCCTGCAGGTCTTTGACGCCCGGGACATCACCACCGCCCAGGACATGTTCACCTTCCTGTGTAACCACATCAACTACGCCACCAACCGGGGCAATCTTCGGTGAGCCCTGGCGGGCAGGGGCTGCGGGCGGTGGCAGGAGGTTCCCCTGGCCAAACCTGAGGTTTTTCCCCCCACCCCCTCGCTTCCTCCCGCCAGGTCGGCCATCACCGTCTTCCCGCCGCGGCTGGCGGGACGGGGCGACTTCCGCATCTGGAATCAGCAGCTGATCCGCTACGCCGGCTACCCGCAGCCCGACGGCGGCGTCCTGGGAGACCCAGCCAGCGTGGAGATCACCGAGGTGAGCAGGAGACGGAAGGCGGAGGGGGAAGGGAGCTCGGAGGTCATCTAGTCTGACCCCCCCCGCCACCCCGCTCGAGCAGGAGACCCTTCCAGAATCACACAACGACAGAGCTGGAAGGGTTCTTGGAGATCATCTAGTCCAGCCCCCTCCTCGCAACAGGCTATCCTTACAGAATCACAGGATAACAGAGCTGAAAGGGACCTCGGAGGTCATCTAGTCCACCCCTCGGAACGAGCAGGAGATGCCATACAGGATCATAGAATACCAATGTTGGAAGGGACCTCAGAGGTCATCTAGTCCAACCCCCTGCTCGAGCAGGAGATGCCATACAGGAGCATAGAATAACAGAGCTGGAAGGGACCCTGGAAGTCATCTAGTCCAACCACTTGCTCGAGCAAGAGACCCTCGCAGAATCATAGAATAACAGAGTTGGAAGGGACCTCAGAGGTCATCTAGTCCAACCCCCTGCTTGAGCAGGAGGCCCTTAAATCCCATCCTCCCTTGTGCACCTGAGTGAGTGTGGTTCTCAGGAAAGCTCCTGCCGGACCCTCCCCAGCCCCCCCGGAAGGGGCTCGGACCCTCCAGCCCAACTCCACCCAGGGGTAGTGGAACATGGGGACATCCTCACCCCACTTCTCAGTGCCCGTTCCAAGACTTCCATCTTGGACTAGGGGGTTGGACTAGATGACCTCCAGGATACCTTCCAATGCTGTTATTCTATTCTATTCTACTCTACTCTATTCTATTCTATTCTGTTGGGGGGGCGTTCCCCACTTGCTGTTTTCTCTGCGCCCCCCTCCCCAGCTCTGCATGCAGTACGGCTGGCGTCCCCCCTACGGCCGTTTCGACGTCCTCCCCGCTGCTCCTGCAAGCGCCAGACGAGGACCCCGAGCTTTTCGTTCTGCCTCCCGAGCTGGTGCTGGAGGTGCCCATCGTCCACCCCACGTGAGCTGAGCTGGGCCCCAGATGGGGAGAGGGGGGGCATGGTGGTCTCTGGGAGAGGGGCAGTCTCAGAGGATGCCCCAAAGGTGCCTTTGCCACGAGGCAACAGGACTTTCCCGTTTTTCCTCGGGAGATGTTTCGCTTCTTGTCGGAGGATCTGCTTCCGCTCGAAGGTCCCTTCCCTAGAGCCGCGGAAGCCTCCTGGACGAAGAAGCAAAACCACTTCTGGGAAAAACGAGGACATCCAAGTGACCCGGAGGATGAAGAGACGCCATCGACAGCTTCCTTGGATGAGAGCCATGTTGCACACAGGCAGACCTCTCGGGCCCCCTTGTCCAACACCCTCTAGCTGTATTCACACGCTCTCCAGTCCCATTGGGTGCAGGCTGGCAGCCGACGTGTTGCAGAGCGTAGCACGACGGCCAAGGGCACCCGATGGGAGTGAGGCCATATCAGCGGGGCGCAAACTCTTCTCCGCCACTCGCGTGGGGCTCGCACAAAGGACGACTCCAGGGATTCCCCCACCCATCAGGCCCGGCCCCCTGCTCTTCCTCACCCGCTGTCCCCCCCGTCATGTTTACTCCAGACTGCCGTGGTTTGAGGAGCTGGGACTTCGCTGGTACGCCCTCCCGGCCGTGGCCAACATGCTGCTGGAAATTGGCGGTCTAGAGTTCCCAGCCGCCCCCTTCAGCGGCTGGTACGTGGGCTGCGAGATTGGCATGCGGGACTTTTGCGACGCCCACCGCTACAACCTCTTGCAGGTGAGGGCCCATTCTGAGGAAAGAGGGAGGGGGAGGGGGAGGGGGAGGAGACCCGCCCCTACAGGAAGTCCCTGAATTACGACCATGGAGCCTGACGTTTCTGCCGTTAAGGGAGACGCTGGTTTAGTTTGGCCCCTATTTGACGATGGCCGCTGGGTGACTTTGGGCTAATCACCAGGGCGCCGTGAGTTCTAGTCCTGCCTTAGACCTGAAAGCTGGCTGGGTAACGTTGGGCCAATTCCCAGGAGATGGTGAGTTCTAGTCCCGCATTAGGAAATGAAAACCAGCCGGGTGACACTGAGCCAATCAATGGGAGACCGGGAGTTCTAGTCCTGCCTTCGGCGTGAAAGCCCGCTGGGTGACTTTGGCCTAGTAGTCTCTCTCTCTCTCTCTCTCTCTCGGCCCAGCCTACCTCACAGAGTTGTTTTTTGTGGGGAACATAGGAGGAGGAAGGTCTATTGGCGATGTGGGCCACCTCGCATTCTTTGTCAAAAGAATAAAGGTGGGATATAAATTAAATTAAATTAAATTAAATTAAATTAAATTAAATTAAATTAAATTAAATTAAATTAAATTAAATTAAAATAAATTAAATTCAATTAAATTAAATTAAATTAAATTAAATTAAATTAAATTAAATTTTAAATTAAATTAAATTAAATTATAATAATAAAGTTAGAAGGGACCTTGGAGGTCATCTAACCCAACCCCCTGCTCAGGGAAGAAACTCTATAAATTAAATTAAATTAAATTAAATAGAATTAAGTAGAATTAAATAGAATTACATTAAATAGAATTAAATTAAATTAAATTATAATAATAAAGTTGGAAGGGACCTTGAAGGTCATCTAGCCCAACCCCCTGCTCAGGCAAGAAACTCTATAAATTAAATAGAATTAAGTAGAATTAAGTAGAATTGAATTAAATAGAATTAAATTAAATTGAATTAAAATAAACTAAAATAAATTAAGTTAAATATTAAATTAAAGTAAACTAAACTAAATTGTTAAATATTAAATTAAATAGATTATAGAATTAAATTAAATTCAATAGAATTAAGCAGAATTAAATAGAATTAAGTAGAATTAAATTAAATAGAATTAAATTAAATTAAATTATCAAATCAAATCAAATAATTAAATCAAATAATTAAATTAAATAGAATGAAATAGAATTAAATTAAATTAACAAATCAAATCAAATAATTAAATTAAATGATTAAATTAAATAGAATTAAATTAAATAGAATTAAATTAAATTGAATTAAACTAAATGAAAATAAATTAAGTTAAATATTAAATTAAATTAAACTAAATTAAGTTAAATATTAAATTAAATAGAATTATAGAATTAAATTAAATTAAATAGAATTAAACAGAATTAAATAGAATTAGATAGAATTAAGTAGAATTAAGTAGAATTAAGTTAAATAGAATTAAATTAAATTAAATTATCAAATCAAATCAAATAATTGAATAAAATAATTGAATTAAATGGAATGAAATAGAATTAAATTAAATTATCAAATCAACTCAAATAATTAAATGAAATGGAATTAAATGAAATAGAATTAAATAGAATTAAATATTAAATTAAATAGAATTAAATTGAATCAAATTGAAGAATTAAATTACAGAATGAAATGAAATGAAATGAAACAAGCGCATCCAGGTGCCCCTCCCAACCCCCGCCATTCTCCCTCTCTGAAAATGGCGGATCCTTCCCCAGCAAGGGGTGGTGGTCACAAAAGATCCTTCCCCCCAAAATCCTCCGCTTAGGAGCTGCGGGCCATCCCGGACGGTCCCCCAATTGTCTTTTCCTCCTTCGCCCTAACCGTCTCTCGCAGGGGGTGGCTGAGAAGATGGGGCTGGACACGGGGACCACCCTTTCCCTCTGGAAGGACAAGGCGGCGGTGGAGATGAACGTGGCCGTGCTGCACAGCTTCCAGGTGTGTGTGTTTGTGTGTGTGTGTCTGTGTCTGTGTGTGGCCACTACAGAGAATCCTCGACTCACGACCGCAACCGAGACCCCACCCACATTTCTTCCGCCGAGTGAGACATATATCACGGGAGTTGGGCTCTGCTTCCTTCCCACCGGCGTTAAGCGAAAGTCCCTGCGGTCGTTAAGCGAGTCGCTTGGCCGTTCCGTGGAATCTCTCACCCCACCCCCCCCCGTCGACTTGGCTCGTTGGGAAGGTGGCCAGAGGGGACCGTCGTAAATGGGAGTCGGTTGCCAGGCGTCCCGGTTTGGATCCCGCGACCGTGGGGAGGCTGCAAAGAGAGCGGTCGCTAAACGAGCCGTCGTAAGTCGAGGACCGTATGAACGGTCACTGGAATGAGCTGTTGGTGACAACGGGGCTACACAAGCTGGTGCTGATGTGTGTGGGGGGTCTCCCCCCCTCTCCTGCCTTCTCCCCCTTCCCCCAACTCAACCCACACTAACAACTCTTGGGGTCTCCCACCCAGATCCCCCCCCAAAGTGGACCTTCTTCACAGGACCTCCAGCCAGCTACAGTCTACTCTCTCTCCTCCCTTCCTCCCTCCCTTCTTTTCTTCTTTTCTTCCTTCCTCACCTTTCTTTCTTTCTTTCTTTCTTTCTTTCTTCCTTCCTTCCTTCCTTCCTTCCTTCCTTCCTTCCTTCCTTCTTTCCTTTCTCTCTCCTTCCTTCTTCTTTCTTTCTGCTTTTGTTTCTTCTTTCCTTTCTCTCTCTCCTTCCTTCTTCTTTCTTTCTCTCTTTCTTCCTTCCTTCTTTCCTTTCTCTCTGCCCTTCCTTCCTCTTCTCTCCTTCCTTCCTTTTCTCTCCTTCTTCTCTCTCTCTTTCTTTCTTCCCTCCCTCCCTTCCTTCTTCTTTCCTTCCTTCCTTCCTCTCTCTACTTCCTTCTTCCTTCCTTCCTCTTCTCTCTCTCTCTTTCTTTCTTTCTTTTTCTTTCTTCCATCCTTCCTTCCTTCCTCTTCTCTCTCTTTCTTGCCTCCTTCCTCTTCTTCCTTCCTTCCTTGCTTCCTTCCTTCTTCTTTCTTTCTTTCTTTCTTTCTTTCTTCCATCCTTCCTTCCTTTCTTCCTTCTGCTTCTCTCTCTCCTCCCTTCTTCCTTCCTTCCTTCCTTCCTTCCTTCCTTCCTTCCTTCTTTTTTCTTTCTCTTCCATCCTTCCTTCCTTTCTTCTTTCTGCTTCTCTCTCTCCTCCCTTCTTCCTTCCTTCCTTCCTTCCTTCCTTCCTTCTTTCTTTCTTTCTTTCTTTCTTTCTTTCTTTCTTTCTTCTATCCTTCCTTCCTTCCTCTTTCTTTCTTTCTTCCTTCCTTCCTTCCTTCCTTTCCTCTCTCTCCTCCCTTCCTCCTTTTTACTTACTCTTCTCTCTCCTCCCTTCCTCCTCCCTCCCTTCCTTCCTTCCTTCCTTCCTCCCTCCCTCCCTCCTTCCCTCCCTCCCTCCCTCCACCCTTCCCTTCCATTCTCTTCTCTTCTCTCCTTCCTTCCTCGTCTCCTTCTCCTTTTCCCGTGGAGGGGGAGGGGGTCGTCTGACGGGACCCTTGGTCCTTCTCCACCCGTCTCCGCAGCTGGCCAAAGTGACCATCGTGGACCATCACGCGGTGGCCGAGTCCTTCATGAAGCACCTGGAGAACGAGCAGCGCATCCGGGGGGGCTGCCCGGCCGACTGGATCTGGCTGGTGCCCCCCATCTCTGGCAGCCTCACCCCCGTCTTCCACCAGGAGCTGGTCAACTACCAGCTGTCCCCTGGCTTCCGATACCAGGTGGGCTTCCCTCCCCCATCCCCCCCACCCCCACCGGCCACTGATGGGGAGGGGGGCCGCCCTTCCTTATTCTCCCCCCTCCCCCCTGGTTTGGGCTCCCCCAGTTAACAAATTAAACATTTTTGGAGGCACCTTTGGTCTTTGGTTATTCGGGTTTTCTCCCGCATAAAATTGGAAGTAGTCTTGGCGACGTTTCAACGAAGTCCCATTTGTCATCTTCAGGCTGGTGTTTTCGGCTTCGTGCTTCTAGGAGCAATGAGAAGCACGAAGCCGAAAACACCAGCCTGAAGATGACGAACGGGACTTCGTCGAAACGGTGCCAGGACACTTCCAATTTGACGCGGGAGAAAACCCGAATAACCAAAGACCTACATATAAACTCCCGCGAAAACCACAGAAAACACACATATATACGTATATATTAATGCCTGGGGATTTTTGCACACCCGGGGGGCCTTGGGAGATGTTTTGCTCAGGAATCTTTCCGATAACAGGTGTGGGGGGGAACTTGGCTGCCCCCCCGACTATCCCCCCCCCGGATGCTTAGAGGACATGGGAAAGACTCTGGTGGGACGGGAAAGGGGAATGTCCCAGGAAAGAGGACAGGCGGGTGGGCCAGAAACTAGGAAAGAAGGAAGGGAGGAGGAGGAGGAGAAAGAAGGAAGAGAAGGAGAAGGAGAAGAAAGAAGGAGAAGGAGAAAGGAGAAGGAGAAAGAAGAAGGAGAAAGGAGGAGAAAAGAGAAGGGGAGGGCAAGAGGGGAGGAGGAGAAACGAGGAGGAGGAGAACGGAGAAGGAGAAAGGAGAACAGACAAGAGGGGAGGGGGAGGAGGAGGAGAAAGAAGGAAGAGAAGGAGAAGGAGAAGAAAGAAGGAGAAGGAGAAAGGAGAAGGAGAAAGAAGAAGAAGGAGAAAGGAGGAGAAAAGAGAAGGGGAGGGCAAGAGGGGAGGAGGAGAAACGAGGAGGAGGAGAACGGAGAAGGAGAAAGGAGAACAGACAAGAGGGGAGGGGGAGGAGGAGGAGAAAGAAGGAAGAGAAGGAGAAGGAGAAGAAAGAAGGAGAAAGGAGAAAAAGGAGAAAGGAGAAGGGGAGGACAAGAGGGGGGAGGAGGAGAAAAAAGGAGAAGGAGAAAAAAGGAGAAAGAAGAAGGGGAGGACAAGAGGGGAGGAGGAGGAGGAGGAGAAAAAAGGAGGAGAAGGAGAAAGAGAAAGGAGAAAAAGGACAAAGGAGAAGGGGAGGACAAGAGGGGGGGAGGTGGAGGAGAAAGAAGAAAGAGAACGAGGAGAAGAAGAAAGAAGGAGAAAGGAGAAAGAGGAAAAAGGAGAAGGAGAAAGGAGAAGGGGAGGACAAGAGGGGAGGGGGAGAAACAAAGGAGAAGGAGAAAGAAGGAGAAGGAAAAAGAAGGAGGAGGAGAAGAACGGAGAAGGAGAACGGAGAACAGACGGGAGGAGGAGGAGAAAAAAGGAAGGAGAAAGGAGAAGGGGAGGACAAGAGGGGAGGAGGAGGAGAAATAAGGAGGAGAAGGAGAAGAGAAAGGAGAAAAAGGAGAAAGGAGGAGGGGAGGACAAGAGGGGAGGAGGAGGAGGAGAAACAAGGAGGAGAAGGAGAAAGGAGAAAAAAGGAGAATGGAGGAGGGGAGGACAAGAAGGGGGAGGAGGGGAGGAGAAAGAAGAAAGAGAAGGAGAAGGAGAAGAAGAAAGAAGGAGAAAGGAGAAAGAAGGAGAAGGAGAAATGAGAAGGGGAGGACAAGAGGGGAAGGGGAGGGGGAGAAACAAAGGAGAAGGAGAAAGAAGGATAAGGAGAAAGGAGAACAGACAGGGGAGGAGGAGAAAGAAGGAAGAGAAGGAGAAGGAAAAAGAAGGAGAAGGAGAAAGGAGAACGGGAGGACCAGAGGGAAGGCGTAGTACCCAGATTTTGATCCCTGGACACCTCTGACGGCTGTAAGTGTGAGGACCCCCCACCGGAGACTTCTCCGGGGCCGGAACCTCCGACGGCCCCTCAACGAGCGCTTCCGTCGTAAAGCCGAGGACGCCCTGAGCCGCCGGGACCTCCGGGACAGGCACCAGGGCCCGCGCGGAGGCGGCCTGCAGCAGCCCCTCCGTCTCCACCCAGCTGGAGCGTTGAGGGGGTCTCCAACCTTCGCGGGCCCTCCCCCCCTCCCCTGAATGGACCCCCCTCTCCCCGCAGGCCGACCCCTGGAAGTCCTACGTCCCGAAAGGGACCACCATCACCCGGAAGAAGACCTTCAAGGAGATTGCCAAGTAAGGACCGTCCATCCTTCTCCGGGTTCTCCGAGGCTCGGGAGGCAAAGAACGAGGGCCGCCCCGTCGTTGGTCCCCTCACCCCCCGTCCCGAGGAGGAGGAAGGATGGGACCTACGGGTCTCCCCCCCTCCCCAACCGGGCTCTCCTTTCCCTCCCAGCGCTGTCAAGATCTCTGCCAAGCTGATGGGCCACGTGATGGCCCAACGGGTCAAGGCCACCATCCTCTACGCCTCGGAGACGGGCAAGTCCAAGGCCTACGCCTTCAGCCTGAAGGAGCTCTTCCAGTCGGCCTTCGCCCCCAAGGTGAGCCCGCCGGGATGGCGTCCGAGGGACCTCCCCGGGTCTTCGGCTGGGTTGGGAGAAGAACATGGCGAGACCCGCGGTCCAGAAGCTCCCGGAGATGTGGTGGGAAGGCCCCTCTCGGGTCCCGGGGGGGGGGGGAGACCACCGTATTTATTTTTTTTTAATAGCTGGGCGTTTTCAGCACACCCCGGGGGGAATTGGGACACATTCCGCTCAAGAATCTTTCTGGTAACAGGTGCGGGAGGTGCTTGGCTGTCCCCCAACTACCCCCCCCCGACGCTTAGAGGACGTGGGAAAGACTCTCGTGGGACGGGAATATCCCAGGATAGAGGACAAGCGGGTAGGCCAGAAGCTAGGAAAGAAGGGAGGGAGGGAGGAGGAGGGGAGAGGAGAAAGAAGGAAGAGAACGAGAAGGAGGAGAAAGGGGAAGAAGGAGAAAGGAGAAGAAGGAGAAAGGAGAAGGGGAGGACAAGAGGGGAGGAGGAGGAGGAGGAGAAATGAGGATAAGAAGAAAGAAGGACAAGAAGGGAGGAGAAATGAGAAAGGAGAAGAAGTGAGAAGAAGGAGAAGGAGAAAGGAGAAAGAAGGAGAAAGGAGAAGGGGAGGAAGAGGGGAGGAGAAATGAGAAAGAAGAAGGAGAAGAAGTAAGTTGAAGGACAAAGAAGGAGAAAGGAGAAGGGGAGGAGGAGGAGAAACGAGGAGAAGGAGAAGGAGAAAGGAGAAGGAGGAGAAAGGAGAAGGAGAAAGAAGCAGAGGACAAGAGGGGAGGAGGAGGAGAAATGAGGAGGAGAAGGAGAAGAAGAAAGAAGAAGTGGAGAACAAGAAGGGAGGAGAAATGAGAAAGAAGAAGGAGAAGCAAGGACAAGGAGAAGGAGAAGGAGAAAGAAGGAGAAAGGAGAAGGGGAGGACAAGAGGGGAGGAGGAGGAGGAGGAGAAACAAAGAGAAGATTTGCATGTCCATGGCTGCGGGAAAAATTTGGTCGGTCAAGGAGAACATTCATAGGTCCCCAACCTGCGGGCCACAGCCCACTACTAATCCGCAGCCTATTGGCCACCAGGCCATATACGTGGCCGGCTGGTGCACATGAGTGCATGTGCGTACACAGACGCCCTTGTGCAAGCATCACCACGAGCATCACAGGCATTGACGGCCCCCCACACAAGCGCTCACGTCGCCGCGAGCGTGGTGGGCGTTCATGCCCCATTCGTGCAAACGTCGCCACGGGTTTCGTGGGTGTTTTCGGCCCCACGCGTGTGAGCATCACCACAACTGTTGGGGGCATTGGCGGCCCCCACACCCGAGCATTGCGGGTATCCGCGGCCCCACTACCCACGTGCCACCGCAAGCATCACGGGCGTTGTGGCCCCAGTTGTGCAAGTACTGCCCTGATGTTCCATAGACTCGTGGCCCCCCACACACAACCGCTCAGATCATCACAAGCCTGGAGGGCATTCCTGGATGCACTCCTGCGAGTGTCGCCATGTCGCAGGCGTTCATGGTCCCACTTGCGTGAGTGTCACCACAAGTGTCGTGGGCATCGGCAGGCCCGGTCACAGGAACGTCGCCACGATTATCACAAGCAGTTGTGACCCCACTGACGTGGAGCCTCACGGCCCCTCTCGCCCGAGCAACAGGTGTTTCTGCACATTTGTGTACAAAACTGTCTTCTTTCCCCACTCCACACACTCCAGGTTGATCCATGTTTCAAGTGTGGGTCCTGGGGTGGAGTCCCAATTCTTCCAGATTGGGTCATAGTAGACCAGTAGGCTTCGTTCTGTCTGGTCCAGGAGAACATCTCACTGTTGACGTCCTGCAGGATGTAAAGAAGGAGAACGGTGCTCGTTAACCTCCTCCATCTTATGAACCTTCAGCAGATACCTTCAAGAGTTGGGGTGGTGGTGGTAAGGATGGAGGACGCTGGCGTCTCCATCTCGTCGTGTTTCCGTCTCTCGCCCAACAGGTGATGTGCCTCGATGAATACGACGTGGTGTCCTTGGAGCATGAGACCCTCGTTCTGGTGGTCACCAGCACCTTCGGCAACGGAGACCCTCCGGAGAACGGAGAGGTAACAACCTCAATGGGGGATGAAGCCGGTGGACCACCTCTAGACGAGCGTGGCCCAAACCTGGGCAACTTGACGACGTGCGGACTTCGGCTCCCAGAATCTCCCTCAGCCAACGCGAGAGTTGAAGTCCGCCCGTCTTCCAAGTGGCCCAGATTGAGGAACGCGGATCGGGAGGCTGGCTGGGGAATTCTGGGAGTTGAAGTCCACACGGGGTTGAGACAGGCGGATCAGGAGGCTTTGGGTTATTACACAGTTCTGGGAAAAGCTCCAGCGATGGAGCACCCACAACTTCTGGAGATGTTCCACCGGTTAATTGATCTGGGATTATAGAATGACGGTTTTGGAAGGGACCGTGGAGATCTTCTCGTCCGATCCCCCTGCTCAAGCAGGAGACCCCATACCCTTCCAGATACATGGTGGTCCAGTCTCTCCTTCAAAGCCTCCAGCGATGGAGCACCCACAACTTCTGGAGATGTTCCACCGGTTAATTGATCTGGGATTATAGAATAACAGTTTTGGAAGGGACCGTGGAGATCTTCTCGTCCGATCCCCTGCTCAAGCAGGAGACCCCATACCCTTCCAGATACATGGTGGTCCAGTCTCTCCTTCAAAACCTCCAGCGATGGAGCACCCACAACTTCTGGAGATGTTCCACCGGTTAATTGTTGTCGCTGTCCGGAGGTTTCTCCTTAGTTCTAGGTTGCTTCTTTCTCTTTCCAGAACTTCTCCAAGGCCTTGATGGAGATGTCCTGCCCGTATCTGGGAGCGGTGGAGCCGGAGTTTCAGAAGTAAGAGAGTTGTCTCTGCCCCCTCTTCTCCTCGTTCAGTCTTGAGATCTTCTCCGAACCAGCGGTGGCTTCAGCTGCGGAAGCTTGAGTGAAGGTCCTTCAGCTTGGGCCTTTCTCCTCTAGAGGACCTGGAAGGTCCTCAGAGCTGGGCTGTGGACGGCGTTAGCCTTTTGAACCACTCTGCCCGGTGGGAAGTCCCAATGAAGACACCTTACGGGGGACGCGGCAAGGGGAGAGAATGACAGGTCCAGGACTTTTGAGGGCTTGACGGAACCTTCTGGAACCTGGCCGGTGGGGGGCTCTCGGGAGTCAGCCCGCGTGGGATTGTACCGGGAACCCCGTGAAGAGCCCATCCCACATTGTGGAAGATCAGTTGCCTCGGAGCCCCCTCCCCCAGAGGTGGTGGACCCCTGTCCGGGTTTATGGGGATTGGAAGCCCAGCATCCTTGGGAGATACGAGACGAGGGAGGGGGCTTAGAAGGCCTCCGTTCCCATAATTTGCTTTCTCAAACATCTGGGGCTGCCCCTCAGGTGGAGCCTTACGCCTTACTTACCTCGAGTGCAAAGGGTCTTTGGAAAGCTACTCCAGATGTTGGCAATCGTCTGGTCCCCAAGCATCTAAAGCTGTGCCCCAGCCCCGTTGATGGAACCGTTTGCACTCAGGACCCTTCCCACTTCTAGAATGTTATGGAGGACCCCCCAAAGAACTGGGGTCCCCGTGGCTTACGTCTGCCAATATTTATGGCATTAAACTTTTCCTTCCTTCCTTCCTTCCTTCCTTCCTTCCTTCCTTCCTTCCTTCCTTCCTTCCTTCCTTCCTTCCTTCCTCCCTCCATCCCTCCCTCCCTCCCTCAGGAGCTACAAGATGCGCTTCAACAGCATCTCTCAGTCCGACCCTTCGGTGGCCTTCTGGAAGAAGAAGCGCAGAGAGTCCAGCAACACGGACAGTGCGGGCGCCCTGGGCACCCTCAGGTGGGCAATGGGGCAGAATGGAGAATTAATAGAATAGAAATAGCATGGTAGAATAGAATATAGAATTAATAGAAATAGCATGGTAGAATAGAATATAGAATTAATAGAATAGAAATAACATTGTAGAATAGAATATAGAATTAATAGAATAGAAATAGCATTGTAGAATAGAATAGAATAGAATAGAATAGAATAGAATAGAATAGAATAGAATAGAATAGAATAGAATAGAATAGAATAGAATAGAACAGAGTAGAGTAGAGTAGAATTAGGATAGGATAGGATAGGATAGGATAGAATATAGAAGAGAGAATATAGAATACAATATAGAATAAAAGAATTGAATAGAAAAGAATAATAAAATAGAATATAGAATAGAATAGAACAATAATAGAATAGAATAAAATAGAATAGAATATAGAAGAGAAAATATAGAATAGAATATCAAAGAAGAGAATAGAATAATAAAACAAAATATGGAATAGAATAGAATAGAATAGAACAGAACAGAATAGAATAGAATAGAATTACAGAAAGAATAGAATATAGAATAGAATAGAAAATATGGAATAGAAGAGAAGAAAATATAGAAGAGAGAATATGGAATACAATAGAAGTATCGAAGAGAATAGAATAGTATAATAAAATAGAATATAGAATAGAATAGAATAAAAATAGAAGAGAATATAGAAGAGAACCGAATATAGAATAGAATATAGAATCGAAGAATCGAAGAGAAGAGAATAGAATAATAAAACAGAATACGGAATAGAATAGAATAGAATAGAGATTAGAAGAAGCAAAGAGAATAGAATAGAAGAATAGAATAGAATATCGAATACAATAATAGAATAGAATAGAGAATAGAAGAACAGAACAGCTTCCGCCGAGGCCTGGAGGGGAACAAGCTGCTCATGAGCCCCCCCTCTTCTTCCCCCAGGTTCTCCGTCTTCGGTCTGGGGTCCCGGGCGTACCCCCACTTCTGCGCCTTCGCCCACGCGGTGGACATCCGGCTGGAGGAGCTGGGCGGCGAACGGATCCTGCCGCTGGGCGAAGGGGACGAGCTGTGCGGGCAGGAGGAGTCCTTCCGCACCTGGGCCTCCAGCGTCTTCAAGGTGGGGCTGGGGGGCAGAATCGGGCCCTCACCTGGCGCCCCCCTAACCCTGGCCCACCCACCCCCCCTTCCCTCTTGCTCAGAAGCAGCCAAAGGTTCTCCCCATCTCCTTTGCAATGACGTCGCTGCGCCCCCGGTGGCCAGGCGGGGAACGTCGTGCCGGCCGTCCTCAACGTAACGACCGAGAGTTCCGTCGCTAAGTGAGGCCTGGGCGAAACGAGTTCCTGCCCCCCCCGGTTCTACGGCCTTTCTCGCCGCGCATCGCGGCAATTGTTATCTTAGCGACACGGCTCTCCCTCCCCCCCCTTCGCTTCGCCCGTCGCGAAAGGGGGAGATTTCGTGAGCCCGGGAATACTGCGACCGTCGTTAAGTCACAGGCAGTTCTCGAGTTGCAACGGTTCGCTCGGTGACCTTTCCGACGCTCGGTCTTCGGCTCAACCGGGGGCCGGGGTTGGACTAGATGACCTCCGAGGTCCCTTCCCACTCTGTGATTCTGTAAGGGTCTCCTTCTTGAGCAGGGGGTTGGACTAGATGACCTCCGGGGGTGATTTCGAACGCTCTTTTTCTATAAGGGGCTCCTGCTTGAGAAGGGGGTTGGACTAGATGATCTCTGAGGCCCCTTTGAGCTCTCTTACTCTGTGAGGGGCTCCTGCTTGAGAAGGGGGTTGGACTAGATGACCTCCAGGGTGATTTCAAATGCTCTTTTTCTGTAAGGGTCTCCTGCTTGAGCTGGGGGTTGGACTAGATGACCTCTGAGACCCCTTTGAACTCTCTTATTCTGTGAGGGGCTCCTGCTTGAGCTGGGGTTGGACTAGATGACCTCCGGGGTGATTTTGAACGCTCTTTTCCTGTAAGGGTCTCCTGTTTGAGAAGGGGGTTGGACTAGATGACCTCCAGGGTGATTTCAAATGCTCTTTTTCTGTAAGGGTCTCCTGCTTGAGCTGGGGGTTGGACTAGATGACCTCTGAGACCCCTTTGAACTCTCTTATTCTGTGAGGGGCTCCTGCTTGAGCTGGGGTTGGACTAGATGACCTCCGGGGTGATTTTGAACGCTCTTTTCCTGTAAGGGTCTCCTGTTTGAGAAGGGGGTTGGGCTAGATGACCTCCGAGGTCCCTTCCAGCTCTGCGATTGTGTACGAGTCACCTTCTTGAGCAGGGGGTTGGGCTAGATGACCTCCGAGCTCCCTTCCAGGTCTATTATTCTGCTCAAGCGGGGGTTGGGCTAGATGACCTCCGAGCTCCCTTCCAGGTCTATTATTCTGCTCCAGCGGGGGGTTGGGCTAGATGACCTCCGAGGTCCCGTCCGGCTCGGCGATTCCTTCCCGCACAGGGGGGCTGGACTAGCTGATCTCCCTCCCCTCCGTCTGGTAAGCGAGACCCCTTGATCAAGTGCGTTTTGCCCGCCTTTGGCCACTCCCCTCGCCGCCCGTCGCTTGGTCCAGGGCCGTCGGCGCTCGGGACGGACGCTCAATGAACCGTCGTAAGTCGAGGACTGCCCGTTATCCCATCCGGAGTGGGGGCGGGTCCCTCCTGACCTCCATGTTTTTTTTCCCCCATTCAGGCCGCGTGCGACACCTTCTGCGTCGCGTCGGACAGCGTCTCCGCCGAGGTGTTCTCCGCCCGCTCCAGCTGGAAGCGCAACCGGCACCGGGTCCTGGCCCACCCCGGCATCACCTTTGACCTCCTGGCAGGTAGGTGGGCGGGGCATCCCCCTCCCTCCCGCCCTCGCCCACCCGATTCGACTCCTCCGATTGGCTGGTTGTTTTTTTCCCGCCGACGCCTTGAAGGGTCCGCAACCCATGGGCCACAATCACGTACCGGTCCGCGACCGATCGGAAACCGGTCCGACGCACGCAGCAGTGCGCGGAGCTGTGGTTGTGCGAGTGGCACACGCCCAACTCCCCTCCCTCTCTCCCCCCCTACTCTACTGCTTCCGGTCCACACCCGCAAGGGTGTGGAGGTGTCTTTGTGCAACTGGCGCACGCACAAAAACGATCTCCATGCCTCCCTTCTCTGCCGTTCCTGGTCCACACATACGAGTGTGTGATGTATTTGTGCCAGTGGCGCACACACAAAACCGTCCCGTTTCCTCTCCCCTCCAACACTGGAAGTTTTTAAGAAGAGACTGGACAACCATTTGTCCGAAATGGTGTAGGGTTTCCTGCCTGAGCAGGGGGTTGGACTAGATGACCTCCAAGGTCCCTTCCAACTTTACTACTACTATTATTATTATTATTATTATTATTATTATTATTATTATTATTATTATTATTATTATTATGAGACTGGACAGCCATTTGTCTGAAATGGTATATAGGGTCTCCTGCCTGAGCAGGGGGTTGGACTAGATGACCTCCAAGGTCCCTTCCAACTTTACTATTATTATTATTATTATTATTATTATTATTATTATTATTATTATTATGAGACTGGACAGCCATTTGTCTGAAATGGTATATAGGGTCTCCTGCCTGAGCAGGGGGTTGGACTAAATGACCTCCAAGGTCCCTTCCAACTTTACTACTATTACTATTTGTGCAAGTGGCGCACACACAAAACTGTCCCCTTTCCTCCCCCCTCCACCGTTCCTGGTCCACACATACGAGTGTGTGATGTATTTGTGCAAGTGGCGTACACAAAACCGTCCCCTTTGCTCCCCACTCCACTGTTCCTGGTCCACCCATACAAGTGTGTGGAGATATATTTGTGCAAGTGACACACACACAAAACCCTCCCCTCTCCCCTGCCCACGCCACCGCTGCCGGTCCGCCCATGTGAGGGCACGGTGTATTTGTGCAAATGACACACACCACACAAAACCGTCCCCTCTCCCCCTCCTCTGCCGTTGCTGGTCTGCACAGGCAAACACGTGGAACGGAACTTGTGCAAGTGGCACGCGCGCACAAAACCATCTGCACTCCTCTCTCTCTCCGCTGTTCCCGGTCCGCATGTACAAGTGTGTGGAGATGTTTGTGCAAGTGGTGCACACACAAAAGCCTACCTTCTCCCCCCCCCCTCTCCACAGTTCCTAGTCCACACCTACGAGTGTGTGGAGGTGTATTCATGCAAGTGGCACGTGCCACCGCCACCGGTCCACACATGCCAGTCCGCGGAGTTGTGTTTGTGCCGGTGGCACACGCACACGAAACCCTCCCCTCTCGCCTCCGCGTCTGCCGCCACTAGTCTGCAGCGCGGGAAAAGTTGAGGACCCTTGACTTTGGAGCGTCCAGATGTTGCAAAGCACCCCAACTCTTCCGCGAATGGAAACAGGCCGTTGTGCGTGTGTGTGTGTGTGTGGTGTGTGTGTGTAGGTGTATTTGTGTGTTTGTGAAGGGCCCCCCACCCCTGACAGCTCCTGAACGGCGACGCCAAGCAGCATCCTCTCTCGGCAGGGGTCACGCGTGTGCCGCCCTCCTCAACTACGCCACAAATGGGGCTCCCCTTTTTGATGCTGAAATGTGGGGGGACCCCTGGGGGGGGCAGAGTGCGTAAACCCCCCCCCCCTACTTGCCCAGCTGAACCACCATCTTTTTTCTCCCCCTCTACGTCTCCCCCAGATCTGACGAAGATGCACAAACGGAAGGTGTTCCCGTGTTACGTCCATTCGGTCAAGAATCTGCAGAGCTCCGATTCTGGGTGAGGGTCCTCCGGGGAGGGGGGGAGGAGGAGGAGGAGCCCCCCCTCCTGTGGGGTGGGGAGGGTCCCTCCTGAATGCCGTGCGCCCCCCCCAGTCCCCTCCCCTCCTGCTCCCCGCCTGGCCGAGCTTCAACTCCGCAAGGACACGGAGTCCTCGACGTACGAGGGAAAACGACGTCGGTAAACGAGACTTTTCTCCCGCGCGTTTCACCCTCCCTACGACGGCCTCCCTCCCCACGGTCGTTCGGCAGGTTCCCTGCCGTGGGAAGGTCACACAAGGGGATCGGGCGGGGGGGAACACACACCCACCCCCTCGGGGACGCCGCGACCGTCGTATGTATGCGTCGGTCGCTAGGAATGGAATAGAATACAATAGAATGGAATATGGAATAGAACAGATCAGTAATGTATAATTAATAATTAATAATAGAATAATAACAGTAGAGTAGAATTAAAAACAACAAGAATAGAATAATAATAATGAATAATGAATAAAAAATAAGACTAGAATAACAATAATAATAGAATAATAATATAGAAAGAGAATAGAATAATAATAGGATGATAATAATAGGATAAAAATAATTAATGATTAATAATCTGTAATGAGAATAGAATAGAATAATAGAATAGAATAAAAATAATAAGAATAGAATGGAATAAGAATAGAATAAGAATAGAATAAAATAATTAATAATAAATAATAGAATAGAATAGAACAGAATAGAATAATAGAATAGAATAAAAATAAAAATAAAAATAGAATAGAATAATAAGAATAATAATAATAGGATAAAAGTAATTCATGATTAATGATTAAGAACTAAGAATAAGAATAGTATGGAATAGAATAGAGAAGTATAGAATAGAATAGAGTAAAAATAATAATAGAATAGCATACTACTAATAGAATAATAGAATAAAAAGAATTAATATAGACTAGAATAGAATAATAAAGCAGAATAAGAGAAGAGAATAATAGAATAGATTATAGAATACAATAATAATAATAATACTAGGATGAAAGTAATTCATGATTAATAATTAATAATAAGAATAGTATAAATACAACAAAAATAATAATAGACTAGCATAATACTAATAGAATAATAGAATGAAAATAATGAATAGAATAGAATAATAATAAAGCAGAATAATAGAAGAATAGAATAGAATAGAATAGAATAGAATAGAATAGAATAGAATAGAATAGAACAATAATAATAATACTAGGATAAAAGTAATTCATGATTAAGGTTCATAATTAATAATGAGAATAGTATAGAATGGAATAGAGTAGAATAGAATAGTAGAATAGAATAAAAATAATAATAGAATAGAATAATACTAATACTAATAGAATAATAAAATAAAAATAATAGAATAGAATAGAATAATACTAATAGAATAATAGAATAAAAATAATTAATAGACTAGAATATAATAGAATAATAAAGCAGAATAAGAGAAGAGAATAATAGAATAGAATATAGAATACAATACAATAATAATAATAATACTAGGATAAAAGTAATTCATGATTAAGATTAATAATTAATAATAAGAATAGTATAGAATCGAATAGAATAAAATAGAATAGAGTAAAAATATAATAGACTAGCATAATACTAATAGAATAATAGAATGAAAATAATTAATAGAATAGAATAGAATAATAATAAAGCAGAATAAGAGAATAATAGAATATAGAATAGAATAATAATAATAACAATAATAATACTAGGATAAAAGTAATTCACGATTAAGATTAATAATTAATAATAAGAATAGTATAGAATGGAATAGAGTAGAATAGAATAATAGAATAGAATAAAAAGAGTGAATAGAATAGAATAGAATAGAATAGAATAGAATAGAATAGAATAGAATAGAACAGAACAACAGAGCTGGAAGGGACCTCACGGGTCATCTAGTCCCACCCCAACCACCCGACGCCATTTCTTCCTGAGGCCCCATGCCAGGGAGCAGAGGCCATGGATTCAGATGGGGATGTGGGGAGGGGGGGTCCTCCACAGCCTCTGGGGGGCGGTCTGGGGGGGGGCTCCACCGTCACTGATGGTCTTCCCCCCCCTGCCCCCCCCCAGCCGCTCCACCCTCCTGGTGCGCCTGCAGACGGGAGACCAAGCGGAGCTGCGCTACCAGCCGGGCGACCACGTCAGCATCTTCCCGGCCAACCGGGCGCCGCTGGTGGAGGCGCTGATGCACCTGGTCCAGGACCCCCCGCCGCCCGAGGAGCCTGTCGCCGTGGAGACCCTGGAGGCGGGAACTGAGGGTGAGAGCCGGGGAGGGTGGGTGGGTGGGGGAGAGCAGAGCCCCCCCTGCACATCTGGAGAGTGGCAGGAATCCCCCCCCAAAATAACAACAATAATAAAGTTGGACGGGACCTCGGAGGTCATCTAGTCCAACCCGCTGCCAACGACGCCATTTCGGGAGGTGGGCAAATGCCCAGAGGAGGCCTGGCTCCTCCGTTGCGCCGGTCGTTAAGTGTGAAGAACAGCCTGGATCGGTCACTTTTTTTTCCCCACTGGGGTCGTAAGTCCGAACGGTCACTAAACAAAACCGTCGTTTAAGTCGAGGAGGGCCTGGACCAGTTTGGGGCAGGAGGCGTTGACGCTCTCGCCCGTTCCGTCTCTCGCAGGGGTGAAGCGGATGTGACCTTTACAGAATGACAGAGTGGAAAGGGATCCTAGAGGTCATCTAGTCCAGCCCCCTGCTCAGGCGGGAGACCCTTACCGAATGACAAGAGTGGGAAGGGATCCTAGAGGTCATCTAGTCCAGCCCCCCCTGCTCAGGAGGGAGACCCTTACAGAATGACAGAGTGGGAAGGGACTCTGGAGGTCATCTAGTCCAACTCTGTACTCACGCCAGAGAGCGTTGGAGAATCATAGAATGTCAGAGTTGGAAGGGATCTCGGAGGTCATCTAGTCCAACCCGCTGCCAACGACGCCGTTTCGGGAGGTGGGCAAATGCCCAGAGGAGGCCTGGCTCCTGACCCTGGGGACGTCGCGCCGGTCGTTAAGTGTGAAGAACGCCCTGGATCGGTCACTTTTTTCCCCCCACTGGGGTCGTAAGTCCGAATGGTCACTAAACGAAACCGTTGTTAAGTCGAGGAGGGCCTGGACCAGTTTGGGGCAGGAGGCGTTGACGCTCTCGCCCGTTCCGTCTCTCGCAGGGGTGAAGCGGATGTGGGTGCCCAGCCCCCGGCTGCCCCCCTGCACCCTGCGCCAGGCGCTGACCTACTTCCTGGATATCACCACGGCGCCCAGCCCCCAGATGCTCCAGCTGTTGGCCGGCCTGGCGGAGGACCGGATGGAGCGGGAGAAGCTGCAGCGGCTCAGCCAGGTAGGGGCGGGGGGGGGGCGGGCGCGTTGGAATCGAGGAGCGGGGAGCAGGAAGGGAACCCAGAGGTCATCTAGTCGGACCCCCTGCTCGAGCTGGAGAGCCTTGCAGAAGAAAAGAGGTGGAGGGGACCCGGGAGGTCATCCAGTCCAACCCTCCTGCTCAGGCGGGAGACCCTTACCAAATGGCAGAGAGGGAAAGGATCCTAGAGGTCATCTAGTCCAGCCCCTGTGCTCAGGCGAGCGATCCTTACCGAATGACAAGAGTGGGAAGGGATACTAGAGGTCATCCGGTCCAGCCCCCTGCTCAGGCGGGCGATCCTTACAGAACGACAGAGTGGGAAGGGATCCTAGAGGTCATCTGGTCCAGCCCCCTGCTGAGGCGCGCAATCCTTAGAGAATGACAAGAGTGGGAAGGGACCCTGGAGGTCATCTAGTCCAACTCCGTACTCACGCAAGAGAGCCTTGGAGAATCATAGAATGTCAGAGTTGGAAGGGACCTCGGAGGTCATCTAGTCTAACCCTCTGCTCGAGCAGGAGATCCTTGCAGAATAAAAGAGGTGGAGGGGACCCGGGAGGTCATCCAGTCCAACCTCTGCTCAGGCGGGCGATCCTTACAGAATGACAGAGTGGGATGGGATCCTAGAGGTCATCTGGTCCAGCCCCCTGCTGAGGCGGGCGATCCTTAGAGAATGACAAGAGTGGGAAGGGACCCTGGAGGTCATCTAGTCCAACTCCGTACTCACGCAAGAGAGCCTTGGAGAATCATAGAATGTCAGAGTTGGAAGGGACCTCAGAGGTCATCTAGTCTAACCCTCTGCTCGAGCAGGAGATCCTTGCAGAATAAAAGAGGTGGAGGGGACCCGGGAGGTCATCCAGTCCAACCTCTGCTCAGGCGGGCGATCCTTACAGAATGACAGAGTGGGATGGGATCCTAGAGGTCATCTGGTCCAGCCCCCTGCTGAGGCGGGCGATCCTTAGAGAATGACAAGAGTGGGAAGGGACCCTGGAGGTCATCTAGTCCAACTCCGTACTCACGCAAGAGAGCCTTGGAGAATCATAGAATGTCAGAGTTGGAAGGGACCTCGGAGGTCATCTAGTCTAACCCTCTGCTCGAGCAGGAGATCCTTGCAGAATAAAAGAGGTGGAGGGGACCCGGGAGGTCATCCAGTCCAACCCTCTGCTCAGGCGGGAGACCCTTATAGAATGACAGAGTGGGAAGGGATCCTAGAGGTCATCTAGTCCAGCTCCCCCTGCTGAGGCGGGTGATCCTTACAGAATGACAGAGTGGGAAGGGATCCTAGAGGTCATCTAGTCCAGCCCCCTGCTCAAGCGGGCGATCCTTACAGAATGACAAGAGTGGGAAGTGATCCTAGAGGTCATCTAGTCCAGCCCCCTGCTCCATCAGGAGATGCTTATAAAATCACAGAGTCGGAAGGGACCTCGGAGGTCATCCAGTCTAAACTTCTGCTCGAGCAGGAGACCCTTAGAGAATCATAGAATCACAGAGTGGAAAGGGACCTTGGAGGTCATCTAGTCCAACCCCTGCACAAGCAGGAGACCTTCACAAAATCACAGAGTCGGAAGGGACCTTGGAGGTCATCTAGTCCAACCCCTGCTCGAGCAGGAGACCCTTCCAGAATTTCATAGGAGGACAGAGCTGAAAGGGATCTTGAAGGTAATTAGTAATTAGTAATAGTAGTAAAGTTGGAAGGGACCTTGGAGGTCATCTAGTCCAACCCCCTGCTCGGGCAGGAAACCCTACACCATTTTGGACAAGTGGCTGTCCAGTCTCTTCTTAAAAACTTCCAGTGTTGGAGCATTTACTGCTTCTGGAGGCAAGGAGTTCCACTGGTTAATTGTTCTCACTGTCAGGAAGTTTCTCCTTAGTTCTAGGTTGCTTCTCTCCTTGATTAGTTTCCACCCGTTGCTTCTTGTCCTGCCTTCAGGGGCTTTGGAAAATAGCTTGATTCCCTCTTCTTTATGGCAGCCCCTGAGATATTGGAATACTGCTATCATGTCCCCCCTTGTCCTTCTCTTCGTTAAACTAGACATACCCAATTCCAGCAACTGTTCCTTATATGTTTTAGCCTCCAGTCCCCTAATCATCATTGTTGCTATTCTCTGTACTCTTTCTAGAGTCTCAACATCTTTTTTACATCGTGGTGACCAAAACTGGATGCAGTATTCCAAGTGTGGCCTTACCAAGGCATTGTAGAGTGGCATTAATACTTCACCTGATCTTGATTCTATCCCTCTGTTAATGCAGCCTAGCACTGTGTTGGCCTTTTTGGCAGCTGCCGCACACTGCTGGCTCATATTTAAGTGATTGTCTACTAGGACTCCGAGGTCCCTTTCACAGTTACTACTATTGAGCATGGTGCCACCTATGCTGTACTTGTGCATTTGGTTTTTCTTGCCTAAATGGAGAACCTTGCTTTTTTCACCATTGAATTTCATTTTGTTAGTTAGTGCCCAGTGTTCAAGTCTGTCCAGATCCTCCTGTATCCTAAGCCTGTCTTCTGGAGTGTTGGCTATTCCTGCCAGCTTGGTGTCGTCTGCAAATTTGATGAGTTCCCCATCTATCCCTTCATCCAAATCGTTGATGAAGATGTTGAAGAGTACTGGGCCCAGAACAGAGCCCTGGGGCACCCCACTACAGACTTCCCTCCATATAGATGCAGTTCCATTGAGGACCACTCGCTGAGTACGGCCGGTCAGCCAGCTACGGATCCATCTGGTGGTGGTTCTGTCTACCCCACATTTTTCTATCTTGTCAAGTAGTAGGTTGTGATCTACTTTATCAAATGCCTTACTGAAGTCCAAGTAAATTATGTCCACAGCATTCCTCTGATCCACTAATTTTGTCACTTGGTCAAAGAATGCAATAAGATTTGTCTGGCATGATCTATTTTTGACAAACCCATGTTGGCTTTTAGTAATGACTTTGTTTGCCTCTAGGTGTTCGTTGATTCGTTGTTTGATTATCTTTTCCAGGATCTTCCCAGGTATTGAGGTCAGGCTGATAGGTCTGTAATTTCCTGGATCCATTTTTTTTCCTTTTTTGAGGATGGGAACTACATCAGCTCTTTTCCAGTCCTCTGGTAATTCTCCTGTGTTCCAGGATCTTTGAAAAATATAGTTCAGTGGCTCCGATATCACATCTGCCAGTTCCTTGAGAACTCTGGGGTGTAATCCGTCTGACCTCAAATGATCACGCAATGAACTGTCGTATGTCGAGGAGTATCTGTATTTTGTGTGAATGAAGCCCAACCCCCTCTTGACGCTCCCTTTTAAGGACACCCCTTACAAAAGCCCCCCCGGTGCCCACCACAGGGTCAGCTGGCCTTCATTTTTCCTGTTTTTACTACTATGCCCCCATGCTGAGTGCCCGTCCTTGTGCCCCCAGGACTCCCTGCTCTACGAAGAGTGGAAGTGGTTCCGGTGCCCGACGGTGGTCGAACTGTTGGAGGAGTTCCCCTCGGTGGTGCTGCCCACCTCGCTGCTGCTCACCCAGCTGCCCTTACTACAGGCCCGCCAGTACTCTGTTAGCTCCGCGCCCGACACCCATCCGGGGGAGCTGCACCTCACCGTAGCCGTGCTCAACTATCGCAGTCAGGGTGAGTGGACAGGAAGAGATCCGGGCGCCTCGGAGAGAGGCCAACCAGCGTCTCCAGGCTGTGTGGGGCTATAATTCACTGTGGTCAATTCGCCACGAGTAACTCACCACGGCCATCTAGCCACGGGCAACTTGCCAAGGGTAACTCGCTGTGGGACTACTCACTGAGGGATAACTGGCTGAGGGATAACTGGCCGTGGGATAATTTGCTGTGGGATAACTTGCTGCAGAATAACTCGCTGAGGGATAACTCACTGAGGGAGAACTCGCTGTGAGATAACTTGCTACAGGAGAACCCGCTGAGAGATAACTCACTGAGGGAGAACTCGCTGAGGGAGAACTCACTGAGGCAGAACTTGCTGAGGGAGAACTCGCTGAGGCAGAACTCACTACGGGAGAACTCACTGAGGAGGAACTCGCTGAGGGAGAACTGGCTGAGGGAGAACTCGCTGTGGGACAACTCGCTATGGGAGAACTCGCTGAGCGATAACTCACTGAGGGACAACTCGCTGAGGGAGAAGTCGCTGAGGGACAACTTGCTTCGGGAGAAGTCACTGTGGACGACTCACTACAGGACAACTTGCTGTGGAAAACTTGCTATGGGCGAATGTGCTGTGGGAGAACGCGCTGTGGGACAACTTGCTACGGGAGAACTCACTGTGGGATAACTCACTGAGGAGGAACTCGCTGAGGGAGAACTGGCTGAGGGAGAACTCACTACGGGAGAACTCACTGAGGAGCAAGTCGCTGAGGGAGAATTGGCTGAGGGATAACTCGCTGAGGGAGAACTCGCTGAGGGACAACTCACTGAGGGACAACTGAGGGAGAACTCGTTGTGGGACAACTCGCTATGGGAGAACTTGCTGAGCGATAACTCACTGAGGGACAACTCGCTGAGGGAGAAGTCGTTGAGGGACAACTTGCTGTGGGAGACGTCACTGTGGACAACTCGCTACAGGACAACTTGCTGTGGAAAACTTGCTGTGGGCGAATGCGCTGTGGGAGAATGCGCTGCGGCCAACTCACTGCGGTGAATTGGCTGAAGGACAACTCACTATGGACAACTCCCTTTGAGATAACTTGCTGTGGGACAACATTTAACACTAACATCAAAAAAATGGTGGCATAACCTCATTTAAGAAAGGATGCAAAAGGAGGGACCAAATGAATCGCGAACGATGACCATTAAAATAATCTTTTATTTGTTTTAAGAAATTAAATTGGTTACATTTTCCCGCGTTGAGTCGGCTGCGGCGAGAGCTGGCGGGTGGAAGGCAACTCCGTGGGGGCTCACGGTGGTGTTTCCGATTTGTCCCCTAGATGGGAAAGGCCCCATGCACTACGGAGTCTGCTCCACGTGGCTGTCCCAGCTCTCTCCGGGCGAGATGGTGCCGGCTTTCGTCCGAAGGTAAGGAACTTCCAGATGGGTATCGGAGTCCTGGGGCCTGCTTTTCTCTCTCTAGCACATCTTTCGAGGGGGATTCCACTGAGATTGGGGAGGGGGCTCTGTTTTTGAAGCAGTTGCTCCTCCCCCCCGAGATACAGGTAGTCCTCAACTTACGACCGCAATTGGGCCCAACAAATCCGTTGCTAAGTAAGAAAATTGTTAAGTTAGTTTTGACTTAAAACTGGACTAGAAGTTGGACTAGATCAGTGGTTCTCAACCTTTTTAATACCACAACCCCCAACCGGTCGTAAGTCGAGGACTACTCAACTGGTGCAGCACCGTTTGCAGACTGGGGCTTTTGGCGGGCTCAGCAGGGCAGACACAGCCTGGACAATTCCTATTGGCTTTGGAAAGCCAATAGAATGAGACTCTATTCAAGAGAGTCTATTCTATTGGCTTTCAAAAGCCAATAGAATAAAAGGGAGAAGCCCAGCTAAGGAAAAGGGGGGAAAAAATGGCGGACTGCGTTGTTTGGCGACCCCCGTGAAATGGTCGTTCGACCCTAAATGGGGTCCCAACCCACAGGTTGAGAACCACTGGACTAGATCATCTCTAAGGTCCCCTTACAACACTGCGATTCTGTAAAGGTTAGGATTAGGGTTACAATCTAGTCCTACCCCCTGCTTGAGCAGGAGACCTTTACAGAATCATAGAATGACAGAGTTGGGAGATCCTCAGAGGTCATCTAGTCCAACTGCCCAGCTCGAGCAGGAGACCTTTACAGAATCATAGAATGACAGGGATGGAAGGGACCCCGGGAGGTCATGTAGTCCAACCCCCTGCTCCAGCAGGACATCTTTACAGAATTAGAGAATCACAGACTTGGAAAGGATCTCCGAGGTCATCTAGTCCAACCCCCTGCTCGAGTAGGAGACCTTTAGAGAATCATAGATTGAAAGAGTTGGAAGGCACCCTGGAGGTCATCTAGTCCAACCCCCTGCTCAAGCAGGAGACTTTATAGAATTACAGAATAATAGAAGGGACCTCGGGGGTCATCTAGTCCAACCCCCTGCTCCAGCAGGACTACCCTTACAACCCTCCCTTGCTGGTTGCAATCCCAGACGTCCGATTGAGGGATTCCCATAGGGCACTGATCTGTCTTGCCTGTAAGGGGGGGGGGAAACAGGCTTCAAACCCCCCCCCCATCTTGCCACTGGCTCTTTTCGGATTGTATCTAGGACCTTGTCAAGGGACGCCTGGCTCGGCGGTGCCTTAAGGGCTGTGTGGTCCCTTTGCTGGTCGAGAGGTCAAGCAAAGTTTCTTTGACACCCCCCCACCATCCTTTAAAGAGGAGAATTTGGGGAGGGGGGATGATCGAGACCCCCTCAAACCGTAAAGGGAAGCAGACTGCAAAATAATAATAATAATAATAATAATAATTGGGGAACGTTTGGCTGTCCTTGGCCAGCCCCGAAACCCCCCCCCCTTAGCCTGAGGGGGGGAAATGCCGCCTCTTTCTGCAATGGGGGGGAGAAAAAGAGGGGGGGGCTCTTTCCGGGGAGACCCGCTGACGTTTGGGGGTCCACGCCGGTCTTTGCTGCACCGAAGCAGAGACGGCACCAACAGGGGGCGCCAGCCTAGCCAAAGCCTCCATGATAAACTCCGGGAATCTCCCCCCCGCCCCCCCCCAAAATTAATTGGCTTTTCTTGGCCCTAACAGCACCCCAAACTTCCAGCTCCCGGAGGACCCCACAGCCCCCTGCATCCTGGTGGGACCTGGCACCGGCATCGCCCCGTTCCGGGGTTTCTGGCAGCAACGGCAACACCGGATGAAAACCGAAGGTGAGTCCAAGGGGAGGGGGGGCTCCGGCCCCGGGGTGGGGGCGGAGGGGTGGGGCTGGATGTCAATCAGTCCAGAATAGAGCCGGAAGGGAGCCCGGAGGTCATCTAGTCTGACCCCCCCCCACTCCAGCAGGAGACCCTTAACAGAATCCTAGAATAACAAAAGTGGGAAGGCACCTCAGAGGTCATCTAGTCCGACCCTCTATTCCAGCAGGAGACTCTTACAGAATCATACAATGACCAGGGCTGGAAAGGACGTTAGAGGTCATCTAGTCCAACCCCCGCTGAAGCAGGAGACCCTTACAGAATAATGGGATAACAGTTGGAAGGGATCTTGGAGGTCATCTAGTCCAGCCCCCTGGTCCAGCAGGAGACCCTTACAGAATTACAGAGTAATAGAGTTGGAAAGCACTTTGGAGGTCATCTAGTCCGACTGCCTGCTCCAGCAGGAGACTCTTAGAGAATTACAGAGTTGGAAGGGACCCTGGAGGTCATCTAGTCCGACCCCCTGCTGAAGCAGGAGACCCTTACAGAATAATGGGATAACAGAGTTGGAAGGGACCTCAGAGGTCATCTAGTCTGACCCCCTGCTCCTGCAGGAGACCCTTACAGAATTATCGAATAAGAGAGTTGGAAAGGACCTCAGAGGTCATCTAGTCCAACCCCCTGCTCAAGCAGGAGACCCTTACAGAATAATGGGATAACAGAGTTGGACGGGACCTTGGAGGTCATCTAGTCCGACCCCCACTGAAGGAGGAGACCCTTACAGAATAATGGGATAACCGTTGGAAGGGACCTCGGAGGTCATCTAGTCTGACCCCCTGCTCCTGCAGGAGACCCTTACAGAATAGGATAACAGTGTTGGAAGGGACCTCGGAGGTCATCTAGCCCAACCCCCTGCTCAAGCAGGAGACCCTTCCAGAATCACAGACTGACAAGAGTTGGAACGGACCTTTGTGGTCTGCTTTGTTGAATGCCTTACCGAAATCTAAGCACGGTACGTCCACAGCCTTTCGCTGGCCTACTAATGTAGTAGCTTGTGGCCTACTTTGTCGAACGCCTTACCGCTACCGTAGTATGCCCACGCCTTTCGCTGGTTTACCCGTTTCGTAAGCGTGGTCTCCTTTGTCGAGCGCCTCGCTGAAGTCCTCAGTTGTCCTTTCCAGGCCTGGCCCCCGGCGACATGACTCTCGTGTTTGGCTGCCGTAGTTCCCGCCACGACCACATCTACAGCGAGGAGATCCGAGAGGCGCAGGAGACGGGAGCCCTACGTCGCGTCCTCACCGGCTTCTCACGGGACCCCGATTACCCCAAGGTAGGCCAAGCGGGACCGCTCTCGGCCAGATACTCCCAGGGCGGCTTCTGCTGGCGCCGAAACGCCACCGCAAGGCACCCAAAACGTGTCCTTCAGCGCCAGGGAGAGGGTCTACAACCCAACGGGGCGGCTCGGTGGGCACATCACCCATCGGCTCGTCCGTTGCGTCCCAGACCTACGTGCAGGACCTGTTGCGGCTGCACCTGGCGGACCACGTCTTCGAGGTGCTGAGCCAGCGCGAGGGCCACGTCTACGTCTGCGGCGACGTCACGATGGCCACGGGGGTCCTGCAGACCATCCAGCACATCCTGGCACAGGAAGGGAGGATGTCATTGGTGGAGGCAGGCGACGCCATCAGCGAACTCCGGGTACGCCGGGTCGGGGAGGGGCGGTGGGTCATCCTCGGCTTCTTTTGGGGGGGGGTGTCCCTGTTTTCTCGGGGCCCAACCCGCGTCTCTTGTCCTTCGGTTCCCGCAGGACCAAAACCGCTACCACGAGGACATCTTCGGCCTGACCTTCCGCACGCAGGAAGTGGCGTCGCGCATCCGAAGTCTCTCCTTCTCCAAGCACGGGCGGAAAAGCTGCCTCGTGGCGGAGATCTGAGGCCCCAAGTGCCTTCAAGACGCCCCCCTCTTTTGGGGACCCCCCATTAAAGCCCTTTTCTGCCCCCCCTTCGCAGCCGTTCTTTCTGGGGTGGGTGGGATGGCCGGTTGGGGTCTGCTTCCCCGGGAAGAGGTTGGCAGTCACTTCGTTACCCACGTGGGGCGCCCCGTGGCCACGGGGAGCCTTGGCACCCCGGAAGGGTCGCCACCACTTCACCCACTGCTTACGACCGCATCGTTTAGCGCAGTGGTTCTCAACCTGTGGGTCGAACGACCATTTCACGGGGGTCGCCAAACAATGCAGTCCGCCATTTTTCCCCCCCATTTTCCTTAGCTGTGCTACTCCCTTTTATTCTGTTGGCTTTTGGAAGCCAATAGAAGAGACCAGTGGTTTTCAACCTTTTTAATGCCGCGACCTCCAAACGGTCGTAAGTCGAGGACTACTCAACCCCTGTGAAATGGTCGTTCGACCCCCAATGGGGTCCCTACCCACAGGTTGAGAACCACTGGAATAGACTCTCTTGCAAAAATCCCAGTCTGCAAATGGTGCTGCACCAGTTGAGTAGTCCTCGACTTACGACCGGTTGAGTAGTCCTCGACTTACGACCAGTTGGGGTTCGCGGCATTAAAAAGGTTGAGAACCACTGGTTTAGCGACTGTTCAAATTTAAAACTCAGATTTCCTTCGGCGGCAGTTCTGAACTGCCGGGGTTACATGACTGCCTTTATGGCTATCGGCAGCGTCCCACGGTCTCTCGGTTGCATTGTAGGGCTTTGCCAACATCCGTGGCTCCAACGTCCGTGGTTTTTTTGGGGGGTGGGTGGGCGGGACAGCCCCATAGCAAACAACTGACTCATTTACTGACGGCCACGAAACAGAGCATAACATCCGGCGCGTGGTGCTGTTTGGTGACCATCTCGGCTTTAAGAGCGCAACGGGCAGGGTCTCTTACCGTCGTAAGCGGAGGAGAACCGGGAGTCGCCGACTCACAACCGTTCACTTAGCGACCGTTCAAAGTCAGTACAACGGCCGCAAAAAAGTGACTGGTGACCGTTTTTGACGCGACTGTTGCAGCATCCCATTCTCGCGGGATCAAAATTCAGACGCTTGGCGACTGACTCGTAGTTAAGACGGCTGTGGCGTCCCGGGGGTCATGTGATCCCGTTTGGTGACCCTCCCATGAGCAAAATCAGCTGGGAAGCCGGATTCACTTAACGACCTCGGCAAGAGAAGTCCTAAAACGGGGGTCAAACCCGCATCAGAACGGTCTCCACAAGTGAAATTGGGGGCCCCACTGCGGTTGTTAAGTCGAGGACCTGCCTGTATTAAGGTCATCATAACCTCCGTGGCCTGTCGACAGATCCCCTTTTGCAACCGGGGGGGGGAGTCGCATCCACTTAACGACCGTGTGAACTAACTTAACAACTGCGGCAAATCCCTGACCAACAGTGGCAAGAAAAGTCGTAAAACGGGGGCCAAGCTCGCTTGTTTTTCACTGAGCGATATACATTGGGGGCTCCATTACGGTCGTAATTCGAGGACTGCCTCGACCCGTTACCCGGGTCCGTTTCCCGCTGTTTGACACGAGTTAACCCCCTGGGGAACAAACCGGGAAAAGCGAAGTTGGGTGGACGATCGTGCCCACCCGGATTGATGAGGAACTTGCGAGAGGATAGGTGCCGCTGCGTGGTGCGCAGAGCCCTAGCAGAAAGCAAGGATCCTCGCGGCTTCAAGGGGGACGGACCCTTCCTTTCCGGGATTGGAGGGGGGGAACACCGCTTACCTCCTTTGCAAGATGGGGAGGGGATACAGACCCTCCCCAAGTCCACTCAGCAGTCCTGGCATCCAATCTGTGCCAATCAAAACTCCCCCACCCCATACTGGCACCGTCGAGCCCGAGTCGGCAGCCATCACTTCCCTACCAGCTGAAGGTGGCAGCCCACTTCCCTCGCTTAGCAGATTGCCTGCCGCCTTTGGCCTCCGGGGATCCACCGCATCCTCACACCCACCCCGACAAAAAGGGGGCGCTTTGCTTCTCGTTGCTGTAAACATTTATTGTCCCTAACAAAGTCTCCTGCGATGCAACCGCCACAGCATGCGTGCTGGAGGGGAGGGGAAATAGGGGGCGGGCAGGGAAGGGAGGAGAAGCACAGGGCGAGAGCAGAGCCTTCCCGAATCCTCGAGTGACAGGGTTGGACAGGACCTTGGAGGTCCTCTAGTCCAGCCCCCTGCTCGAGCAGGAGACCCTGACAGAATCCTAAAATCGCAGAGCTGGAAGGGACCTCGGAGGTCTCCTAGTCCGACGTCGCCCACCCCCTTCTCTCTTGACCCCAGAGAGACCCCCCCCCAAAATACAAATAGCACCGTGTGGGGCCTGAACCAGCCCCAAAGCTTATTCACCCTCCAAGAAGCGCACACTCCCCCCCCCAAAAGAGGGTCCGGGAAGCCTCGCGGACGAGGCCTCTCGTCGCAGGCAAATCCACGGCGAAGGAGGGGCAGCCGTCAGTCACTCCTGCCTCAACCGGAGTGGAGGACATGCCCGGCGGCTCCACTTCCAGGCACGTTCTGTCCACCGGGGGATCGTCCGGGAAAGCCGTCCATGGCAGTGCCAATCCTCCAGAAACCTGCAGGGCGAAAGGAAGGACTTGATCAAGGTGTGTGTGTGTGTGTGTGTGTGTAGCGGAAAGGAACTTCCTCCTCGTCCCACGCGCAGCTTAATCCCACGCGTGCCCAAATGGGAGTTTCGCGGGAGGACGAGCGGGAGTCCTTGGCTTACAGCCGTTCATTTGGCGACCGTTCAAAGTTACGACGGCCCCAAAACAAGTCACTTGTGACCCTTTTCCCACACTTAGGCCCTTTGCAGCGTCCCCGTGGTCATGTGATCAGAATTCAGACGCTTGGCAGGTGGCTCACAGTTATGACATTTGAACAGTCGTCAACTTACATCCGTTCGTCAAGGGAGCGTTCGAACGGTCTTCGACTTACATCCGTTCGTGGAGGGACCGTTTGAACAGTCCTCGACTTACATCCGTTCGTCACAGGAGTGTTCAAACGGTCCTCGACTTACATCCGTTCGTGAAGGAAGCGTTCAAACGGTCCTCGACTTATCCATTCGTGGAGGGACCATTCGAACAGTCCTCGACTTACATCCATTCGTGGAGGGACCGTCCGAACAGTCCTCGACTTACATCCGTTCATTGAGGGACCGTCAAAACAGTCCTCAACATCCGTTCATTGAGGGACCGTCCGAACAGTCCTCGACTTACATCCGTTCGTGGAGGGAGCGTTCGAACAATCTTCGACTTACATCCGTTTGTGGAGGGACCGTCCGAACAGTCAATTTACATCTGTTCGCGAAGGGACCATCTGAACGGTCCTCGACTTACATCCGTTCGCCGAGGGACCGTTTGAACGGTCTTCGACGGACCGTCTGAACAATCCTCAACTTACATCCATTCATGGAGGGACCGTCCGAACAATCCTCAACTTACATCCGTTCGTGGAGGGACTGTCAGAACAGTCCTCGACTTACATCCATTCATGGAGAGACCGTCCGAACAGTCCTCAACTTAACATCCGTTCATTGAGGAACCGTCCGAACAGTCCTCAACTTACATCCGTTCGTGGAGGGAGCGTTCGAACAGTCTTCGACTTACATCCGTTTGTGGAGGGACCGTCCGAACGGTCCTCGACTTACATCCGTTCGCCAAGGGACCGTTCGAACGGTCGACTTACATCCGTTCGTGGAGTGACTGTTTATTGCAGCATTCCCTACGGTCACATGACCCAAATAGGGATGCTTGGCAAATGACTTGTATTTACGACAGCCGCAATGCCCTTTTGCGAATGTCTGAGGAGCAACGTCAACAAGGAAAATGCACAGGGTGCTCGCCCGCCTCTTTTGTGGACCGGTACCGCGCCGTGGCCCAGGGATTGGAGACCCCTGCTTCACACTTATTGGCCACTCCCCCGGGGGGGGGACCCAGCACGGGACAGGAACCTGGGCTGCCAACGGAAGTGGAGAGGTGAGCGGGAGGCTGCGTATCCCACCCCAGAGTAAGGATGGAGGAGACACCTACATGGAGGAAGGAAGGACGAAAACAGGGCCGGCTCCTGCTAGCTCTTCTCGCGCTGCGGCTGTTGCGTCTCGTCCGATTCCTCTTCGCAAACTTCTAGCGAACAGTCCTGGCCGTGCGTATCGAAGGGACGCCGGGGGGACGCTGTACCAAGAAACAGGGCACCAAACTTGCACCCCCCCTCCCACCACCTGTGTGGCCCTGCAAAGAGGGGGGGTTCTGGGCAACCGACATAAAACGTGCATCGCAGACCCAGCTGGATATAAGGGGTACCCCCTGCCCTGATATCGAATGGGGAGGGATTCAGTCCTTGGGAAGGGAGAGCAGAGGGGAAGGGAAGGTATGCAGTGGGGCGCCCTCCCGCTCTCTGCCCACCCACCCCTTTGGGGCACGGGAGGGGCGGCGAGTGGTACAGTCCTGACCTGGTTGTGCCGAAGGCTGCGGCGCAAAGCGGGCGGACGTTTGTTGCTGGTGAAGCTGGGGTGGGCGAGTAGAAAGAAGGGAGGGTGGTTAAAGATGGGCTGTTTGTGGGGAGGGGGCTTCTGACTGGCCCCCAAGTGCCCTCTCCCTGGCCTCTCACCTCGTGCATGTAGAGGGCGTGCAAACTCATCTCGGCCAACGCCAACTCGGAGAGCAGAACCGAGCGGCTGAGAGGAGCCGGGCGCGAGGGAGCAGCGGTGCTGTGGGCGACAGGGTAAAACCTGTCAGACCCCCACCCAGCACAGAAATGGGAGGGCTGAGCACCTCCTTCCCTCCCCCCCCAGGGAAGGAGCTGACACCCCTCCCCTCCTCCCCCCACAATGTGGGGACTCCCACCCGGAAGACTCCCGTGGAGTACCTCTCCTCCAGAAGTGGGCTCTGGCTATCAGAGACGGGGGTCTGTCCGGGATGGCTCCTGTGCCGGGGCGGCTGGGAAGAGGAGAGGGAGGCCAGGATGCTGGCTGTGCCGCCGGGCTGAGTGAGCAGCCGACGCTCTGCGAGGACTGGGTGGGCCAGGACGCTGGCCAGGAGGGCATCCGGCTGCAGAGGAAAGGAACTCAGCCAGCGGCCTCAAGTCCCCACCCCTCAGCCCACTCAGCGCTCACCCCGACATCCCTCAGCCCTTATTCCCCTCACACTTCCCCTCAGCCGTTACCCCGTCCTCACCCCCACAACCCTTACCCACGCAGCCTTCGCCCTCCTCACCCTTCCCCTCAGCCTTCAGCCATCCAGCCTTCACCCCCTCAGCCCTCATCCGCCCAGCTCACCCCCCAGCCCTCACTCCCACATCCCTCAGCGCTACCTCTGCTCTCCATTCACCCCATCCCTCAGCCCTCACCCCCCCCCCCGCAGCCATCCAACCCTCACCCCCGCGGCACCCCTTCATACTTCCCCTCAGCCCCACCCCCCAGATCTCAGCCCCTCAGGCCTCCCCTCAGCCCTCAATCTCTCACACTTCCCCTCAGCCCTTACCCCTGGTCCTCACCCCCCACCCGCCCAGCTCACCCCCCCAGCCCTCACTCCGCTCACCCTTCACTCCCACCTCCCTCAGCCCTCACCCCTGCAGCCTTAGCCATCCAACCCTCATCCCCATAGAACCCTTCACACTTTCCCTCAGCCCCCACCCCCGCAGCCTCAGACCTCAGCCCCTCAGGCCTCACCCCCTCCTACCTCCCCTCAGCCCTCACCCCCCCGTCCTCACCCCCTCAGCCCTCACTCTCTCACACTTCCTCTCAGCCCTTACCCCTGGTCCTCACCCCCTCAGCCCTCATCCGCCCAGCTCACCCCCCAGCCCTCACTCCGCTCATCCTTCACCCCCACCTCCCTCAGCCCTCACCCCCGCAGCCTCAGCCATCCAATCCTCACCCCTGCAGCCCTCACCCCCTCACACTTCCCCTTAGCCCTCAGCCCCAGATCTCAGCCCCTCAGCCCTCACCCGCTCACACTTCCCCTCAGCCCTCACCCCCCCAGACCTCAGCCCCTATCCCCTCACACTGCCTCCCAGCCCTCACCCCCTCAGCCCTCATCCGCCCAGCTCACCCCCCCCAAGCCCTCACTCCCACATCCCTCAGTGCTCGCTTCGCTCACCATTCACCCCATCCCTCAGCCCTCACCCCCGCAGCCTCAGCCACCCAACCTTCACCCCCGTGGCACCCCTTCACACTTCCCCTCAGCCCCCACCCCCGCAGCCTCACCCCCAGACCTCAGCCCCTCAGCCCTCACTCTCTCACACTTCCCCTCAGCCTTTACCCCTGGTCCTCACCCTCTCAGCCCTCATCCGCCCAGCTCACCCCCCAGCCCTCACTCCACTCACCCTTCACCCCCACATCCCTCAGCCCTCACCCCCGCAGCCTCAGCCATCCAACCCTCACCCCCGTGGCACCCCTTCACACTTCCCCTCAGCCCCCACCCCGGCAGCCTCACCCCCAGACCTCAGCCCCTCAGCCCTCACTCTCACACTTCCCCTCAGCCCTCACCCCCAGTCCTCACTCTCTCACACTTCCCCTCAGCCCTTACCCCTGATCCTCACCCCCTCAGCTCTCATCCACCCAGCTCACCTCCCCAGCCCTCACTTCGCTCACCCTTCACCCCCACCTCCCTCAGCCCTCACCCCCGCAGACTCAGCCATCCAACCCTCACCCTTGCAGCCCTCACCCGCTCACACTTCCCCTCAGCCCTCACCCCGTCCTCATCCCCCCAGACCTCAGCCCCTCAGCCCTTACCCTCCTCACACTGCCCCTCAGCCCTTACCCCCAGCCCTCACCCGCCCAGCTCACCCCCCAGCCCTCACTCCCACCTCCCTCAGCGCTGGCCCCTCACCTTTCCCCCCACATTCCTCAGCCCTCACCCTTCACTCCCGCAGCCACAGCCACCCAACCCTCATCCCATCAGCACCCAGCCCCAACTGACCATGGGGCCAGGCCCCTCGTCGGAGAGCAGGGAGGCCGCCAAGGGCCCCTCAGCCAGCAGGCGCTGGGCCTGGGAGGCGTCCTGGTGCACCCGCTCCTTCAGGTGCCCGATGAAGAGGGAACTTTCGGGCGGTGGCTGCCAGTGCGGGTTGGCGATGGCGAAGTGGACCAGCGAGAGCTCCGTCTTGCCGTTCTCGGCCTGCTGGTAGACGGAGGCCTCAGTCCGGCCCTGCGACAGCCACTGGTGGGGAGAGAAGAGAAGGGGATTTGGAAGGGACCTCGGAGGTCACCTAGTCCAGCCCCCTGCTCAAGCCCGCAGACCCTTACAGAATCACGGAATGACAAGAGTCGGAAGGGACCTCGGAGGTCATCTAGTCCAACCCCCTGCTCGAGCAGGAGACCCTTCCAGAATCACAGAGTGACTGAGCTGGAAGGGACCTCGGAGCTCATCTAGTCCAGTCCCCTGCTCGAGCAGGAGACCCTTCCAGAATCACAGAACAGTTGGAAGGGACCCCAGAGGTCATCTAGTCCAACCCCCTGCTCAAGCAGGAGACCCTGATACAATCACAGAATCGGAAGGGACCTTCTAGTCCAGTCTGACTCCCCCTCCCCCGCCGAAGCAACAAACTCTCGCAGAATCCTAGAAGAACGGGTGGAAGGGACCTCGGAGGTCATCTAGTCCAGCCCGCCTCCCCCTGCCCGAGCGGGAGACCCTACGCCGTGTCTGACAGATGGACAGGGCAGGCGTCTCTTCCTGGGATGAAGCATCCGGAGGCGAGGCTTCTCCATCGTCCCCCCCTTTCTCCAGCTTGCCAAGAAAGTAGGGTGCGGATGTCCCTCGCAAGACCCCACCTCACCTCTCCCCAGCTGCAAAGACCGCCCCCCCTCCCTTCCCTTCCCTCTCTCCCTCACCTGGGGGTTGCCGTGGTTGCGGATGTCCAGCTGGGCGAAGGAGCAGATGTCCCCCACGCCCACCACCTCCACCGAGAAGTTGCGGAAAAAGTCGACAATCTCCAGGGCCTTGGCCCGCAGGGGGAAAATCAGCAGGAAGGGGGTCACAATGGGACTCAGCAGCTCCTCCAGGATGAAGACCTGCAAGGGGTGGTGGTGGAGGGTGCAAGGACGGAGGCCGAAATAAGCAGGGGGGGGAAGGGGCTGGTGGTGGTGGTCCAGGCCGATGGTGCTTCCTCCTCCTCCTCCCACCCCCACCAGCCCACTCACCGCCTTGTACTGGAAGAGCTGGCCCAGCTCCTCCCGGGTCTCCGCCTTGTGCGCGTTGCCTTGCCAGTGGTCGGGGATGTAGTGGATGTGGGCCAAGACACACTGCAGGAGCTGCTCTGGACACCACACCAGGTGCTCGTCCGGGATGAAGGCCCTGCGGGGGTGAGGGGTGAGGGAGTGGGATGGCCGGGAAGAGCGGGGGGGGGGGGGGAGGGAGGGACAAGAAAGAGGAGAAGCGTCAACCCGACAGGCTCCAAAATTCGACCAGCGGAGAAGAGCTGCACGGCTTGCTGTGCCTGGGCATCCCGGGCTCCAAAATTCGACCAGCGGAGAAGATCTGCACGGCTTGGTGTGCCTGGGCGTCCCGTTGCAAGATCCTCGGTGGAAGGGCCGGGACTTTTTCCCAGGTGTTTTTTTGGGGGGTGGGAAGGCAGGGGGGTTGTCCTCCCTCCCTCCCACGGGGCCCCCCCTGTTCTCCCGTCCACCTCTGGGTGCCCCCTCCCCGAGGTGAGCTACGGAAAGCCTCCAAGTTGGGGAGAAAAGCAAACCGTAGCTGGGGGTTCAAGATGCGTCCCAGGGAAGGCGCCGTTTGGCGGGTCTTCCATGATGGGACGAAGGAAGGAAGGAAGGAAGGAAGGGGATGGATGGAAGGGAGATACGGAGGGACTGAGGAAGGGAAAAAGGAGGACGGGAGGAAGAAAAGAGACAGGAAGAATGGAAGGAAGGAAATACAGGAAGGAAAGGAGGGAGGGAGGAAGGAGATAGGAAGGAAGAAAGGAAGGGAGGGAGGGAAGAAGGAAGAAAAGGAGATTGAATGAAGGAAGAGACGGAGGGAGGGAGACAGGAAGGGGATGAAGGAAGGAGGAAGGCAGGCCGGCAAGGAAGAAAGGAAGGAGATAGGAACGGAGGAAGGAAAGAAGGAGACAGGGAGGGAGGGAAGGAAGGAAAAAAGGAGGGAGGGAGGGAGGAAAAAAAGGAGAGAGGGAAGAAGGGAGGAAGGAAAGGAGACAGGAAGAATGGAAGGAAGGAAATACAGGAAGGAAAGGAGGGAGGGAGGAAGGAAGGAAGGAGAAAGGAAAGAAGGAAGGAAAATAGGGATTGAGTGAGGAAGGAAGGGGAGGAAGGAGAAAGGGAGGGAGGAGAGAAGGAAGGAAGCAAGAAAGGAAGCAGAGGAAAGAAACGAGGGAAGAAAGGAGGAAGGAAGAGAGATAGGGAGGCATACAGGCGGACAGAAAGGAAGGGAAGGAAGAAAGGAAGGAAGGGAGGCAATGAAGAATGGAAGGGGAGAAGAAGGGAAAGACGGAGATGAAGGGAAAAAGGAGGGAGGGAGGAAGAAACGAGATAGGAAAGAAGGCAGGAAGGAAGGGAAGGAAGAAAGGAAGGAAGGGAGGCAGGCAACGAAGAACGGAAGAAGAGAGAAAGGAAAGGAGATGAAGGAAAAAAGGAGGGAGGAAGAAACAAGATAGAAAAGAAGGAAGGAAGGAAGGAAGGAAAGAGAGGAAGGAAGGGAGCCCCAGACCCAACCCCTCCCACTCACCTTTCACCCCACCCGAGCCAAGGCCCCACCCCTTCCCCAAACCGGGCAGCAGACTCCTCCCCCCCTTGTGAAGTCTGCCGAAGACTCCGCCCCCCCTGCCCCGCCCACCTGGCCAGGGTTACCACCAGCCCCAGCAGGGTGACGGCGGTCAGGATGTGCTGGACGGCCAGCACGTCCTCGTCGTAGACGGTCAGGGCGATGAGGACGGCCAGCAGGGAGCCGGCAAAGAAGGCGGCGTTGCCCGCTGCGACGGCCAGCAGCGGGTTGGCGAAGGAGTTGAGGTATTTGGCGGCCGGCTTGTAGCCTCGGCTGAGCCGGGCCTGCAGCTCGTGGTCCAGCTCGTTGAAGTGGCGCAGGTAGAGGCGGCCGTAGAGCGACCAGCGCCGCGCGCCCAGGCTTCCGGGCTCCCGCTTGAGGGCCTCGGCGTAGCTGAAGAAGGCGTACAGGCCCTGCCAGACCAGGATGAAGGGGCAGAGCAACAAATTGGCGACTCCGAGGAGCAGCAGGCTCCGGGCCAGCCGGCGGGCCAGCTCCAGCCGGGCCCCGGCTCGCTTGTACTGGGGCTGGAGGCTCCACTTGCCCTGGAAGAGGGAGCCCGGCCCCCAGAAGAGGAGCAGCTCCAGGTTGTACTTCAGCCCCCGGGTCAGGAAGACGCCGCGCCCGAACAGGGGCAGCCGGAAGCGGACGGGGAGCAGCGACTTGTTGACCATGGCCACCAGGTAGTTCTTGAAGCGGAGGATGCGGTGGTGGATGTCCAGCTCGGTCAGCTCCCGACGGTGCACGCACAGGCGCTGCTCCCGCTGCAGAGCGATCAGCCGGGCCTGCACCTCCCGCCAGCTGCAGTTGCACAGCTGCGCCTGCCGAGGGGAGAGGAGAAAGGAGGCGCCCGTCTGAACTGACATCCAACCACGGCTTGGCGGAAAAGGAGGACTAGGGCGGGGGCGAGGCGGGAGCGGCGTTCCAGCACCGGAGGGGGTTTGCGCCGAAAAAGAGGCGGGGGAGGGGGTGGGCGAGGAACGACGGAGAGGAGCAAGCTGGGATGGAGGGGAAACGTCCGAACGGCGAGGGCGATTAGCCAGGGGGACTGCTGGCCACCCGAAGGGGTGACGGCTTGATCACAGGAGGTTTTGAACAAAGAGATCTGAAATGGTCAAGGGTCTCCTGCTGGAGCAGGGGGCTGGACTAGATGACCTCCAAAGTCCCTTTCAACTCTGTCATTCTGTGACTCTAGAAGGGTCTCCTGCTCGAGCAGAGGGTTGAACTAGATGACCTCTGAGTTCCCTTTCAACTCTGTTATCCTATGATTGTGTAAGGGGGGCTAGACTAGATGACCTCCACGGTTCCTTCCACCTCTGTCCTTCTATGATTCTGCAAGTGTATCCTGCTTGAGTAGGGGGTTGGACTAGATGACCCCCGAGGTCCCTTCGTAGTCTGATATCCTACGATTCTGGAAGGGTCTCCTGCTCGATCAGGGGGCTGGACTAGATGACCCCCGAGGTCCCTTCCTACTCTGATATTCTATGATTCTGGAAGGGTCTCCTGCTCGAGCAGGGGGCTGGTCTAGATGACCCCCGAGGTCCCTTCCTACTCTGATATTCTATGATTCTGGAAAGGTCTCCTGCTCGAGCAGGGGGCTGGACTAGATGATCCCTGAGAAGACTCTTCCAGAATCACAGAATCATAGAGTTGGAGGGGACTCTGGAGGTCCTCTAGACCAACCCGCTGCACAAGCCGGAGACCCTTCCAGAATCACAGAATTAGAAGGCACCCCGGAGGTCCTCTAGACTAACCCCCTGCTTGAGCAGGAGATCCTTCCAGGCTGACAGAATCACAAAAAGGGATCGTGTGACCCCAGGACACCCTGACCGTCGTAAAGGTGAGTCAGTTGCCAAATGTCTGGAGTTAGATCACAGAATCACAGAAAGACAAGCGTTGGAAACCCTTACGGAATCAAAGAGTTGGAAGGGACTCTGGAGGTCATCTAGTCCAGCCCCCTGCCTGAGCTGGAGAAGCTTACAGAATAGCAAAGTTGGAAGGGACTCTGGAGGTCATCCAATCCAACCCCCTGCCCGAGCAGGAGACCCTTACAGAATCAAAGAGCTGGAAGGGACCCTGGAGGTCATCCAGCCCAACCCCCTGCTCGAGCAGGAGAACCTTACAGGATAGCAGAGTTGGAAGGGACCCTGGAGGTCATCCAGTCCAGCCCTCCGCTCGAGCAGGAGACCCTTGCGGCATCAAAGGGCTGGAAGGGACCCTGGAGGTCATTCAGTCCAACCCCCCGCTCGAGCTGGAGACTCTTACGGAATCAAAGAGCTGGAAGGGACCCTGGAGGTCATCTAGTCCAACCCCCTGCTCTAGCAGGAGACTCTTATGGAATCAAAGGGCTGGAAGGGACCTGGTGGTCAACTAGTCCAACCCCCTGCTCGAGCAGGAGACCCTTACCGGATAGCAGAGTTGGAAGGGACCCTGGAGGTCATCCAGCCCCACCCCCTGCTCGAGCTGGAGACCCTTACGGAATCAAAGACCTGGAAGGGAACCTGGAGGTCATCTAGTCCAGCCCTCCACGCCCGCGCAGGAGACCCCATACCAGTGAACGCCCTCAATCGCAAGGCCTCGAAAGCCCTTCCCGGAAGCAATCGATCCGGGCTGCGCCGTACGGCCCACTTACGGGGAGGGGGGCGATGCAGGCGGGACCCCCCCACCCCACCCCCGTGCACTTACCGAGGGGATCTTGAGCGCCTTGGTGTAAAAGGAGCGGATCTCCCAGTAACCCATCAGGCTGAAGAACACCTTGACGAGTCGGTACAGCCAGAACGTGGCAGCCATCACCAGAAGGAAGATGACCCCGTGGCTGGCCTGGATCCTGGCGGCGGGGGGGAGAAAGGGGAGGGAAAAACAGCTGTCGGTTGCGCAAGGCCTCTCTGGTTGCACACAAACAGACACAGACACACAACGCACGTCAGAGGGGAATGCCTTTCTAGGAATTCCCCCCCCCCCCGGTACTCGGAAAGCCCTTTGGCTACGGGGTCGCCGGGTGCAGCTGGCACCGACTCCCGGAACGGCAGGTGGCGGAGTGGGGGGTGGGGATGCCGGCTCGCTCTCCACCGGTTGAACAGCAAGAGGCTCTTTGCCCAGGAACAGCAGGGCCCAAACTGGCCGCAAACGGAACGAAGGACAGGCTGTCCTCGGCTTTACGACCGCTGCATTTCGGCTCTGAAACCGAGGTCTGGGTGAAGCGACTTTGGCCCCCTTCTTCCCTTGCCGCGTGGTGTGTCGTTAAGCTTAGCCACACGGGTCGTTCAGCGAATCGGGCTTCCCCCTCCCCTTGGGTTTGCTCGGCGGGAAGGTCGCAAAAGGAGACAAGCGCAGCGGTCGTTAAGGGAGAACCAGTGGCCAAGAATCTTTCGATCGCGTTTCAGTCGGGTGAAAAATGGGCCATTTTGTTTTCAAAGTTGTCGTTGCCACTTCCAACGGTCGCTAAACGAACCGTCGTAAGCCGAGGACTAGGCTGCATCGGGGCTCAGCCACAGCCGGAAAAGAGAGACTCCACATCCCGAGGCAGTCTACCTTGACCGAGAAACCAGAGCAGAAGAGCTTTCTGCCAGACTGGGAAGGAGATTGCCAAGTTCTCGTCATAATGTCGGCCACTAAACAAACCGTTGTTATGTTGAGGACTAGGCCGCATCGGGGCTCAGCCACAGCCAGAAAAGAGACTCCACATCCTGAGGCAGTCTACCTTGACTGAAAAACCAGAGCAGAAGAGTTTTCTGCTGGACTGGGAAAGAGATCGCCAAGTCCCGTTGTAACGTCGGTCACTAAACGAACCGTCATTACATTGAGGACTAGGCCGCATCGAGGCTCAGCCACAGCCAGAAAAGAGAGACTCCACATCCCGAGGCAGTCTACCTTGACCGAGAAGCCAGAGCGGAAGGGCTTTCTGCCGAACTGGGAAGGAGATCGCCAAGTCCTGTCGCAACGTCGGCCACTAAACGAACCATCGTTAAGCTGAGGACTAGCGGGTACAACGCGAAGCAGATTTGGTCTGGATTTAGCCCCGATTCGCACCCTCCACGGCACCCGGGGAGAGCTCGGCGAGCCGCAAAAGGCGAGATTCCACGTCCCGAGGTAGTCGTATCTCGATCCGAGAGGCAGGCTCTCGGCCAGGCTGGCGAGGGGTGGCAAAGTTTCATTTGCCCCCCCTCCACCGGTGCCAATGTCCCACCACGACGGCCGAAACCCGCTTGGGCTCCTGCTAAGAACTGGGGGGAGGTGGAGTCACGGATCTTTCCGGACCGCTACTTACCTTTGAGCACACTCGGCAGCGGGTAGGATAGCATCCGGGAGCGTAACCTTGCTGCGATCGGGCCCAAAACTTCCACCTCCTCCCTGGTGGGTGTGATTGACGGGCCGGTTGGCAAAGAGAACGTCATACTCCACGCAGCAAAGCAGGAAGGTGGAGAAAGTGGCCACAAACAGGAACTGCCTGGGGAGAGGGCGGGGGAGCCTTTCAGTCATGGCAAACGGCCGGGGGCAGGCAGACGGCCACCCGGTCAAGCGGAGACAGCCGGGACCTTGCGGGGGGCCAAGAGGAAGGCGGCTGGGCACCTCCTGAAGTTGGCGTCAGAAATTGCGGCCGGGGTGGGGTGGGAGGGAGGCACTGAAGGTTTTTTAAGAGGAGACGGTCTGGAATAGTCGGGGGTCTCCTGACAGAGCAGGGGGTTGGACTAGAGGACCTCCCAAGGTCCCGTCTAGCGTTACTTTACTGGATCCCGAATTCTATTCTATTCTACTCTAGTCCCAGCACTAGTTCTCCGTTCTGTTCTACTTTGAAGTCTATCGTATTCCATTCGGAATTCTGTTCTCTTCGAAATCCTGTTCTGAATTCTATTCTGTTCTGAATTCTATTCTATGCCGAATTGTTCTAAAGTCTATTCTATTTTGAATTCTGTTTCGAATTGTATTACATTCTGAATTCTGTTCTATTCTGAATTCTGTTCTCAATTCTATTCTATTTTGAATTCTGCTAAATTCTATTCTATTCTGAATTCTGCTAAATTCTATTCTGAATTCTGTTCTAAATTCTGTTCTAAATTCTATTTTATTCTAAATTCGATTCTATTCTGAATTCTGTTCTAAATTCTACTCTATTGTGAATTGTGAATTCTATTCTAGTCTGAATTCTATTCTATTCTGAATTCTGCTAAATTCTATTCTATGCTGAATTGTTCTAAATTCTCTTCTAAATTCTATTTTATTCTAAATTCGATTCTATTGAATTCTGTTCTAAATTCTACTCTATTGTGAATCCTATTCTATTCTGAATTCTATTGTTTTCAGAATTCTATTCTATTCTGAATTCTGCTAAATTCGATTCTGTTCTGAATTCTGTTCTAAATTCTCTTCTAAATTCTATTTTATTCTAAATTCGATTCTATTCTGAATTGTTCTAAATTCTACTCTATTGTGAATCCTATTCTATTCTGAATTCTATTGTTTTCAGAATTCTATTCTATTCTGAATTCTGCTAAATTCGATTCTATTCTGAATTCTGTTCTAAATTCTGTTCTAAATTCTATTTTATTCTAAATTCGATTCTATTCTGAATTCTGTTCTAAATTCTACTCTATTGTGAATTGTGAATTCTATTCTAGTCTGAATTCTATTCTATTCTGAATTCTGCTAAATTCTATTCTATTCTGAATTGTTCTAAATTCTATTCTATTCTGAATTCTGTTCTAAATTCTACTCTATTGTGAATTGTGAATTCTATTCTAGTCTGAATTCTATTCTGTTCTGAATTCTGCTAAATTCTATTCTATTCTGAATTCTATTCTATGCTGAATTGTTCTAAATTCTATTCTATTCTGAATTCTGTTCTCAATTCTATTCTATTCTGAATTCTATTCTATTTTGAATTCTATTCTATATTCTCTTCTCTTCTGCATTTCTCTTCTCTTCACTCCCTATCCTCAGCCAGGGAGTCCAGCGGCCCCCTCCCCTAATGCCAGCCTCCTGCAGCCGCTCCCCACCCCACCCCTCCCACCCGGAGGGGGAATGGGGGGGGTCCTGCCGGGCGCCCTCTTACACCAGCTCAAAGACGTCGGAGAGCATCATGCAAGCAAAGCCGTTCCTTTGGTGAAAATGATAGATGTGCAGAAGCCGTCAAGGAAAAACCACGTCCAGCGGCCACGGGGTGCCGACCCCCCCACTCCACGGCACACAGCCCACCCTGGAGGGGGGGGAGGAACCACCGCCACGGCAGACGAAGCTTTGAAGGTGACGGAAAACTTCGGGGAAAGTTAAGAAAAGGGTCCCCAACCGCCGGGGCTGCAGCCCACTTGCCACCGGTCCCAAAAACCTTAAAAATTGGGGGACCACCGCCTTAGGGGACCCCCATCCTTGCGGAGTTCAGCCGGCCTCACTGAGCGGGCAGTCCTCGCTTTACGGCCGTAACGGAGCCCCCCAATTTTCCACGGCTAGGCGAGACGGCCGTTATATAGTATTCTATATATGTTCTACATACTTGGTCCTTTTGTGACTGGTGGACTTCAGCTCCCAGAATTCCTCGGCCAGCATGCCTAGCTGAGGAATTCTGGGAGTTGAAGTCCCCCAGTCACCAAAGGGCCAAGTTCGAAGACCCCTGTTCTATATACTCTATACCAGGGGTCGGTCTTCGAACTGGGCGCTTTGATGACGGGTGGACTTCAGCTCCCAGAATTCCTCAGCCATCGTGCCTGGCTCAGGAATTCTGGGAGTTGAAGTCCACCAGTCATCAAAGGGCCCAGTTCGAAGGCCGACCCAATGTGTGGTCCTATTATTCGAAGGGTTTCCTGCTTGAGCAGGGGGTTGGACTAGATGACCTCCGAGGTCCCTTCCAATTGTGTAATTCTGTAAGGGTCTGCTGCTTGAGCAGGGGGTTGGACTAGATGACCTCCGAGGTCCCTTCCAATTGTGTAATTCTGTAAGGGTCTGCTGCTCGAGCAGGGGGTTGGACTAGATGACCTCCGAGGTCCCTTCCAATTGTGTAATTCTGTAAGGGTCTGCTGCTCGAGCAGGGGGTTGGACTAGATGACCTCCGAGGTCCCTTCCAATTGTGTAATTCTGTAAGGGTCTGCTGCTCGAGCAGGGGGTTGGACTAGATGACCTCCGAGGTCCCTTCCAATTGTGTAATTCTGTAAGGGTCTGCTGCTCGAGCAGGGGGTTGGACTAGATGATCTCTGAGGTCCCTTCCAATTGTGTAATTCTATACGTCTCCTGCTCGAGCAGGGGGTTGGACTAGATGACCTCCGAGGTCTCTTCTGACTGTGTTTTCCTATTATTCTAAGGGTTTCTTGCTCGAGCAGGGGGTTGGACTAGATGACCTCCAAGGTCCCTTCCAATGGCGTAATTCTGTAAGAGTCTCCTGCTCGAGCAGGGGGTTGGACTAGATGACCTCCGAGGTCCCTGCCAATTGTCCACCAGTCATCAAAGGGCCAAGTTCGGAGACCGACCCAATATAGAGTAACACAACTGTGTGGTCCTATTATTCGAAGGGTTTCCTGCTTAGGGGGTTGGACTAGACCACCTCCGAGGTCCCTTCTGACTCGGTGCTCCTGTCATCCCGCGGTCAAAATCCCAACCTTTGGCCAACCGACTCGCCTTTACGACGGTCGCAGTGTCCCGCGTGCATGTGTCTCACGTGATCTTTTTTTGTCTCTTCTTGCTCGAGCAGGGGGCTGGACTAGATGACCTCCCGGGTCCCTTCCGCCTGGATTCTATTTTTTTTTTCTTAAACAACCGGAGGGATTCACTTACCGATGATGGCCCGTCAAGCCCCCCCCCAGCCCCAACATTTTTTTTGGGGGGGAGCTCAATCGAGAAAAGGGGGGTACTTTTTAGGGTGGGGGGTTCAAATCTTCCCAAGCGAGCCAGAAAGGATATTTTGGTGAAGAAGTTATCCAGGTTCTTGATGTGGTGCCAGGAATCTGGGGGGGAGGGGGGGAGAGAGCAGAGATGGAGAAAAAAAATAAAAATTGGGGTGCAAGGACCCTTCCCCAGGGGTGACTCCCTGACCTTTGACCCCCCCGTGCCCCCCCCAAATCCAGGCCCACCTTTCAGTCCCTCCGTGACGTGGACCAACAACTGCTGCTCGTCCTCCGGGGGGGAGTCGTCGTCTTCGGAATCCGGCAAGGGGTGGTAGTCCCCCGTGGCCTCCCGGCTCAGCGCCATGGGGCCCGGAACCCACAAACACACACACACAATCACACACACACACACACACACACACACACACACACACAGCCCCTGCCCTGCAGGTCTCTCTAAAACTGAATTCAGCAGCGACTCTGGAAGGCAAAGCAAAGGCAACACAGTGAACAGGCGCGGACACAACACAACCGAGGCGCGACAAAATCTCTCACACACACACACCTCAATAACTTGGGGAAACAATTGGCCACAAAGGGGGAGGGGGGTGTCCCATAAACCAGGATCCTCGGGAGCAGCTGGGGCCTTTCTCGATGCAGATTCCGTCCCCCCCCCCACAAACACACACCCGGCGTTCCCGTTGAGAAGACACAATCGCCGAGGTGGGAAGGGACCCCGGAGGTCATCTAGTCCAACCCCCGGCTCAAGCAGGAGACCCTTACAGAATCATAGAGAATAACAGAAGGGGCGATGGAGGACATCTCGTCCAGTCCCCGCCTAAGCAGGCCACGCTTACAGAATGACCAGAGCGGGAAGGGACCTCAGAGATCATCTAGTCCAACCCCCTGCTCACACAGGAGACGCTTGCACAATAACGGAACACGAAGGGACCCCAGAGGTCATCTAGGACAACCCGCTGCTCAAGCAGGAGACGCTTACAGAATCATAGAACGACAGAAGGGGACCCTGGAGGACATCTAGTCCAACCCCCTGCTCAAACAAGAGACCCTTACAGAATAACGGAACAGGAAGGCACCCTGGAGGTCATCTAGTCCAATCCCCTGCTCAAACAGGAGACCCTTAAAGAATCCTAGAACAGAAGGGACCCCCGGAGGTCATCTAGTTCACGCCCTGTTCAAGCAGGAGACCCTTACAGAGTCACAGAACCAGAGAAGGGATCCTGGAGGACATCTAGTCCAGCCCCCTGCTCAAAGAGGAGACCCTTACAGAATAATAGAGCAGAAGAGTCCCCGGAGGACATCTAGTCCAACCTCCTGCTCAAGCAGGAGATTCTTACTGAATCACAGAACAGAAGGGATCGTGGAGGTCATCTAGTCCAATCCCCGCCCAAGCAGGACAACAGAGCTGGAAGGGATCCCGGAGATCATCTAGTCAACCCCCTGCTCAAGCAGGAGACCCTTACAGAATCCTAGAACAGAAGGGACCCCCAGAGGTCATCTAGTTCACCCCCTGCTCAAGCAGGAGACCCTTACAGCATAACAGACCGGGAAGGGAGCCCAGAGGTCATCTAGTCCAACTCACCCTTGCCCAAGCAGGAGACCCTTGCAGAACAACAGAGCTGGAAGGAGACCCTGCAGATCATCCAGTCCAACCTCCTGCTCAAGCAGGAGCCCCTTACAGAATCATAGAACAGCAGAAAGGGCCCTGGAGGTCATCTAGTTCCCCCCCCTGCTCAAGCAGGAGACCCTTACAGAAGTATAAACAGAACGGACCTCAGACATCATCTAGTCCAACCCCCCCTTGCTCAAGCAGGAGACCCTTACAGCATAACAGACCGGGAAGGGAGCCCAGAGGTCATCTAGTCCAACCCCCCCCCCTTGCCCAATCAGGAGACCCTTGCAGAACAACAGAGCTGGAAGGGGACCCCGGAGGTCATCTAGTCCAACCCCCCTGCTCAAGCAGGAGACCCGTTCAGAATCCCAAAACAACAGAAGGGAGCCTTGGAGGACATCTAGTCCAACCCCCTGCTCAAACAGGAGACCCTTGCAGAACAACAGAGCTGGAAGAGACCCCGCAGGTCATCTAGTCCAACCCCCTGCTAAAACAGGAGACCCTGACAGAGGAGCAGACCGGGAAGGGATCCTGGAGGTCATCTAGCAGTCCAATCCCTGCCTAAGGAGGACAGCAGAGCTGGCTGGGACCTCCGGAGGTCATCTAGTCCAGCCTCCCCCATCCCCTCCACCCGACCAGTCCCCCGTCAGGGCCGCCCAGCCTCGTTTCCCCTTTTTTTTTACCCTCCTCCTCTGCAACAACAACCCTGCCAGGTGGGCCGGCCAGAGAGAGGGGGGAGAGAGAGAGATCCTGGCCCAGATTCCCCCCCAGGCCGAGCCAGAACTCGAACTCAGCACCTCCCAGCCGCCCCCTCCCCGCAGAATCCTATCCAGGTGCGTCGTAAGTCCGAAACGCCGGTCGTAAGTGCGAAGCGGCCACCTTCGCCGGACGTCAGCGGCCAAAGGCGGCTCCAGCCGCTCTCCCGCCGCCGGGACTCGTCCGCCGACGCTGCCCGGGACCGAGGAAGGGAAGGGCGGCCGCTCAGCGGGCGACGAGCCGCCTGAGTCACGCCGGGCCGGAGCCGCCGTCCGACCCCGCGGCCTCCGAGGCCACGCCTCCCTGAGGCGGGGCCGGCGGGAGGCCCCGCCTCGACGCCGACTAGCGATTGCGCCGGCGCGGACGGCCGCCCGGCCTCACCGCTCCTTATTGCGCCTGTGCGGGTCCTGCTCTCGCGGGCGGACTTTTACTGCGCCTGCGCGGGTGGCTTTGACTGGCCTCGCCGCTGCTTATTGCGCCTGTGCGGCTCCGTCTCTCCGCGCCGCAGTTTCACTGCGCCTGCGCGGGTGGCTTTGACTGGCGGAGCCCGGCCTCGCCGCTTCTTATTGCGCCTGTGCGGGTCCGTCTCGTGGGGTGTTTGTGTGTGTTTGTTAGTGCGCCTGCGCGGGTCTCTTAGCGGCGGCTCGCTGTTACTGCGCCTGCGCAAGTCGCTTTTAGTGGCGGAGCCCAGCCTCATTGCTTTTTATTGCGCCTTTGCAGGTCCGTCTCTCGGAGGAGGTGGGCTCAGTCATTCTTACTGCGCCTGCGTGGGTGGCTTTTAATGTTGGAGCCCGGCCTCACCGCTTCTTATTGCCCCTGTGCGGGTCCGTCTCTCGGGGGGAGGGCGGACTCCGTGACTGTTACTGCGCCTGCGCCAGTCTCAGCGGCGGAGCCCGGCCTCGCCGCTTCTCATTGCGCCTGCGCAGCTCCGTCCCTCGGAGGCGGCGGACTCAGCCATTTTTACTGCGCCTGCGTGGGTGGGTTTTAGTGCTGGAGCCTGGCCTCGCCGCTTCTTACTGCGCCTGTGCGCAGCCCTCTCTCGGGGGGGGAGGGGGCGGACTCGCCGACTCTTACTACGCCTGCGCGGGTGGGTTTGGTCGCCCCTTAGAGGGCGGAGGCGGCGAGGGCGGCTCTGCGCCTGCGCAGCTGGGGCGGTTAAAGGCGGGCCCAGCCGAGCAATTCCTTTCCCCGCTCCCCCCGTGTTCTCCACGCCCGCGGTCTCGCGCCTTAGCCACGCCCCGCGCGGTGCATTCTGGGCGGCGGCGGCGGTTCCTGAGGCGGGGAAAGCGAGCGGGCGGGCGGGGAAGGCGTGAGGGAGCCGCTTTCGCTCGCCGTCATGCTGGCTCGGCTGGCGCTGCTGCGGCCGGGAGTGGCCGCGGGGCGCGGCTCCTACGGCCGGCGGCTACCCCGCGGGGAGGCGGCCCTGAAGGGCCTCCCGCCGTCGCCGGCCGTAGGCGTTGCCAGGTAACCGTCGCCTCCCCCCTCCCTCCCTCCCGCCCGCCAGGGGCGCGAGGCCGCCTCGCGGGGCATGCCGGGAGTCGTAGTCCCTCATAGGCCCGCGCCCGTTTTCTCCTTTAGCTCCGGCCAAGCCGGGCTGGCGTGACCGGCCGCCGAAGCAGTTGGAGCTCTTCGCCCGCCTCAGCTTCTCCTCGCCTCAGCTTTTCCCGCCGGGAAAGCGGCCAAAGGCCAAAGGGGTGATTAGCTGGAGGCCAGGCCGGCGGGCGGGCGGGAGAGGAGCGCGCATGCGCACTGCTTTGTTTTTTTACCTCAGGGCTTGGCAGGGGATGATGGATGGGTGGATTTTTGTTTTTTTTTTCCTCCCTCCTGCCAAGGGAAAGAAGCCTTTTCCTTGGAATTGGGTTCCTGGAAAAAGGCCTGCGTCAGAGGCGGCCCTGAGGCGCCTGGACAGCTGCAGGAAGGGGCTTTTCTTCCCCAAATAGGATAAGAGGGAAAGGGACTAGAATAAGGGAGAAAGAGAACGAGCATAGAATAGAAAAAGAATAGTAGAGACAAATGTCGAGTAGAATACAGTAATTCTCTTCTGATAGAATAGCAGAGAATAAGATAGAATAGAATAGAAATATAGACTAGAATAGTGAATGGAATAGAATTAGAATGGAAAGAAGAAGACTAGAATACTGAATGGAATGCAATAGAACAGAATGAAATAGAAAAATAGGATAGAATAGAGGAATGTCGAGTAGAATACAATAATTCTGTTCTGATAGAATAGAATTAGAATAGAATAGAATAGAATAAGACAGAATGGACTAGAATAAGGCAGAATACATAGAATAGAATAGAAAGAAGAATAGAATAGTGAATGGAATACAATAGAACAAAGAAAAATAGGATAGAATAGAGGAATGTAGAGTAGAATACAGTTATTCTGTTCTGATAGAATGGAATAGAATAAGGCAGAACAGAATAGAAATATAGAATAGAATAGTGAATGGAATAGAATTTGAATGGAATAGAAAGAAGACTAGAATAGTGAATGGAATACAATAGAACAGAATCAAATAGAAAAATAGGATAGAATAGAGGAATGTAGAGTAGAATACAGTAATTCTGTTCTGATAGAATAGAGTAAGATAGAATAAGGCAGAATAGAATAAGACAGAATGGACTAGAATAAGGCAGAATAGAATAGATAGAATAGAATAGAAAGAAGAAGAATAGTATAGTGAATGGAATGGAATAGAATGATGTAGAAAAATAGGATACAACCGAGGAATGTAAATATAGTAATTCTGTTCTGATACAATGGAATAGAATAAGGCAGAATAGAAGAATAGAAATATAGACTAGAATAGTGAATGGAATAGAATTAGAATGGAAAGAAGAAGACTAGAATACTGAATGGAATGCAATAGAACAGAATGAAATAGAAAAATAGGATAGAATAGAGGAATGTCGAGTAGAATACAATAATTCTGTTCTGATAGAATAGAATTAGAATAGAATAGAATAAGACAGAATGGACTAGAATAAGGCAGAATACATAGAATAGAATAGAAAGAAGAATAGAATAGTGAATGGAATACAATAGAACAAAGAAAAATAGGATAGAATAGAGGAATGTAGAGTAGAATACAGTTATTCTGTTCTGATAGAATGGAATAGAATAAGGCAGAACAGAATAGAAATATAGAATAGAATAGTGAATGGAATAGAATTTGAATGAATAGAAAGAAGACTAGAATAGTGAATGGAATACAATAGAACAGAATCAAATAGAAAAATAGGATAGAATAGAGGAATCTAGAGTAGAATACAGTAATTCTGTTCTGATAGAATAGAGTAAGATAGAATAAGGCAGAATAGAATAAGACAGAATGGACTAGAATAAGGCAGAATAGAATAGATAGAATAGAATAGAAAGAAGAAGAATAGTATAGTGAATGGAATGGAATAGAATGATGTAGAAAAATAGGATACAATCGAGGAATGTAAATATAGTAATTCTGTTCTGATACAATGGAATAGAATAAGGCAGAATAGAAGAATAGAAATATAGAATAGAATAGTGAATGGAATAGAATTAGAATGGAATAGAAAGAAGAAGACTAGAATAGTGAATGGAATACAATAGAATAGAATGAAATAGAAAAATAGGATAGAATAGAGGAATGTAGAGTAGAATACAGTAATTCTTTTCTGATGGAATAGAATAAGGCAGAATAGTATAGAAATATAGAATAGAATAGTGAATAGAATAGAATGGAATAGAAAAATAGGATAGAATAGAGGAATGTCGAGTAGAATACAATAATTCTGTTCTGATACAATGGAATAGAATAAGGCAGAATAGAATAGAATAGAAATATAGAATACAATAGTGAATGGAATAGAATTAGAATGGAAATAAGACTAGAATACTGAATGGAATAGAATAGAATGAAATAGAAAAATAGGATAGAATAGAGGAATGTAGAGTAGAATACAGTAATTCTGTTCTGATAAAATGGAATAGAATAAGGCAGAATAGAAGAATAGAAATATAGAATAGAATAGTGAATGGAATAGAATTAGAATGGAATAGAAAGAAGAAGACTAGAATAGTGAATGGAATACAATAGAATAGAATGAAATAGAAAAATAGGATAGAATAGAGGAATGTAGAGCAGAATACAGTAATTCTGTTCTGATAGAATGGAATAGAATAAGGCAGAATAGAAGAATAGAAATATAGAAAAGAATAGTGAATGGAATAGAATTAGAATAGAAAGAAGAAGACTAGAATAGTGAATGGAATACAATAGAACAATGAAATAGAAAAATAGGATAGAATAGAGGAACGTAGAGTAGAATACAATAAGACTTAGAATAAGATAGAATAGAATAAGAGAATAGGATAGAATAGAGGAATGTAGAGTAGAATAGAATAAGGCAGAATAGAATAAGACAGGATAGAATAGAATAAGACGGAATAGAATACGATAGAATACGACTAAAAATACAATAGAAGATGGCAGAATAGGAGAAGACTTAGAATAAGAGAATAGGATAGAATAGAATAAGGCAGAATAGAATTAGAATAGAATAAGACAGAAAAGAAGAATAGAATTATAGAATAAGACTTAGAATAAGAGAATAGAATAGAATAAGGCAATAGAATAGAATAGAACTGGATGGCACCTTAGAGGCCTTCAGGTCCAGCCCATACTTATTCAGTATACTTTTGAGTCTCCCTCCAGATGGGGCGGCTTAAGGCAAACTTCAGTGAACCGTGATTAAAACAGACATGGGTCAAGCCACTAACTGACGCCCTCCCGGTGCTTTTTCCCCCCAGGCGAGACAGACGCTGATCTAAAGGTTGGGTTTTGTAGAGTAGCGAAATCCCGGTGGAATGACCGATCAAAGGAGAATATTTATAGCTCGGGCCTGAAATGAGGGCTTTCCTGTTGCTCTCTGAGCTGGGTGGTTTCCTTGCAGACGTTTCATGACCCAACTAGGGAACATCACCAGTGCTAGAAGGGAGGGGGATTGTGGGGAGGAGGAGGAGGAGGAAGGACTGTGGGATCCTTGGTGCTCTCTGAGCTGGGTGGTTTCCTTGCAGACGTTTCATTCTCCAAACTAGGCAATGTCACATGATGTTAACAGCAATATTAATATTACTATTAATCAAATTAACAGGCCCCAGCCTTTGCATGGTGGCTGGGAGGCTTCCCCCCCCCCCCCCAGACAGAATAGGATGGAATAGAATAGAATAAGACATAGAATAGAATAAGACTAAGAATGGAATAAGATTAAGAATAGAATAAGACAGAATAGGATAGAATAAAATAGTAGAATAGAACAAGGCAGAATAGAGTAAGACTAAGAATAGAATAGGATAGAATAGAATAGTAGAATATAATAGAATAAGGGATAGGATAGGATAGAAAAGTAGAATTAAGGTAGAATAGAATAAGACCATAAGATAGAATAAAACAGAATAGAATAAGACTAAGAATAGGACAATAGGATAGAATAAACTAGAATAGAATAAGGCAGAATAGAATAAAACTAAATAGGATAGAATAAAATAGAATAAGGCGGAATAGAATAAGACAATAGGATAGAATAAAATAGAATAGAATAAGGCAGAATAGAATAAGACAGAATAGGATAGAATAAAATAGAATAGAATAAGACTAAATGGAATAAGACTAAGAATGGAATAAGACTAAAAAGAATAGAGTAAGACTAAATGGGATAGAATAGAACAGAATAGTAAAATATAGAATAAGGGATAGGATAGGATAGAAAAGTAGAACTAAGGCAGAATAGAATAAGACAATAGGATAGAATAAAACAATAGAATAAAACTAAGAATAGGACAATAGGATAGAATAAACTAGATTAGAATAGAATAAGACTAAGAATAGAATAAGAGAATAGGATAGAATAAGGCAGAATAGAATAGGACAGAATAGGATAGAATAAAATAGAATAGAGTGGGGCAGAAAGAATAAGACAGAATAGGATAAGATAGGATAGAATAGTAGAATAGAATAGCATAGAATAGAATAAGGCAGAATAGAATAAGACTAAGAATAGAATAAGACAAAATAGGATAGAATAAAAGTAGAATAGAATAAGGCAGAATAGGATAGAATAAGAATAGAATAGGATAGAATAAGAATAGGATAGAATAAGAATAGAATAGGATAGGATAGAATAAAATAGAGGAGAATGGGGCAGAAAGAATAAGACATAGAATAGGATGATAGGATAGAATAGAAGAAGGCAGAGCAGAATAATAGAATAAGACAGAATAGGATAGAATAAAGTAGTAGACTAGAATAGACCAAGGCAGAATAGAATACGACGAAATAGAAGAGGCTACAGCAGTGGTTCTCAATCTTTTTAATGCCGCGACCTCTGACTGGTCGTAAGTCAAGAATTACTCAACCAGTCGTAAGTCGAGGACTACTCAACTGGTGCAGCACCGTTTGCAGACTGGGACTTTTGGCGGGCTCAGCAGGGCAGAGACAGCCTGGACCATTCCTATTGGCTTTGGAAAGCCAATAGAATTAGACTCTATTCAAGAGAGTCTATTCTATTGGCTTTCAAAAGCCAATAGAATAAAAGGGAGAAGCACAGCTAAGGAAAAGGGGGGGGGAATGGCGGATTGCGTTGTTTGGCGAACACACAAACACCCCGTGAAATGGTCGTTCGACCCCAAATGGGGTCCTGACCCACAGGTGGAGAACCGCTGGGATAGAGAGTAGAATAGAGGAAACGCAGAGTAGTATCGCCGGGGGGGGGGGATGCCTGGGGACCCAAAGGCAGGCAGGCATCGGCCGCCTCGTATTTGGAGACGGGGGGGGGGGGAACCTAACTGCCCTTTCCCGCCGTTTGCTGCCCCTGATCTGTCTTCTTTCCCCTTCTTCTGCTTTCTCCTCCTTCCTCCCAGGCACTCCGGAAGCCATGCCCGCTTCTCCTGCGCCCGGCGCCTTCCCCGCGGTGGCCCGCCCAGGCTCTCCCCGGCTGTGCTGCTGGCCTTGCCCCGCCACCTGGCGCCGCTGGGCCGGATGGCGGCCTGGTGGGCCGGCCCGGCCCTGGTGGGGCTGGGGGCCGGCTTTGGCCAGAGGGTCTTCTGCCAGGAGGCCCCCAAGGTGGAGATGATCTGCCTGCCTGGGGAGAAAGAGCCGGACTTCAACTGGGCCATGTTTTGGAAATTCATACGCCCTCAGCTGCTGGCGGTGGCGGCGTCCATCGTGGTGAGGGTCTTTCCCCGCGGGCGGGCGGGTGGGCCGGCCCCTGGACGGTGGGGTGGGAAGGAAATGCGACCGCCATAAGAGCTGGCAAGGGACCTGGGAGGTCTCACTCGTCCGAGCCCTTGCTCCAGCCGGAAGGACGGAGAGAGAGAAGGAAGGAAGGAGACAGACTCAGGAAGGGAGGAAGGCAGCGATTCGGGAAGGAAGCAGATTTAGGAAGGAAGGAAGGAAGGAAGGAGACAGATTCAGGAAGGAAGAAGGAAGGAAGACTTGGGAAGGAAGGAAGGAAAGCAGACAGATTTAGGAAGGAAGGAAGAGAGGGAGGGAGGAGACGAAGGAGACAAGTGATTCAGGAAGAAAGCAGATTTAGGAAGGAAGGAAGGAGAAGGGAGGAAGGAAGGAGACCGATTCGGGAAGAAAGAAGGAAAGAGCGATTTAGGAAGGAAGGAAGCAGACCGATTCAGGAAGGAAAGAGACAGGAAGACTCGGGAAGGAAGGAAGGAAGGAAGGAGACAGATTTAGGAAGGAAGGAAGAAGGGAGGGGGGAAGGAGACAGATTCAGGAAGAAAGGAGAAGGAGACAAGTGATTCAGGAAGGAAGCAGATTTAGGAAGGAAGGAAGGAAGGAAGGAGACTGATTTGGGAAGAAAGAAGGAAGCAGACCGATTCAGGAAGGAAGGCAGGAGGAGACAGGAAGACTCAGGAAGAAAGGAAACAGACAGATTTAGGAAGAAGGGAGGAAGGAAGGAGACAGATTCAGAAAGGAAGGCAGAAGGAGACAGGAAGACTCGGGAAGGAAGGAAGGAAGGAAGCAGACAGATTTAGGAAGGAAGAAGGGAGGGAGGAAGGAGACCGATTCAAGAAGAAAGAAGGAGACAAGTGATTCAGGAAGGAAGCAGATTTAGGAAGGAAGGAAGGAGAAGGGAGAGGAAGGAGACTCAGGAAGGAAGGAAGGAAGATATGAAGAAAGAAGGAAGGAAGGAAGGAAGGAAGGAAGGAGAAGGGATGAAGGAAGAAGACAGATTCCAGAAGAAAGGAGAGCAATTCAGGAAAGAGGGAAGCAGACAGATTCAGGAAGAAAGAAAGAAGAAGACAGGAAGACTCGGGAAGGAAGGAAGCAGACAGATTTAGGAAAGGAGGAAGGAAGGAGACAGATTCAGGAAGAAAGAAGGAGACAAGTGATTCAGGAAGGAAGGAGGTAGAAGGGAGGAAGGAAGGAGACTGAATCAGGAAGGAAGGAAGGAGAGCAATTCAGGAAAGAAGGAGACAGATTCAGGAAGGAAGGAAGACATTTAGAAAGGGAGGGAGGGAAGGAAGGAAGGGAAAGAAGGAGACAGCGATTCAGGAAGGAAGGAAGGAAGCAGGCCAATTCAGGAAGGAGACAGATTTAGAAAAGGAAGTGGAAGGAAGGGAAAGAAGGAAGGAAGGAAGGAGAAGGAAGACTGATTCAGGAAGGAAAGAACGAGACAAATTCAGGAAGAAAGGAAGGAAGGAAGCAGACCAATTCAGGAAGGAAGGAAGGGAGGAGACAGATTTAGAAAGGAAGGAAGTAGAAGGGAGAAAGGGAAAGAAGGAAAAAGACCGATTCAGGAAGGAAGGAAGGAGACAGTGATTCAGGAAGGAAGGAAGCAGACCAATTCAGGAAACAGACCGATTTAAAAAGGAAGGGAGAGAAGGAAGCAGACAGTGATTCAGGAAGGAAGAAGAGGCGCCTTTGTACAACCAAGCGTCCTATTCACTTGGGGGGGGGTCTGCTCCCCCCTTGCCAGCTCACCTTCAAGCCATCCTATTTAAACCAAAGTTTGTCACCCCCCCCCAAAAATAAAATAAAATTGAAAATAATAAATATTCTGGCCGTTGTTCTCCGGCCTTCTCTCTCTTTCCCGACCCACAGTTTGCCTTCGGGGCGGCGATGCTCAACGTCCACATCCCGCTGCTGCTGGGCCAGATGGTGAACGTGGTGGCCAAGCACATGCGCGTGGGCGACTACCTGCGCTTGGTGCGCGAGCCGGCCCTGCGCCTGCTGACCCTCTACGGCCTCCAGGTGAGTCCCTCCCTTCCTTCCTTCCTTCCTTCCTTCCTTCCTTCCTTCCTTCCTTCCTTCCTTCCTTCCTTCCTTCCTTCCTTCCTTCCTTCCTTCCTTTTAATCATAGTTTTATTAATTTTTCCATTTTTCCATTTGAGTATTTAGAAAGCAGCGCGGCGGCTGAGTTAATCAACAGTTCCATCACAAAATCTTCAGTGCAAATCTCAAGTTACACACACACATACGCACACATACACACACAAGGATGCTTCTCCCAGGGTTTTTTTTTTTTTAAAAAAAAAATATTTTATTAATTTCCCAATTTTACATTGGAGTATTTAGAAAGCAGCGTGACGACTGAGTTAATCAAAAGTTCCATAACAAAATCTTTCGTGCAAATCTCAAGTCACACACACACACACATACACAAGGATGCTTCTCCCAGGGAGCTTTTTTAAAAAAATATTTTATTAATTTCCCAATTTTACATTGGAGTATTTAGAAAGCAGCGTGGCGACTGGGTTAATCAATAATTTCATAACAAACTCTTTTGTGCAAATCTCAAGTTACACACACACACACACACACACACACACACGGATGCTTCTCCCAGGGTTTTTTTTTTTAAAAAAAATATTTTATTAATTTCCCAATTTTACATTCGAGTATTTAGAAAGCAGCGTGGCGACTGGGTTAATCAATAGTTCCATAACAAAATCTTTCGTCCAAATCTCAAGTTACACACACACACACACACACACACACGGATGCTTCTCCCAGGGGGCTTTTTTTTAAAAAAAAATATTTTATTTCCCAATTTTACATTCGAGTATTTAGAAAGCAGCGTGGCGGCTGTGTTAATCAATAATTCCATCACAAAATCTTCAGTGCGAATCTCAGGTTACACACACACACACACACACACACACACACACACACACACACACACACGGATGCTTCTCCCAGGGGGCTTTTTTTTTAAAAAAAAATATTTTATTAATTTTTCCAATTTTACATTCGAGTATTTAAAAAGCAGCGTGGCGGCTGGGTTAATCAATAGTTCCATCACAAAATCTTTCCTGTAAGATTCGTATCTTAAAAAAGTAAGTGGTAAAAAGACATCGAAGAAAAAGAAAAAAAAAAGAAGAGAGAAAGAAGGAAAAGGGGAAGAAAGGAATAAGAAAATGATCTACTACTTAAAACGGAAGGCCACGGGACTTGTCTTGTTTCGCTTCTTATTGCTTCTTCAGCTCTGACTGGATGGCGGGAAATGGAAGGATTTATCCTCCTTGCAGACCGCTGGTCATTTGCCTCCTTTTAGCGGGGCGTTGAGGCCACTTGGAGGCTTATCTGTGTCCTCCTGGAACTTCCTTATTATTCTTTGAAGACGTATTGCTTCTCATTCAAGAAGCTTCTTCAGCTCTGACCGGATGGCGGGAGGAACGGAAGGATTTATACTCCTTGCAGACCGCCGGTCATTTGCCTCCTTTGAGAAGGTCGTTGAGGCCACTTGGAAGTTTAAGGTCACCTGAGTGGTGCAAATGGGCGATCTATCTATCTCCAGTCTACAACACCGTCCTTTCCGCAGTTCCAAGAAGGCTCCACACCCATTTGCACCACTCGGGTGACCCTGAGCACACCGACCAACATCCAAGTGGCCTCAACGACTCTCCAAAAGTATGCAAATGACCAGTATTTCTGCAAGACATCTAAATCCTTCCATTTCCCCACTCTCCGGTCGCAGCTGAAGAAGCCTCTGGGACGAGAAGCGAAACATCTTCGAAGGAAAAACAAAGAAATCCAGTTGCCTCTTGGGAAAAAAAGCACCTTTGAGACTCAACTCTCTCTCTCTCTCTTTTTTTTACCCCCCCCCCCCGGCTGCAGGGCGCCTTAACCTTTGGGTACATCCTGCTGCTGTCCTGGATCGGGGAGAGAGTGGCTGGCAGTATGCGGAAGCAACTGTTCTCTTCCTTCCTCAGGTAAGGGGGTTAAAAACAAGGGGGGGCATGCTGGGATGTCATCCGGGTCCGGGCTGGCCTTGGAGGGAGGGGTAACGGGGAAGGGGGCGGCGTGGTCCCCGAATGATCCGAAGCTGAGGATAGGTCGGCTGTCAAATCCGGTTGAGAAATTCAGCAACTTGGCTAAACGGCAGCTAGCCTTCGGCGTTACAACTACGTGGAGGTAGTCCTTGATAAGGGATAAGGTGGGGTGTCGGGGTTAGGGTTGGGGCTGGGGTTTTTCCAAATAACATTTTAAACATTTAGCAAACAGCACAATGTCTGGGTACTAACAATAATAGATATAGTTAATCACCCTAAACGATACGTTAACTCATCATTCAATGGCCTTCTTCTTACTAATATATATATATATATATATGTATGTATGTATGTATGTACGTACGTATGTATGTAGGTCTTTGGTTATTCAGGTTTTCTCCCGCGTCAAATTGGAAGTGTCTTGGCGACGTTTCAACAAAGTCTCACTCGTCATCTTCAGGCTGGTGTTTTCGGCTTCGTGCTTCTAGGAGATTGCTCCTAGAAGCACGAAGACAAAAACACCAGCCTGAAGATAACGAATGAGACTTCGTTGAAACGTCGCCAAGACACTTCCAATTTGACGCGGGAGAAAACCCGAATAACCAAAGACCTACATACAAACACCCGCGAAAACCTCAGAAAACATCTATATCTATCTATCTATCTATATCTATATCTATCTATCTATCTATATGTAGGTCTTTGGTTATTCTGGTTTTCTCCCGCGTCAAATTGGAAGTGTCTTGGCGACGTTTCGACGAAGTCCTATTCGTCATCTTCAGGCTGGTGTTTTCGGCTTCGTGCTTCTAGGAGCAATGTGTGATCGTAGCTGTTTCTTCCTTTTAACTGCCAGTGGGGATATGAACTGATTGGGTGGAAACTTGGCTGTGTTCTGATTGGTTGGAGGTGTGTTCTGATTGGTTAGGGCTTGGCTGTGCTCTGATTGGATGGGGGGTTGGCTGTGCTCTGATTGGATGGGGAAGTGTTCTGTTTGGGTGGGGGCTTTGTTGTGCTCGGGTTAGTCTGATTTGCAGGGGGATTTCAGATGGTGAGCTGCGTTGCTGTTGTTTGGCTGTTGCTGTTAGATAGATCTAATCTATGTAATCTATCTATATATCTATCTATTCAAAATTACATATCACGTTCCTTTCTTTCAGCCTTGTTCTATCAGCCTCGTTTTTCTAGCCATAGATAGCAATGATCCGATGTTCTAAAGTACACTGAGTCTTCTTTCTCTTTAATAATCTTTAAAGTCAACCTATCCATTTCTGCCCACTCTAGAATTGTCTTAATTAGCACTTCTTCAGTTGGTAAATTTTCATTTTTCCAAATACAAGTCTTGCTGCCCTTAATATCCGCAGCAGAACATCCAGATTCAGCCACAGTTGCATTCCATACAGCATTAACCTTGTGAACTCTCAAGCTTCCTCCTTCCGTTATATTTTCAAGATGAACAGTATTTAATATTTATTTGCTACATATATGTAGGGGTGCGGGTCTATGCATACGTTGTCCATAGTATGTTTTAGGGGTGTGTCATGTTATGTGTTTCACTTTGAGAGCGGGCAGCTAAATTTCATTTTTGATGTGTGCCGCTGTGCCCACGGTAAAAAACAAAAAATGACATTAAGTTTATCTTATCTATTGGATATCTGCAATCTTTCTCAAATTTAGCTCCTGTTATTCCTAACAAAAATCATTCCAGTTTAAGGTCTTATTTGTTTTTTTAGTTGTTTTCTCCAACTGTAAATGTATTTGAACCCCAAATCTTTTTTTTGCTTTGGGGCATGTCTATCCGATAACGATAATACGTACCTGGTCTCTGTTTACATTTCCAACAGTTGTTTGAAGTATTTTTAAACATTTTTGCTAATCTCACAGGTGTCATGTTGTTGTTAGTTACGAAGTCGTGTCCGACCCGTCGCGACCCCATGGGCAACGTTCCTCCAGGCCTTCCTGGCCTCTGCCATCTTCTGGAGTCCATTGATGCTCACGCCTTCTGCTTCGGTGACTCCATCCAGCCACCTCCTTCTCTGTCGCCCCATTCTTCTCTTGCCCTCCATCTTTCCCAGCATCAGGCTCTTCTCCAGGGAGTCCTTCCTTCTCATTAGGTGGCCAAAGTATTTGAGTTTCCACTTGAGGGTCTGGCCTTCTAAAGAGCAGTCGGGATTGATCTCCTCTAGGACTGACTGGTTGGATCACCTTGCAGTCCAGGGGACTCGCAGGAGTCTTCTCCAGCACCAGAGTTCAGAGGTCTCCATTCTTTGGCGCTCAGCCTTTCTTACGGTCCAGCTTTCACAGCCATACCTTGCAACTGGGAAAACCCTGGTGTCATATGGCATCTGTCAAACATTTTATAATATAAGTTTTCTTCATATGATAACCCTGGTCCTTTTTGATCCCCAAGGGAAGAGATTGCCTTTTTCGATGCCAATCAGACGGGGCACCTGGTGAACCGCCTGACCGCCGACATCCAGGAATTCAAGTCCTCGTTCAAGCTGGTCATCTCTCAGGTGTGACCGATGGTGGGGCGGGAGGGGTGGGCTCGCCGAGCGGAGGGCAATTCTGCTCCGATGCGGACTTGTCTTGTGCGGACTGGAGGTCACCTTTCCCTCTTTCGTGGAGGCGCCTCTTTTTATGCCACCCTCTCTTTCTTCACCCCACCTCACCCCCCCCCCCACTTGCAGGGTCTACGCAGCCTCACTCAGACGGTGGGCTGTTTTGTGTCTCTCTACTTGATTTCCCCCAAGCTGACCGGACTGCTCGTCGTGGTGATGCCCTTCTTGGTGGGGATCGGGACCTTTCTCGGCACCTCCCTTCGCAGGCTCTCCCGCAAAGCCCAAGAGCAGGTGGGGAGAAATAACCCGTGTGAACGTTCCTTGAACTAAACAGGTTTGAAAGAGTTTCCAGAACTCTGTTCCATGCACGTTCTGCTTTATCTAGGACGGGGGTATCCATCCTTGACAACTTTTAAGACTTGTAGACTTCAACTCCCAGAATTCCTCAGCCACCAATTTTTTTCACTCTGTTGAAGTCAAGATATATTATGTTTGCTGCATACCCATCATCTACTAATAAAGTTTCCCTATCAAAAAATGAGATATATTACATTCACTTCATACCCACCATCTACTAATTAAGTTTCCCTATCACAGAATGAAATATATTACATTCACTGCATAGCCGCCATCTACAAATAAAGTTTCCATATCAAAAATGTGATATATTATGTCGACTGCATACCCACCATCTACTAATAAAGTTTCCCTATCAAAAATATGATATATTATGTCGACTGCATACCCACCATCTACTAATAAAGTTTCCCTATCAAAAAATGTGATATGTTATGTCCACTGCGTACCCACCATCTACTAATAAAGTTTCCCTAGCAGAAATGTGATATATTATGTCGACTGCGTACCCACCATCTACTAATAAATTTCCCTATCAAAAAATGAGATATATTACATTCACTTCATACCCGCTATCTACAAATAAAGTTTACCTATCAAAAATGTGATATATTATGTTGACTGCATACCCACCATCTACTAATAAAGTTTCCCTATCAAAAATGTGATATATTGTGTCGACTGCGTACCCACCATCTACTAATAAAGTTTTCCTATCAAAAAATGTGATGTTATGTCCACTGCGTACCCACCATCTACTAATAAAGTTTCCCTAGCAGAAATGTGATATATTATGTTCACTGCGTACCCACCATCTACTAATAAATTTCCCTATCAAAAAATGAGATATATTACATTCACTTCATACCCACCATCTACTAATAAAGTTTCCTATCACAAAATGAAATATATTACATTCACTGCATACTCGCCATCTACAGATAAAGTTTCCATATCAAAAATGTGATATGTCGACTGCATACCCACCATCTACTAATAAAGTTTCCCTATCAAAAAATGAGATATATTACATTCACTTCATACGCACCATTTACTAATAAAGTTTCCCTATCACAAAATGAAATATATTACATTCACTGCATACCCGCCATTTACAAATAAAGTTTCCCTATCAAAAAAGTGATATATTATGTCCATTGCATACCCACCATCTACTAATAAAGTTTCCCTATCAAAAAATGAGATATATTACATTCACTTCATACCCACCATCTACTAATAAAATTACCCTATCAAAAAAATGAGATATATTACATTCACTGCATACCCACCACCTACTAATAAAGTTAGCCTATCAAAAAAACCCTCGTCTATCTATATTTGTGCTTGTTCTTGTTGTATCCATTCTGGTTAAACCCTGGCTGGCTGGCTGGGGAATTCTGGGAGTTGAAGTGCACAGGTCTTAAAAAGTTGCCACGGTTGGATACCCCGATCTGGTATCTTCTTTAACCGTCCCACAGTTCCTGAACTACTCAATTCCTCGCCTCCACTTAAGGACGGCCTGATTCAATGGGGTGTCCTAAGGTGGGTGAGCTCAGAGTCCCCTTTCTGTGTTGCCAGTTCTTCCCATTGGCCAAGAGATCTCGTCCGTTGTGTTCCTAACGAGCGAGACATTATGCAAATTGAGTTCTTCCCCTTTGGCGTGCAGGTGTCCAAGGCCACGGCTGTGGCCGACGAGGCCTTGGGGAACGTCCGGACGGTGCGGGCCTTTGCCATGGAACCCAAAGAGATCCAGTGAGTACCACAAAAGTGTGATCCCTGCTCTCTTGAATGATGCTTTTATAGCAGGGGTCCCCAACCCGCGGGGCTGTGAACTCATACCGGTTTGTGACGTCTTGGGAACAGGACCGCGCAGCTGGTTGTGAGTGGCGAGTGAGCAAGTCTATGTTGTGTGCGAAACTATCCCCCTTCTCCACCCCACCCCAGTGGGTCAAAAAAAATTGTTCCCCACAAAACCAGTCCCTGGTGCCCCAAAGATTGGGGGGCTGGTGTTTTCTAGCATCAACTTCTCCGATGTGGAATCAACCCATGGTGGACCCCTGTGCATTGGGGCTCTCCTCCCTACAAGCAGACCTCACCTTCACCACCACAGTGGAGACCACAGTTTCTGCTATTAAGCAAGGCAGTTGTGAAGGGAGTCCCACCTAATTTTACAACCAGCGGATACTTTTACTAGTGGATGGTGGGTATGCCGGGAACATAATATATCTTGACATCAGCAGAATGGAAAAATAATTGATGGCGGGGGAATTCTGGGTGTTGAAATCCACAAGTCAAGGTTGGGTACCCCTGGCGTACACAGTGCGAGTCACATGTGCACTCAGGAGCTCCACACTGAAGATCAACTAAGCCAGGGGTACAAGCATACCAGCCCGCATTTTTTTCACTCTGTTGAAGTCACGCTGTAATATGTTCCCCGTGGACCCACCATCTACTAATAAATTTACCCTATCAAAAAATGTGATATATTACATTCACAGCATATCCACCATCTACTAATAAATTTACCGTATCAAAAATGTGATATATTATGTTCCCCGCATACCCACCATCTACTAATAAGGTTTCCCTATCAAAAAATGAGATATATTACATTCACTGCATACCCACCATCTACTAATAAATTTACCCTATCAAAAATGTGATATATTATGTTCCCTGCATACCCACCATCTACTAATAAGGTTTCCCTATCAAAAAAATGAGATATATTACATTCACTGCATACCCACCATCTACTAATAAATTTACCCTATCAAAAAATGAGATATATTACATTCACTGCATATCCACCATCTACTGATAAATTTACCCTATCAAAAAATGTGATATATTATGTTCCCCGCATACCCACTATCTACTAATAAGGTTTCCCTATCAAAAAATGTGATATATTACATTCACTGCATACCCACCATCTACTAATAAATTTACCCTATCAAAAAATGTGATATATTACATTCACTGCATACCCACCATCTACTAATAAATTTACCGTATCAAAAAATGTGATATATTATGTTCCCTGCATACCCACCATCTACTAATAAGATTTCCCTATCAAAAAATGAGATATATTACATTCACTGCATACCCACCATCTACTAATAAATTTACCCTATCAAAAAATGTGATATATTACATTCACTGCATACCCACCATTTACTGATAAATTTACCATATCAAAAAATGTGATATATTACGTTCCCCGCATACTCACCATCTACTAATAAGGTTTCCCTATCAAAAAAATGAGATAGATTACATTCACTGCATACCCACCATCTACTAATAAATTTACCCTATCAAAAAATGTGATATATTACATTCACTGCATATCCACCATCTACTAATAAATTTACCGTATCAAAAATGTGATATATTATGTTCCCTGTATACCCATCATCTACTAATAAGGTTTCCCTATCAAAAAAATGAGATATATTACATTCACTGCATACCCACCATCTACTAATAAATTTACCCTATCAAAAAATGTGATATATTACATTCACTGCATACCCACCATCTACTAATAAATTTACCCTATCAAAAAATGTGATATATTACATTCACTGCATATCCACCATCTACTAATAAATTTACCGTATCAAAAATGTGATATATTATGTTCCCTGTATACCCATCATCTACTAATAAGGTTTCCCTATCAAAAAAATGAGATATATTACATTCACTGCATACCCACCATCTACTAATAAATTTACCCTATCAAAAAATGTGATATATTACATTCACTGCATACCCACCATCTACTAATAAATTTACCCTATCAAAAAATGTGATATATTACATTCACTGCATATCCACCATCTACTAATAAATTTACCGTATCAAAAATGTGATATATTATGTTCCCTGTATACCCATCATCTACTAATAAGGTTTCCCTATCAAAAAATGTGATATATTACATTCACTGCATACCCACCATCTACTAATAAATTTACCCTATCAAAAAATGTGATATATTACATTCACTGCATACCCACCATCTACTGATAAATTTACCATATCAAAAAATGTGATATATTACGTTCCCCGCATACCCACCATCTACTAATAAGGTTTCCCTATCAAAAAAATGAGATAGATTACATTCACTGCATACCCACCATCTACTAATAAATTTACCCTATCAAAAAATGTGATATATTACATTCACTGCATACCCACCATCTACTGATAAATTTACCATATCAAAAAATGTGATATATTACGTTCCCCGCATACCCACCATCTACTAATAAGGTTTCCCTATCAAAAAAATGAGATATATTACATTCACTGCATACCCACCATCTACTAATAAATTTACCATATCAAAAAATGTGATATGTTATGTTCCTTGCATACCCACCATCTACTAATAAGGTTTCCCTGTCCAAAAAATGAGATATATTACATTCACTGCATACCCACCATCTACTAATAAAGTTACCGTATCTAAAAGAAAAAGTCGTCCATCTGCCTTTGTTCTAGTTCTTGTCCTACCCATTCTGCTTAAGCCCTTGCTGGCTGGGGAATTCTGGGAGTTGAAGTCCACCGGTCTTAAAGTTGCCGCGATTGGACACTCCCGGCGTAGGCTGTGCAGTGACCCTGTCAGAGCCTGTCAATTTCTCCTTTTTCTTCCCCGTGCAGAGAATATGCAGCTGAAGTGGACACTTCCTGCCGTCTCAACATGAACCTGGGGCTGGGCATTGCCTTCTTCCAGGGGCTGTCCAACATGGCCCTGAACTGTGAGTAGAAGCTCCATTGCGTTGGCTACAAGGGACGGTCGACGCGGCATCCAGGATGCTTCTGGGCGAGGCTCCGTGCCCAGCCTGTTTTGTTATATGACCGGCAGCTATATACAGGTTTATGCCCCAGTTTATGACCTCCTTTGCCCTGGCGGTTAAGTGGACCGCTGCAGGTGATAAGCTAGTAACCCAGTTAAGCGAATCGGGCTTCCCCGTTGACTTTGCTTGTCGGAAGGTCACCAAAGGGATCGCACGAGCTTAGGACCCCGCAACCGTTGTAAAAAACGAATCACTTACCAAGTGTCCAAATCTAAATCCCACGACTACGGGGATGCAGCGGTGGTCGTAAGTGTGAAAAAAACCCGTCCTAAGTCCCTTGTTGCATCGCCATTGTAACGTCAAGCCATCACTAAATGAACTGTTGGACTAAGGATGAAGTTCACAAGTGTGAACGAGCTGCCCAAAATTTGGAATGTCATCCCACAATCATGGGGATGCTGCAAAGGTCGTGACTTTGAAAACGGTCATAAGTCACATTTCTCGGGGGCCGTTGTAACTTCGAGCGGTCATTAAACAAACTGTTGTAAGCCGAGGACTACCTTTATACCAGGGGTCCCCAACCCCCATAATCCACGGCCCACTACCTGTCCTTGAACCGTTTGGAACTGTACCACGGAAGTAGCGGGTGAGCTTTCCGCCGTTCGCACGGAATCGTCCCTTCTCTACGTGCCGGTCTGCGGCCCGCTACCGGTCCTTGAACCGGTTGGAACCGGGCCGTGGAAGTGGCAGGCGAGTGAGCTCCCCTGTCGTTCGCGCGGAATTGTCCCGTCCTCGTCCACCGGTCCACAAAGCCGGCAATGTTGTCGAATTCTGCGCCACGGCCGTGTCGTTTTTGTTTTCCAGGTATTGTGCTTGGCACCATCTTTGTCGGTGGCTCCCTCATGGCCGGACAGGAGATGACGCCCGGGGACCTCATGTCCTTCTTGGTCTCCTCCCAGACCGTACAACGGTAAGACCGACACCGGCCCGGTCCCGGTGAAGACGGCCGACTGACTGGCTGGCCCTTAAGAGCTGTTTCTTTTTCTTCCATAGTTCCATGGCCAGCATGTCGGTGCTCTTTGGACAGGTAGGTGGGGTTGGGGAGATCCACGGGACAACCAGTGGCAACCTAATTCAGATAGACCTCGATAAAATAAAACAAAAATAAAAATAAAATAATAAAATAAAATATAAAATATATAAGATAAATTATAAAATAAAATAAATTTTTTTTAATTTAATATTAAATTAAATTATTAAATTAAAATTATTAAATTAAAATTATTAAATTAAATTAAAGCAGTGGTTCTCAATCTGTGGGTCGGGACCCCATTTGGGGTCGAATGACCATTTCACCGGGGTCGCCAAACCATGCTGTCCGCCATTTTTTTCCCTTTTCCCTAGCTGTCCTACTCCCTCTTATTGGTGGCCACACCCACTTGGGGGTCACTACAACATGGGGAACTGTATTATGGGGTCACGGCATTAGAAAGGTTGAGGATCACTGAATTAAAGTAAAAATGAAATGAAATTATTAAAATTAAATTAAAGAAAAAATGAAATTAAATTATTAAATTAAAAATTAAGTTAAATTAAAAATTAAATTAAATTATTAAATCAAATTATTAAATTAAATTATTAAAAATTAAATTAAATTATTAAATCAAATAAATTAAATTAATTAAAAATTAAATAAATTAAAAATTAAATTAACTAAATTAAATTATTAAATTAAATTATTAAATTAATTTAATTAAAATTAAATTAACTAAATTAAATTATTAAATTAAAGTGAATTATTAAATTAAATTAAATAACAAATTAAATAATAAATTAAATTAAATTAAATTTCATCTGGTTGCAAGCGAGAAAACCAAAACCTTCCGAGAGTTTGATTCCGGTTGCGCTCCGATAGAATTCAGCAGAATTCCTGCCAAATCGTCCCAGGTTCAACGTGCAAGGAGGCTTCGACTGACGGCCCTAAATTTCCACCACTAAGTGAGAGACCTTTGGGAAGTGAGAGGAGCTCCATGTTATGAGGTTTCTTGCCACGGCGGTGAAGCGGAGCGCAGCAGGTGTAAAGTTAGGAGAAATAGTCCTTGACTTAGAGCAGTTCCTTTAGTGACTGTTGGATGTTACAACGGCACAGAGAGAAGTGATGAGCCATTGTTTCCTCTCATCATCCCAAGGGTCACGTGATTTACATTCGGATGCTGGATAACCGCATCCTATTTACGACCATTGCGATGGCCCGGGAATCGCAGGGTCACTTTTTTTGCGACTTCCCAACAAGCAGACCAAACAGGGAAGCCCGATTCGCTTAGCGACTGTGTGATGAACTGAACAGCTGCAGCGATCCGCTTCACAAACGCCACAAAACGGGGCGAAGCTCCCTTCAGAAACGTCTCGTGTGGCGACATAAATTGTTGGCTCAACTATCGTAAATTGAGGACCATCTGTACACAGCTCCTGGCTTTTTTTCGCTCGGGAAATGGTGTCCCCCCCAGGAGGGGGGGTCTCATTCCACAAGACCCCTCTCTTCACCCCTGCAGGTTTTACGGGGCATGAGCGCCGGGGCCCGCGTGTTTGAATTCATGAACCTGTCGCCGGAGACGCCCCTGTGCGAGAGACAGACACTCACCTGCAGCATGCTGAATGGGCACCTCGAATTCCGGGATGTGACTTTCAGGTGAGAACTCGGAAAAGTTCCCGAGTTGCGAGGGGGAGATTTTGAAATGGGCTGGGAAAATATCTCGGGCCACGGGGTGCCAATGTTTCCGGCTTTGTGGAACGGCGGCGGAGAGGGGGCAGGAAACGCTTCTGCGCGAGTGTCCACTGCTGCCGCAAACGGAGCTCCTGGCAGAGCCGAGAGCCCTCCGCATGCACAAATGGAACTTCATGCAATAGCATTTAGCAAAAGCACTTAGACATATACCGCTTCACAGTGCTTTACGGCCCTCTCTCAGCACGTTGCTCCCAACAATCTGGGTCCTCATTTTAGTGACCTCGGAAGGACGGAAGGCTGAGTCAACCTTGAGCCGGGCAGTTTCAAACTACCAAAATTGCTGGCAGCTGGCAGTAGCAGAAGTAGCCTGCGGCACTGCATTCTAACCACTGCACCACATTCCCACGGGAATGCCCGCCACTCGCGCCAATGGAGCTGCACGTTCAGCTCCAGCTTGTACAAAACAGTTCTGAACGGACCAGGAACCAGGCTGCGGCCCAGGGATTGGGGACCCTTGTCTATTAGGCTAAATCAGCATCTCTTACGCCGGGCTGTTGGCTTGATCTCCAAACTTGCTGATTTGGCTGCAAATGTTTCATCTCCATTCAGGGGAGGGGGGGGGACATCTTCAAGTGTGCTTTGAATCATGCTCATCTGTCGGAGCGCTGGCCTTTAAATACCTTTTTGTCTGTGATGTAAATTGCTGTGGGTGTTATTTGTCTGTGCTCTTCTGTCGGAGCGCCGACCTTTAAATACCTTTTTATCTGTGACGTAAATTGCTGTGGGTATTATTTGTCCGTGCTCATCTGTCGGAGTGTTGGCCTTTAAATAACTTTTTGTCTGTGACGTAAATTGCTGTTGATGTTACTTGTCCGTGCTCGTCTGTCGGAGCGCCGGCTTTTAAATACCTTTTTGTCTGTGATGTAAATTGCTGTGGGTGTTATTTGTCTGTGCTCTTCTGTCGGAGCGCCGACCTTTAAATACCTTTTTATCTGTGACATAAATTGCTGTGGGTGTTATTTGTCCATGCTCGTTTGTCGGAGTGCTGGCCTTTAAATACCTTTTTGCCTGTGATGTAAATTGCCATGGCTTTAGTTCTCCGTGCTCGTCTGTCAGAGCGCTGGCCTTTAAATACCTTTTTGTCTGTGATGTAAATTGCCATGGGTGTTACTTGTCCATGCTCATCTGTCGGAGCGCTGGCCTTTAAATACCTTTTTGTCTGTGATGTAAATGGCTGTGGGTGTTACTTGTCTGTGCTCGTCTGTCGGAGCGCTGGCCTTTAAATACCTTTTTGTCTGTGATGTAAATTCCTGTGGGATGAAGCAAAACCGGACAACGGAAAGAAGGCTCTCCCCGCGCATCCGCTGGTACCGCGACCTGGAACCGGAACCGGCCTTTAAATAACTTTTTGTCTGTGACGTAAATGGCTGTGGGTGTTATTTGTCTGTGCTCTTCTGTCGGAGCGCCGGCCTTTAAATACCTTTTTGTCTGTGATGTAAATTGCCGTGGGTATTACTTCTCCGTGCTCGTCTGTCGGAGCGCCGGCCTTTAAATACCTTTTTGTCTGTGATGTAAATTGCCGTGGGTATTACTTCTCCGTGCTCGTCTGTCGGAGCGCTGACCTTTAAATACCTTTGACAGACTTTTATGAAGAGCCCGTACATTGGACACCGCTGGTCCTCACCCGCAAAGGGACCTCGGCCTCCTCCCCATCCCTGCCCTAGGAAAACTGACCTGGGGGTGTCCTTTAGCACAGGGATCCCCAACCTCTGGGTTGTGGCCCTGTTACCAGTCCACGGCCTTTTTACAAGTGGCGGCGAGAGCGAGCAAAGCTTTATCTGACACGCACAGGATCTATGTTGCGTGTGAACGCATTCCCCCCCACACACACACCCCACCCCACCCCGGTCCACAAAACTGGCCACAGCTGTCACCCCCAAGGCCTGATAATCTCTCTCTCTCTCTCTCTTCTTTCTGCTGTTAGTTATCCCACCCGGCCGGGCTACAGAGTCTTGGAGAACTTCAATCTCTCCATCCCTGCCAACAAGACGGTGGCCATCGTGGGACAGTCCGGCGGCGGTAAGGCGCCCTCTCCTGTGCCTGAGCAGGGGCTGGGCCCTTAGGGCAGGGGTGGTGGTGGGTCTTTTGAGTTTGGCATCGTGGTAAAACTAAACCTCGTTTTTTTAAAAAATAATAAACCGGGACTTAGAGCGGCATTTCCTCTGTGCGATGAAAGCAAATGGCAGCGATTGGCTGAGTGGATCCAACCTGTTCCATCCATCCCTCCACCTGCCTGCCTATTATCTATCCATCTATTGATCCATCGAACTACCTACCTACCTACCTGTTAGTTTATCAATCGATCGATCTATTGAACTACCTACCTACCTACCCATTATCTATTCATAATCTACCTACCTGTGTATCATCCACATATCTCTATCATCCATCATGTCTTTCATCTCTTTCTTACCTATGTATCTCTATCTATCTATCTATTTGTCTATCTATCTATCTATCTATATCTAATCTATCTAATCTGTATGTATATCTATCTATCTAATCTATATACCTATATCTGTCTATCTATCATCTATATCTCTATTTATTATCTATCTCTATTCATCCATCTATCTGTCTGTCTGTCTAATCTATTTGTCTTATCTATCATCTACCTCCTATGTCTGTCTGTCTATCTCATCTATTTATCTATCTCATCTGTCTATCATCTATCTCCTATCTGTCTATCTGTCATCTATATCTCCGTATTGTGTCTGTCTGTCTGTCTCTCTCTCTCTGTGTGTCTGTCTGTCTAATCTATTTATCTTATCTGTCTTATCTATCATCTACCTCCTATGTCTGTTTGTCTATCTCATATATCATCTACCTCCTATGTCTGTGTCTCATCTATATTTATTATCTGTCTGTCTATCTATCTATCTATCTATCTTATCCATCTATTCCTATCTCTCTCTCTTTCTCATCTACCTATCTGTCGATCTACGTATCGATCTGTCAATCTATCGATCATCAATCTACCTACTGCTCTATCGCTCTATTAACCTATCCATTATCTATTGATGATCTACCTACCTGTCTGTCATCCACATATCTCTATCATTCATCATCTATTTCATCTCTCTCCTATCTATCTATCTATCTATCTATCTATCTATCTATCTATCATCTATATTTAATCTATCTGATCTGTCTATCTATCTATTTATGTATCTATCATCAATCTACTATATCTAATCTATATTATCTCTGTCTGTCTAATCTATAATCTACCTCCTATATCTGTCTGTCTAACATCTATATCTCTCTATTTATTATCTGTCTGTCTAATCTATTTATCCATCTATCATCTACCTCCTATATCTGTCTGTCTCTCATCTATATTTATTATCTATCTATCTATTTATCTATCTCATCTGTCTATCTTCTACCTCCTACATCTGTCTGTCTATCTTATCTATCATCTACCTCCTATGTGTCTGTCTGTCTCTCATCTATATTTATTATCTATCTATCTATCTATCTATCTATCTATCTATCTATCTATCTATCTATCTATCTATCTATCTAATCTCCTATCTCTCTCTCTTTCTCTCATCTACCTATCTGTCGATCTACGTATCGATCTATCTGTCGATCATCAACCTACCTACTGCTCTATCGCTCTATCAACCTATTCATTATTTATCTCTTGATGATCCACCTTGTTGTTGTTGTTAATTGCGAAGTCGTGTCCGACCCATCGCGACCCCATGGACAACGTTCCTCCAGGTCTTCCTGTCCTCTACCATCTTCTGGAGTCCATTTAAATTCACACCTCCTGCTTCAGTGACTCCATCCAGCCACCTCATTCTCTGTCGTCCCCTTCTTCTATTGCCCTCAATCTTTCCCAGCATTAGGCTCTTCTCCAGTGAATCCTTCCTTCCCATTAGGTGGTCCACCTACCTACCTGTTATCTCTCTCTCTCTCTCTCTCGCTCACTTGCTCACTAGCTACCTATCCTCTCGGTCGGTCGGTCGGTCGGTCTGACTATCTGTCTAGCTATCTAGCTGCCAGTCTAATCTACCTAGCTATCTTCTAGTCCTTTTCTTCCCCCTCCTCTGTCTCCTTTCTCTTCCTTATCCATCCACCCACCCACCCATCCTCCTCCACCTCCAAGCCCGTGGACCTTTGTTCTCTCTCTCTCTCTCTCCCGCGCAGGGAAGTCCACCGTGGCGGCCCTGATGGAGCGCTTCTACGAACCCACCAAGGGCGCCATCTTCCTGGACGGGCGGGACATTTGCACCCTGGACGCTTCCTGGCTCCGGGGAGAGGTCATCGGCTTCATTAACCAGGTAGGACCCCGAGCACGGAAGGGGAAGAGTCGTCCCGGCGTGCGCACCGCGACGCAAAATTGTTCCCGGGCTCGATTTCCGCGTAACGCAACCCCCTCGCGGCTCGGTTCACCTGTCGGTCAGCGAGAAATGAAACGTCTGCGGGGAGGGCGGGCGAACAAAATGGAAAAAGAGATTACGGCTAGTCCTGGTTGGGGGAGGGCGGTTGTGGGGGGGGGGCACGGAGGCCGGCCCCTTCCCCAACCCGGGAACCTCCCGCCTGCCTCCGTTCTTCAGGAGCCGGTGCTGTTCAGCACCACCATCATGGAGAACATCCGCTTTGGCAAGCCTTGCGCCTCCGATTCGGAGATTTACGCCGCTGCCCGGCTGGCCAACGCCGACGAGTTTATCCGCAGCTTCCCTGATGGATACAACACAACTGTGGGTGAGTGCGGCTGTAGCCCGGAAACGGCCTTGGTGAAGAAAGAGGTTCGTTCTCTTCCCTTCCTTCCTTCTCTCCTCCATCCCTGTTGCCTTTCTTCCTTCTCTTCCCTTCCCATCTCTTCCCTTCCTTCCTTCCTCTCCTCCATCTTCTTCCTTTCTCCCTCCCTTTTCTTCCACCTCCCTTCCTTCTCTCCTCCATTCGTTGCCTTTCTTCCTTCCCTTCCCTTGCCCATCTCTTTCCTTCCTTCCTTCTCTCCTCCATCCCTGTTGCCTTTCTCCCTTCCCTTCCCTTCCCCATCTCTTTCCTTCCTTTCTCCCCTCTTCCCTCCTTCCCCTCATCCTTCTTTCTTCCTCCTCTCCCTCCCTCCCTTCCTTCCCTTCTTCATCCATTGCCTTTCTTCCTTCCCTTCTCTTCCCCATCTCTTTCCTTCCTTCCTCTCTTCCTTCTTCCCTCCCTCCCCTCATCCATCTTTCTTCCTTCCTCCCTCCCCTCCCTCCCTCCCCATCTTCTTCCTTTCTCCCTCCCTCCCTTCCTTCCTTCCTTCCTTCCTTCCTTCCTTCCTTCCTTCCTTCCTTCCTTCCTTCCTTCCTTCCCTTCTTCATGCCTGTTGTCTTTCTTCCTTCCCTTCTCTTCCCCATCTCTTTCCTTCCTTTCTCCCTCCCTCTTCCTCCCTCCCTCCCTCCCCTTGTCCTTCCTTCCTTCCTCTCCTTCCCTTTCTCCCCATCTTCTTCCTTTCTCCCTCCCTTCCTCCCTCCCTTCCTTTGTTTCTTTCTCTCCTTCTCTCTCTTCCTCCCTCCCCATCTTCATTCCTCCCTCCCTTCCTTCCTCTCCTTCTCTCTTCCTTTCTCCCCATCTCCTTCCTTCCTTCCTTCCTTCCTTCCTTCCTTCCTCCGTTCCTTCTTCCCTTCCTCCCGATATCCTTCCTTCCTTCTTCTCCTCTCCTTCTCTCTTCCTTCCTCTTCTTCCGCCTGACAACCCCCTCCTCACACCGCCCTCCCTTTCTTCCCCTGCCAGGGGAGCGTGGCGTGACTCTGTCGGCGGGGCAGAAGCAGCGGGTGGCCATCGCCCGGGCCCTGATCAAGAACCCCAAAGTGCTGATCCTGGACGAGGCCACCAGCGCCCTGGACGCCGAGTCGGAGCACGTGGTCCAAGAGGCCCTGAACAGGGCCGTGGCCGGCCGGACCGTGCTGGTGATCGCCCACCGGCTCAGCACGGTCAAGGAGGCCTCCCTCATCGTGGTCCTGTCCAAGGGCCGGGTGGCCGAGGTGAGCGCCGGGCCCCGGGGGACCCTTTTCGCTCGACGAGACCACAGCCTCGGTGGTCTTCGAGTCCCATCGCCCTGCTTGAAGCATGGGACCCTGTAGAAAGTGCTGTCGGTTCCTGGCGGAGCAATTTCCCACTCCTCAGTCTCCCTCTTCCCAACGAAAACCCTGGCGTGCTTTAGGGCAACGGTCCCCAAGCTTTCCAGCGTTAAGGACCGCTGGGGGCATCTACGGGGAGGGGAGGCCGGAAACGGGACGCTTCCTTACAAGCAGCGAGCGCACGCCTGAACACCCGCGTGCCGCATTGGCGTCAAGTGGGCGGGCGTGCCCAAAAAAGCCCCTTTGGGAATCCCGGAAGTGTCGAAGTGGGCTTTTCCCTGGTCCCATTTTTCCCAACACTTGCGTCGTCTCCCTTTTTTTCATTTCGCAGGCCGGGACCCACTCGGAGCTCTTACGGAAGGGCGGCATCTACGCCGAGCTTTTCCGCCGCCAGGCCAAGGACATCTGAGACGCGGGAGACGCCGCCGCTCGGTGGGGCCGGGAACCCCGGAACTCCCCCCCCTTCCTTTTTTTGTAGTCATTCCTGCCCCACTTTCGCTCGGCCTCCAGCCCCCCACCCCACCCCACCTGAGCTGGTTGCTCGGGACAGGCCCAGAGCCCGTTGCTCTGGGACGCTCTGTTGTCGGTTTCAGGGAACGCGGCTTTCGTCTCTTCCTCCAGTGCGTGGAAAAGGACGAGCCGCGTGCAATTTGACACTTGAATCTCTTTTTTTTTTTCAAATACAGCCTTTTTGGGTTCGGACCGGCGGTGTGTCGCCTCTGCTTTGTTTTTTGGCGTGGGGGGGGCGCGGGGAGGGGTGTCTTCTGTCCTGGCCTACGTGAGTACAAGGAGAAACCCCTCTTCCAAAAAACCAACCCGTTTTATTCTCAGAGACCCGAGTCCGTGTCCGAGGGAAACAAAACACACTCCACAAAAAACTCGATTCCCCAACACGAACGGCCGCCCCCCCCCCCTTTTATTAGGCTTCCTAACGCCTTCTCCTTCGCCTTTGGAGCCGCCCCGTCGCATCCCTCTGTCCTACTCGCTTTGCCTGCCGGCGCTTTTCGTGCATCTGAGATTTGTCCCAGCTGTTCTTCAGCACTGTCCAACTCAGGCTGTGCGAGTAGAGGGGCCAGGCTCCTCGTCCGACGGTTACGTCTTGGAGCTCCTCAGAGCCTTCCTCTTGACTCTGACGTCACACCAGGCCCCTCCTCCTCCTCCTCCTTGGATTCAGCAGCCGGGTCTACCGGCCGCCGAGGAATCACAACAGGCTGTCGGCAAGTTTTTAAGCAAACGCCGCTAAGGCAAGGCAGGTATTCCGGTGGGCGGCGTAGCGCCAAGGTTCAGCCCGGATCGGGAGAACTTTCCAACTGGGATTCCTAAGCAGCAGCTCACCTGGGGAAGGTAGGAGGAGGCACCTGGTTGTATGGGGAAAAGTAAGGGGGGACATCGGGAAGCAACCCCTTCCCCGCCCCTGGATTCAGGCCTGGAACGCAGGGGGTCTCCGACCTGTGGGCCACAGCCCACTACCGGTCCGCGAACCGGTGACCGAAGTGACAAGAGCAGTCCCCGCTTGTCGCTTCTGGAAAGCAGGGGGGCTCCCCGTATGCCTGCACCCCAGTTGCCTTCCTCCGTTGCTCTGGATCCCCGAAACGAACAAACTACCCACCTTTTACACACAAAAGCCAGAGGGATGCAAGGAGGGGCTGAAGGCCCTCCCTCCCCCCGTGTCATCTCTCATCTTTCTATTATCTCATGTATCTATTTCTATCATCTATCATACCTCTATCATCTGTGTATCTCTACTATCTACTTATTTTGCTCTCTATCACCTATCCTCTATATTTCTCTATCATCTATGTATATCTATAACATCTGTCTTATCTATTTATCTATCCACCTATGTCTGTCTATCTTCCTATCCTCCTATATCTGTCTATCTATCTATCTACACCTATATCTCTGTCTGTATCTATCCACCTATATCTATTTACCTATGTCTACCTATCTATCCACCTATATCTCTGTCTCTATCTACCTATGTCTGTCTATCTACCTATCCACCTATATGTCTGTCTATCCATCCATCCACCTATATCTGTCTTATCTACCTATCTATCCACCTATATCTATGTTTGTCTGTCTATATTACCTATCTACCTATCTATATGTTTGTCTATTTCTGTGTTTGTGTTTAATTATCTATTTATATCATCCATCCATTTATCTATCTACCTACCTATCTACCTATGTCTGTGTTTATCTATCTATCTATCCATATCTATCTATCCACCTATATCTGTCTGTCTATCCACCTGTATATCTATTTACCTATGTCTGTCTACCTATCTATCCACCTATATCTCTGTCTCTGTCTACCTATGTCTATTTACCTATCCACCTATATGTCTGTCTCTGTCTATTTATCCATCCATCCACCTATATCTATCTACCTATCTATCCACCTATATTGATGTCTGTCTGTGTCTGTCTGTCTATCTTACTTATCTATCTACCTACCTACTTACCTGTGTGTTTGTCTCTGTGTTTATCTGTCTGTCTGTCTGTGTTTGTCTATCTTATCTATTTATATCATCCATCTATCTATCCATCCATCCATCTATCCACCTATATCTGTCTGTCTGTCTATTCTATCTATCTATCTATCTATCTATCTATCTATCTATCTATCTATCTATCTATCTATCTATCCACCTATATGTCTCTGTGTTTGTCTATCTTATCTATTTATCTATATCTATCTACTATCTATCCATATCTATCTATCCACCTATATCTCTGTCTGTGTTTGTATCTATCTATCTATCTATCTATCTATCTATCTATCTATCTATTTATCTATCACCTAATCTGTCTGTTTGTTTATCTTATCTATTTATATCTATCTATCTACTATCTATCTCTATCTATCAATCTATCTATCCATATTTATCTATTTATCGATCCACCTATATGTCTGTCTGTGTTTGTCTATCTTATCTATCTATATCTACTATCTATCCATATCTATCTATCCACCTATATCTCTGTCTGTCTGTGTTTGTCTATATCTATCTATCTATCTATCTATCTATCTATCTATCTATCTATCTATCTATCTCACCTAATCTATCTGTCTGTTTATCTTATCTATCCATATCTATCTCTCTATCCATCCATCCATCCATCCATCCACCTATATCCCTGTCTGTGTTTCTCTCTCTTATCCATCCATCCCTCTCTCTCTCCCCCGGAAGGTGCCCTACCCACCTTGTACACACACAACAAGACCAGAAGGATTCCAGGAGGAGCGGAAGGCCCTCCTCCCCATTTATTTACTCATCCCTTCATTCATTTAACGTCCCTGCAGCCCACCCGCCTGGCTGCGGCCAAAGGACCCGGCCACCAGAAGCTGCAGGTGTGACCCCCCCCCCTTTGGCCCGGTGGCGATTTTTGCTGGGCCTGGCGGTTGAGGTCGGCGTTTTTGGGGAGGTTGGTTCCTCGAGGTTGCGTATCAGCGTCTTCGGCACCAATCCGCCCGTCAACGGAGGAAAGCCTGCGGGGAAGATGGCGGCGTTGTTGGGGGCCACTCACGCCCAGCTGCCCCTCCATTCCAAGACCTCTGCCTCCCAACCCTGGAAGTTTTGAAGAAGAGACTGGACAGCCTGAAATAGTATATAGGGTTTACCGCCTGAGAAGGGGTTGGACTAGATGACCTCCCAAGTCCCTTCCAACATCATCATCATTATTATCATCATCATGATTATCATGAAGAGATTGGACAGCCATTTGTGTGAAATGGTTTAGGGTTTCCTGCCTGAGCAGGGGGTTGGACTAGATGACCTCCCAAGTCCCTTCCAACTTTATTATTATTATTTTGGATCATCGCACAGTCAGCCAGATGTTCAGACTCCGAGGCCCCTTCTGACTAGAATAGAATATAGAATGTCTGTTCTATTCTATATTCTATATTCTATTCTATTCATTTCATATTTCTATTCTATGTTTCTATTCTATATTTTCTATTCTATTCTATTCTATTCTATTCTCAAGGGCCATCAACCCCGACCTGTCTTTTCCGAGCTGGTCCCAACACACACACACACACACACTGCCAACAACTACTTACCCCATATTCCCCTGGTGGTCCTCATCCTCCTGTACCGTGGGATTGATGGTGTCGCATATGGTGATTCCCACGCCCAGCAGCACCGTGACGCCCACCACGAGGCCCACGGTCCACTTCCAGCATGCCATGGCTCCCGGTGCCGAGGAAGGGGGGGGTTGTCTAATTTTTCCTCCCCCCCGTTGGCACACCTGCCTCGAAGGCAGATCCGGCTCGGGGAGCGGGTGCGAAACAGGCCGGCCCTTTTACGGACTGGGAAGGGCCGAATCCCAAGAAGTTAATTGCTTGCCTTGCTTTTCCTGAGAACTCCTTAAATCGGTTGGACTCTTCCTACCCCCCCCTCCCCAAGGTAGTGGGTACTGCTGCCAACACCGCAGGATGTCAGTTTGCTCTGGGGTGGCCAGGGCCTAGAGCCTCTCCTGCTTGAGCTGGGGGTTGGACTGGATGACCTCCCAGGTCCCTTCCAACCTTGTTATCCTATGATTCTGCAAAGGTCTCCTGCTTGAATTGGGGTTGGACTAGATGACCTCGGAGGACCCTTCCAGCTCTGTCATTCTCTAATTCTGTAAGGATCTCCTCCTCGAGCAAGGGGTTGGACTAGATGACCTCCCGGATCCCTTTCAACTCTAATTCTGTAAGGGTCTCCTGTTCGAGCAGGGGGTTGGACTGGATGACCTCCCAGGTCCCTTTCAACTCTAATTCTGTAAGAGTCTCCTACTTGAGCAGGGGGTTGGACTAGATGACCTCCAGGGTCCCTTTCAACTCTTTGATTCTGTACTTCTGTAAAGATCTCCAGTTTGATTTGGGCTTGGACTGGATGACCTCCCAGGTCGCTTCCCACCTTGTTATCCTATGATTCTGCAAAGGTCTCCTGCTGGAATTGGGGTTGGACTAGATGACCTCTGAGGGCCCTTCCAACTCTTGTTATGTCATGATTCTATAAAGGTCTCCTGCTCGAGCAGGGGGTTGGACTGGATGACCTCCGAGCTCCCTTCCAGCTCTGTCATTCTCTAATTCTGTAAGAATCTCTTGCTCGAGCAAGGGGTTGGAGTAGATGACCTCCCAGATCCCTTTCAACTCTAATTCTGTAATGGTCTCCTACTTGAGCAAGGGGTTGGACAAGATGACTTCCAGGGTCCCTTTCAACTCTTTGATTCTGTACCTCTGTAAGGGTCTCCAGTTTGAGTTGAGCTTTGGACTGGATGACCTCCCAAGTTGCTTCTCACCTTGTTACCCTATGATTCTGCAAAGGTCTCCTGCTTGAATTGGGGTTGGACTAGATGACCTCGGAGGGCCCTTCCAACTCTGTTATCCCATGATTTTATAAGGGTCTCCTGCTGGAGCAAGGGGTTGGACTGGATGACCTCCCCAGGTCCCTTCCAGCTCTGTCACTCTCTAATTCTGTAAGGATCTCCTACTTGAACAGGGGGTTGGACTGGATGACCTCCGAGGTCCCTTCCAGCTCTGTCACTCTCTAATTCTGTAAGGATCTCCTATTTGAGCAGGGGGTTGGACTAGATGACCTCCAGGCTCCCTTTCAACTCTTTGATGCTGTCATTCTAGCTGGTAGCGGGAATGACGCCCTGCTCCAGCAGAAGACCCTTATAGAATCATGGCATAATAGAGTTGGAAGGGTCCTCAGAGGTCATCTAGTCCAACCCCAATTCAATCAGGAGACCTTTGCAGAATCATATAACACTTGGAAGGGACCTCGGGAGGTCATCCAGTCCAACCCCCTGCTCCAGCAGAAGACCCTTATAGAATCATGGGATAACAGAGTTGGAAGGGTCCTCAGAGGTCATCTAGTCCAACCCCAATTCAAGCAGGAGACCTTTGCAGAATCATAGGATAACACTTGGAAGGGACCTGGGGAGGTCATCCAGTCCAACCCCTTGCTCCAGCAGGAGACCCTTATAGAATCATGGGATAACAGAGTTGGAAGCGTCCTCAGAGGTCATCTAGTCCAACCCCAATTCAAGCAGGAGACCTTTGCAGAATCATAGGATAACAAGGTGAGAAGCAACTTGGGAGGTCATCCAGTCCAAGCCCAACTCAAACTGGAGATCCTTGCAGAAGTACAGAATCAAAGAGTTGAAAGGGACCCTGAGGTCATCTAGTCCAACCCCCTGGTCATTCCCGCTCGAGCAGGGAGTTGGACTAGATCAGGGGTAGGCAACTTTGGCTCGGGTGGACTTCCAGCTCCCAGAATTCCCGTGCCAACAATGGCTCAGCTTGGAAAGCCCGCCCTGTCCCCTCAGCGTGGCTGGCTCAGGAATTCTGGGAGTTGAAGTCCACCGGTCCTCAAAGAGCCTAGGTGGCCTGCTCAAGTCGGCGCGCGGGGCCTTCTGGGAGTTGAAGTCCGCCTGGCGAGGAACGCGGCTGGCGCCGTCCCAGGGCGACAGGAAAGCCGGCCGCGTCTCTCGCGCAACCAGCGAGAGACGCGGCCGGAGCGGCCGGAAGCGCTTTCCCTCGGCGGAAAGAGCGCCCGCTTACGGGACGTTCCCCCTCGAGCTTCCGGTGACGTGCTAGTCAGTCCACGCCCGCGACTTGTCTGCTCGCCGGTCCTCATGGCGGCTGCTGGGCTCTTCCTGGCACGAGGTGCGGAGGGAAAAGGGGGGGGCCGTCCCGGAGCGCGGGTGGGGGGACATGGGGCGGGGCTGGGGGCTTCGGGGTCGTCCTGCGGGAGGGGAGCCGGCGGGGGAGGGTATGGGGGAGGGGGAACCTCCGAGAGGGGGCGGGGCTTAGGGTGGGGGGGGACCAGGGGGAGGGTCCTGTGGGGAAAGGTCCTGGAGGAGGTGTTGGGGGTTTGGGGGGGGCGGGGTGAGCTAGAAATGTGGGCGGAGCTTGGAGGGGACAAGGGGAAGGGTCCTGGGGGGGATTTGGGGGTCTTGGGGGCGGGGTGAGCTAGAAATGTGGGCGGAGCTTGGGGTGGGGGGTCCTGGAGTGGGATTGCGGGGGGGGGGAGGAATTTGGGGGTCACCCGTGATTCTGGGGGGGCGGGCTGAGCTAGAAATGTGGGCGGAGTTTAGGGTGGGGGGGATCAAGGGAGGGTCCTGGGGGGGGAGGAAAGGTCCTGGGGAGAGGGGAGGATCCTGGAGGGCGATTTGGGGGGCCTCGGGGGTCCTGGGAGGGCGGGGTGAGCTAGAAATGTGGGCAGAGCTTAGGGTGGGGGGGGTCCTGGGGAGGGGGATAGCTGGGGGGAATTGGGGGGGCCTCGGGGGTCTTGGGAGGGCGGGGTGAGCTAGAAATGTGGGCGGAGCTTAGGGTGGGGGGTCCTGGGGTGGAGGATAGCTGGGGGGATTTGGGGGGCATCGGGCGTCCTGCGGGGGTGGGGGGAGCTAGAAATGTGGGCGGACCTTGGGGAGGAGGGTCCTGGAGGGGGATAGCTGGGAGGGGTTGGGGCCATTGGGGGGGCGGGCTGAACTAGAAATGTGGGCTGAACTTGGGGTGGGGGGTTCCCGGGGTGTGGGGACCGTCCTGGGGGGACCTGGCCTTTGGGGGTTGGGGGGGAATAAGGGACAGGGAGGGGGGAAGCCAGGTACTGGGAGCAGCCGGGGAGGGTCCTGGGGGGGGTCTGCCCGCCCTCCCGCTCTGACGCAGCCCCCCTCTCTCCCCCCCCTCCACGCAGGGACCCGCTGGATGGCCACCCTGGCCCAGATGCACCGGCTGGGCCGGCCCAAGCGCCCCCCCCGCCCCCCGGGCCCGCTGGAGGGCCACCCGCAGCTGAAGGGGGTGGTGCTGAAGACGCTGATCCGCAAGCCCAAGAAGCCCAACTCGGCCAACCGCAAGTGCGCCCTGGTGCGCCTGAGCACGGGCCGAGAGCTGGTCTGCTTCATCCCCGGCGAGGGCCACAACCTGCAGGAGCACATGGCCGTCCTGGTGGAGGGCGGGCGCAAGCAGGACCTGCCCGGCGTCAAAGTCCGGATCGTGCGGGGCAAGTACGACTGCGCCCACGTCAAGAAGAAGACGGCCTAGAGGGGGCGCTCACGCACGCACACACACACACCCCACCACCACCACCTATGCGCCCCCCCCCCCAGGGCAAAGCGGGGCTACACCGTTCCCCCCGGAGGAGAACAGGACTGTGCAGCTGGGAGGGCGGCACGGACGTTCCATGAGGCGGTGAATAAATAAATGGGGAGGGGGTCTTCAGCCCCTCCTTGACTCCCCCTGGCTTGCTTTTGTGTGTAGAAGGTGGGTAGGGCCCTTGAGGGAAGGAGGGAGGGAGGGAGAGAGAGAGAGAGAGAGAGGAAACGATGGATGGATAGATGAGATGGATGGATGGATAAAGATGATGGATGCATGGATAGATAGATGATGGATGGGAAGATGGGCGAATGGGTAGATGGAGACATGAATGAGTAGGTGGATGGATGGATGGATGGAGAAGACGGGCAGATGGATGCATGGATAGAAACAGACATGATAGAAATGATGGATAAAGATGGATGCATGGATGGATAGATGGGAAGATGGGCGAATGGGTAGATGGAGACACGAATGAGTAGGTGGATGGATGGAGAAGATGGGCAGATGGATGCATGGATAGAAACACATAGAAATGATGGATGGATAAAGATGATGGATGCATGGATAGATGATGAATGCGAAGATGGGTGAATGGGTAGATGACACGAATGAGTAGGTGGATGCATGGATGGATCAAGAAGATGGGCAGATGGATGCATGGATAGAAACAAATGATGGATGGATGGAGAAGATGGATGCATAGATAGAAACAGACAAATGATGGATGGATGGATAAAGATGATAGATGCACGGATAGATGATGGATGGGAAGATGGGTGAATGGGTAGATGAAGACACGAATGAGTAGGTGGATGGATGGATGGAGAAGATGGGCAGATGGATGCATGGATAGAAACAGACATAGAAATGATGGATGGATGGATAAAGATGATAGATGCATGGATGATGGATGGGAAGATGGGTGAATGGGTAGATGGAAACAAGAGTGGATGGATGGATGGATGGAGAAGATGGGCAGATGGATACATGGATAGAAACAGACAGAAATGATAGATGGATAAAGCTGGATGCATGGATAGATAGATGATGGATGGGAAGATGGGCAAATGGGTAGATGGAGACACGAATGAGTAGGTGGATGGATGGAGAAGATGGGCAGATGGATGCATGGATAGAAACACATAGAAATGATGGATGGATAAAGATGATGGATGCATGGATAGATGATGGATGGGAAGATGGGTGAATGGGTAGATGAAGACACGAATGAGTAGGTGGATGGATGGAGAAGATGGGCAGATGGATGCATGGATAGAAACAGACAGAAATGATGGATGGATGGATAAAGATGATAGATGCATGGATGATGGATGGGAAGATCGGTGAATGGGTAGATGGAGACACGAGTGGATGGATGGAGAAGATGGACAGATGGATGCATGGATAGAAACAGAAATGATGGATGGATAAAGCTGGATGCATGGATAGATAGATGATGGATGGGAAGATGGGCAAATGGGTAGATGGAGACACGAATGAGTAGGTGGATGGATGGATGAAGAAGATGGGCAGATGGATGCATGGATAGAAAGACATGATAGAAATGATGGATAAAGATGGGTGCGTGGATGGATAGATGATGGATGGGGTGAATGGGTAGATGAAGACACGAATGAGTAGGTGGATGGATGGATGGAGAAGATAGGCAGATGGATGTATGGATAGAAACGATAGAAATGGATGGAGAAGATGGGCAGATGGATGCATGGATAGAAACATGATAGAAATGATGGATGGATGGATGGATAAAGATGATGGATGCATGGATAGATGATGGATGGGAAGATGGGTGAATGGGTAGAAGTTTAAACTCACACGGTCTGGCTGCTCGCCTCAAGGCTGCAATAAAAGCAGATTCACCTGCCCTCTGATCCCTTTGTTCAAACGTGTGCCTCCAAGCAATGACGGACAGCTTGGGCTGGGAACGATCTTTCGGAAGTTTCTTTAAATCAGTATACATTACTGATTCCAAAGAGGCAGAGGCCACCGGATTTTCTGCAATCTCAAAGTCACCCTGCCCACAGGCACATAACAGGGTGACAGCCTTCAAGCCGTCTTCTCTGATCCGGTTCACCCTGAGATAATTCTCCACCCTTGCAACGTAGGATTCCCATCTCTCCGGGTGTGAGAGACATCGAACTCGGATCAACGGCTGATCTTCGCCATCCTCACTTGCACTTCACCACTCACTTGTCTTAGGGAAGGGGTCTTTCAGGCCGAACTCACCCTCCAGCGACGCTGTGCTGGCAGGCTGGGATGCTGACCTTAACGCCGTCTTCCCTCTTCAGGACTTCTTTGCATGAGTCTTTAAAACTTCCTCCTGTTTAGCTTATAATCAATCCCAGCTTCGTCGCCAGTGTTAAGTCCTCACAGTAATGGCGAATGACGAAGAGACATCTTTCCTTGAACCACTCTTTATTTCAGTTTCAGCCATAACTCCAACAACGAGCAGAGGCACGCAGGCCTCCTTTTAGACCAGTGGTTCTCAACCTTTTTAATGCCGCGACCCCCAACCGGTCGTAAGTCGAGGACTACTCAACCGGTCGTAAGTTGAGGACTACTCAACTAGTGCAGCACCGTTTGCAGAATGGGACTTTTGGCGGGCTCAGCGGGGCAGAGACAGCCTGGACAATTCCTATTGGCTTTTGAAAGCCAATAGAATTAGGCTCTATTCAAGAGAGTCTATTCTACTGGCTTTCCAAAGCCAATAGAATAAAAGGGAGTAGCACAGTTAAGGAAAAGGGGGGGGAAAATGGCGGACTGCGTTGTTTGGCGACCCCTGTGAAATGGTCGTTCGACCCCAAATGGGGTCCCGACCCACAGGTGGAGAACCGCTGGTTTACACCTTCCTCCTTTTTAGCTTATATTCAATCCCACCTTCGTCGCCAGTGTTAAGTCCTCGCAGTAATGGCGAATGACGAAGACACATCTTTCCTTGAACCACTCTTTATTTCAGTTTCAGCCACAACTGCAACAACGATCAGAGGCACGCAGGCCTCCTTTTAGACGCCCCGATCCCCGGACACAATGGCAACAGAACCAGGCGCTTTTCCCGCCTTGCGCATGCGCGCAAAGCCAGCGCCACTCAGTCTGGTCCCGGGCAGCTTCGGCAAAGGCCCGGGACTCTTGCAACGTCCCGAGCCTGTGTTTCCAGGCTCGGGACACAACAGTGGGCGCTCCATCACTGGAGGTTTTTAACAAGAGGTTGGACAGTCCCTTGTCTGAGATGGCATAGGTTCTCCTGCTTGAGCAGGGGGCTGGACTAGAAGACCTCCAAGGTCCCTTCCAACTCCTATCCTATCCTATCCCATATTTTCTGTTCTATTCCATTCCATTCCATTCTGTTCTTATTTCTATTCTATTCTTTCCTATTGTTAATTCTATTCTATTCTATTGTATATTTATATTCTATATTCCATTCCATTTTCCATTCTCTATTCTGTTCTGTTCTATTCTATTCTATTCTATTCTATTCTATTCTATTCTATTCTATTCTATTCTATTCTATTGTATATTTATATTCTATATTCCATTCCATTTTCCATTCTCTATTCTATTCTGTTCTATTCTATTCTATTCTATTCTATTCTATTCTATTCCATATTTTCTATTCTATTCCATTTCATATTTTCTATTCTATTCTATTATATTTCATATTTTCTATTCTATTCTAATTTCTATTCTATTCTGTAATCTATTCCTATTCTATTCTATTCCTTCCTTTCTTCCTTCCTTTCTCTCTCTCTCTCTCTCTCTCTCTCTCTCTCCCTTTGTTTTTCTTGCGCTCCATCACTGGAGGTTTTTAAGAGGAGACTAGACAGCCCCTTGTCTGAGACGGTCTAGGTTCTCCTGCTCCAGCAGGGGGCTGGACTAGAAGACCTCTGAGTTCCCTTCAAACTCTTATCCTTCCTTCCTTCCTTCCTCCCTCCCTCCCTCCCTCTCCTCCTCCCTCTGCCTCCCTCCCTCCCTGATTGGACAGCCCCTTGTCTGAGACAGTCTAGGTCAGTGGTTCTCAACCTTTTTAATGCTGCGACCCCAACCGGTCGTAAGTCGAGGACTTTCCTTGCCCGGGAGCGCCGCGCACGCGTGGTGCCGCCCCCTGCCCCGGCCGAGGCGTAGCTAGCAAGCGGCAGAGACGGAGCAGGCCAACCACCGGCTGGGCCAGCCCAAGGGAGGTAAGGCATCCGCCGGAAAAGGGGGAAAAAATTGGCAGACAGCCTTGCTTGGCGACCCCCGTGAAATGGTCGATTGACCCCAAATGGAGTCGCGACCCATAGGTTGAAAACCTCTGGTCTAGGTTCTCCTGCTCCAGCAGGGGGCTGGACTAGAAGACCTCTGAGTTCACTTCAAACTCTTATCCATCCTCCCTCCCTCCCTCCCTTCCTGATTGGACAGCCCCTTGTCTGAGATGGTCTAGGACCCGTTCTCCCACTCCATCAGGGGGCTGGATGAGAAGATCTCCACGGTCTCTTCCAGCTTCTATTCTATTCTGTAGACCAGTGGTTCTCAACCTGTGGGTCGGGACCCCATTTGGGGTGAACGGCCATTTCACGGGGGTCGCCAAACAACGCCGTCCGCCATTTTTCCCCCCCTTTTCCTTAGCTGTGCTACTCCCTTTTATTCTATTGGCTTTTGAAAGCCAATAGAATACACTCTCTTGAATAGAGTCTAATTCTATTGGCTTTCCAAAGCCAATAGGAATTGTCCAGGCTGTCTCTGCCCTGCTGAGCCCGCCAAAAGTCCCAGTCTGCAAACGGTGCTGCACCAGTTGAGTAGTCCTCGACTTACGACCGGTTGAGTAGTCCTCGACTTACGACCGGTTGGGGGTCGGGCCATTAAAAAGGTTGAGAACCACTGGTCTAGGTTCTCCTGCTCCAGCAGGGGGCTGGACTAGAAGACCTCTGAGTTCCCTTCAAACTCTTAGCCTTCCTTCCTCCCTCCCTCCCTCCCGATTGGACAGCCCCTTGTCTGAGATGGTCTAGGACCTGTTCTCCCGCTCCCGCAGGGGGGCTGGATGAGAAGATCTCCACGGTCCCCTCCAGCTTCTATTCTCTTCTGTAGAGTCTCTTCTGGGCTGGGATCCTCCGGGATCCTCCCTCTGCTTTCGGAGCCGGAACCAGCGACCGGTCCGCAACCCGGCTGCCCTGCCCCGGATCTCCCTTGCGTGCGAAGGATCGCCTCCCCCTGGCAAGAGATTCAGCCGGGGAATTTCCCGGATGCGCCAAGCCTTTGCTGGGGCGGGAAGGAAAGAGGGATCGAGTCCCGGCCAAGCTCCACCTTTCGGCTGGATCCACCGCTCGGCGGATAAAAACCAGCCCTCCCCCCCCCCTTCTCCAGGTCCGCAGTTCGGATCCGGCCACCCAGCCCGGGACGTCGCAGCCTTTCGCCTCCTCTTTCGCTCCGGGTCTTTGGGGTTTGTGTCTTTGTGTGTGTGCATGCGTGGGTGTGCTCTTTGCTCCGGGTCTTTGGGGTGTGTGTGTGTGGGGGGGGCTCCTCTTTGCTTGGGTCATTGGGAGTGTGTGTTTCTCTCTCTTTGGGTGTGTGTGTGTGCTCTTTGCCCCGGGTCTTTGGTCTGTGTGTGTGTGTGTGTGTCGGCTCCTCTTTTCTCCTGGTCCTTGGGTGTGTGTGTGTGTGTGGGGTTCCTCTTTGCTCGGGGTGTTTGGTGTGTGTGTGTGGGGGGGCTCCTTTGCTCCGGGTCTTTGGTGTGGGTGTGTGTGTGCTCCTCTTTGCTCCGCGTCTTTGGGGTGTGTGTGTGGGGGTTCCTCTTTGCTTTGGGTCGTTGGTGTGTGTGTGTGTGTGTGTGTCGGGTCCTTCTTGCTCCGCGTCTTTGGGGGGGGTGTGTGAGGGGGGGGTACCTCTTTGCTTCTGGTCTTTGGTGTGTGTGTGTGTGTGTGTGTGTGTGTGTCTGGTCCTTCTTGCTCCGGGTCTTTGGGGTGTGTGTTTCTCTCTCTTTGGGGTGTGTGTGTGTGCTTCTCTTTGCTCCGGGTCTTTGGTGTGTGTGTGTGTCGGCTCCTCCTTGCTCCGGGTCTTTGGGGTGTGTGTGTGGGGGGGGGCTCCTCTTTCTTCCGGGTCTTTGGGGTGTGTCTTTCTCTTTAAAGTTTGTGTGTGTGCCGGCTCCTCTTTGCTCCGGGTTTCGTGCGTGTGTGTGTGTGTCTCTCTCTCTCTCTCTCTTTCTCTCTTTGGGGGGAGGTGTTTCTTTCTGTGGGTGTTTGTGTGCCCCATCTCTTGCTCCGGCCCCCACGCAGGCGGCGGTGAGGGGGTGCCTCCCCGCCCTGCTTCTTTTGGGGGGAGGGGAGGGGGCTTGGAGGGGCTGTAGCTCTCCGGTGGACCCCACCCCGGAAGAGGAGTGGGGGGGGGGGAGCCATCACCCGCAAGGGACCAGACCCGTAGGCTCCAGCAGGGGGGCTGGATGAGAACATCTCCACGATCCCTTCCAGCTTCTATTCTCTTCTGTAGAGCAGTGTTTCTCGACAATTTTAAGGCGTGTGGACTTCAACTCCCAGAATTCCACAGCCAGCATTGCTGGCTGTGGAATTCTGGGAGTTCAAGTCCACACGCCTTAAAATTGTCAAGGTTGAGAAACACTGCTGTGTAGAGTCTTGTTCTAGGCTGGCATCCTCCGGGATCCTCCCTCTGCTTTCGGAGCCGCAACCAGCCACCGGTCCGCAATCCGGTTGCCCTGCCCTGGATCTCCCTTGCCTGCCAAGGATCGCAGGAGATCCCCCCCCCCCGGGGGACTTTCCCGGCTGCTGGGGAGGGGGGAAGAGGGAGGCGCTCAGCCTCCCCCCATTCCTCGGCCGGCCCTGCGAGTCAGCAAGAGGGACTTCCACAGACCCTTCCCCCCCCCAATCTCGGCACAAGAGACCCCCCCCCCTTCTCCCGGGGCTTCCTCGCGATCCAGAGGCAGAAACGCGCGCGGGGGGGGGGGGAAGGGGGGAAGCGGCAGAGGAAAAAATGAGGGGGGAGGGCGATGCTTCTGGCTGGGCAATGGGACCTTTCAGCCAGAGAGGATGCCCCCCCCCCCGTCTTCCTCCTCCTCTCCCTCTCCCTTTACTATTGATTTGCTACGGATCTGTAGGGATGGGGGAGGGGGGTCTGTACATATGTTGTCCGTAGTACGTTGAGGTGCGCGTCGTGTCTGCGCTTCGCTTTGAGAGCGGGCAAGTAACGGTTCACTGTTGCTGTGTGCAGTAAAAAAAAAAAAAATGACAATAAAGGCTGTCTTATCTTCCTCCCCCTCCTCCCCCTCCCTTCTCTCCTTCCTCCTCCCCCCTTCCCCCTCCCCCTTCCCTCCCTCTTTTCCTCCATCCCCCTCCTCCTCTCCCCCCTCCCCCTCCATCCTCCTCCTCCCCCCCCTCCTCCCCTTCTCACCCTTCCTTCCTTCTCCCACCTCCTCCTCCTCTTCCCCCTCCCCCTCCTTCCTTCTTTTTCATCCTCCTCCCCCCTCCTCCTCCTCTCCCTCCCTCTCCTCCTCCCCCTCCTCTTCCCCCTCCCCCCTCTTCCTCTTCCTCCCTCTTCCCCCTCCCTCCCCTTCTCCCCCTCCTCTCCCTCTTCCCCCTCCCTCCCCCTTCTCCTTCGTCCTTCCCCTCCTCCTCCTTCATCCTCCCCCTCCTCCCTCTTCCCCCTCCCTCCCTCTCCTCCTTCATCCTCCTCCCCCTTCTCCCCCCTCCTCCTCCTCTTACCCCTCCCTCCCCCTCCTTCCTTCTTTTTCGTCCCCCTCCTCCTCCTCTCCCTCCCTCCCCCTCCTCCTTCGTCCTCTTCCCCCTTCTCCCCCTCCTCCTCTCCCTCCTCCCTCTTCCCCCTCCCTCCCCCTCCTTCCCCTTCTCCGTCCTCCTTCCCCTTTTCCTTCCTCCTCCCCCTCCTCCTCCATCCTCCTCCCCCTTCCCCTCTCTTCTCCTTCCTCCTCTTCCTCCTTCTACTCCTTCCTCCTCCCCCTCCATCCTCCTCCTCCCCCCTCTTCTTCCCCTTGCTGCTCCTCCCCCTCCTCCTCCCCCTCCCCCGCCCGATGTCCTGGCCCCTCCCTCCAGGGGTTTTCCCACCTGCTTCCTCTTCCTGGCAGACAGACGCCCCGCTTTCTCCAGCCAGCTTTCTCCAGCCAGGCAGGAAGCTGCAGCCGGAGGAGCCATGGCGGGCACCGAGCTGAAGGTGGACGGGACCGAGGTGGCCGTGAAGGGTCCGGAAGGGACCACCATCAACATCACCCTCCGCCAGGAGTCCGGGCTGGCTTACCTGTTCAGAGGGGTGGCGGCCCTGAGTCTCCGCAAAGCGGCCGCCAAGGACGCCGGCGAGGCTCCCCGCGCCCCCCGCCCGGCCGGGGGGGAGCAGAAGGTCTTGGGGGTAAGGCCCGGGGAAGGGGCTGCAGGCCTGGGGGAAGGGGGAGGGGAGGGGGTGGCCCCGGAGGGAGGGAGGGGAATCGGCTCTTCCGTCCTGAGCGCCAGGCTGGTTTGATGAGTTGGAGGGTCGAACCTCCAGAAAAGCAAATGATGGGGAAGCTAGGGAAGGGAGGAGTGTAGAAGAGAAGGGAAAAGGAAAGAATCAAAGAGAGAGAGAAAGAGGAAGGAAGGAAGGAAGAGGAAAAAGGAAGGAAGGAAAAAAGAGAAAGGAAGGAAGGAAAGAAAGAAAGAAGGGAAAGAGGAAGAAAGGAAAGAAGGAAGGAAAAGAAAGGAAAGAAGGGAAAGAATGAAGGAAAGAAGGAAGAGAAAGAAAGAAAAAGCGGAGAGAAAGAAAAAAGAAAAGAGAAAGGAGGAAGGAAAGAGAAAGAAAAAAGAAAGAAACGAAGGAAGGAAGGAAAGAAAGAAAAGAAAAAGAAAGGAGTGAAAGAGAAAGGAAGGAAGGAAAGAAAGAGGAGGGAGGGAGGGAAAGAAGGAAGGAAGGAAACAAGGGAAAAAAGAAAAAAGGAAAAGAAAGAAGAGAAAGAATGAAGGAATAGAAAGAGAGAATGAAGGAAGGAAGGAAGAGAAAAGGATGGAAGGAAAGAAAGAAAGAAAAAAGGGAAAGAAAGTAGGAAAGAGGAAAGGAAGAAAGAAAGGAAAGAAGGAAGGAAAGAGAAAGAACAAAAAAAGAAGGGAAAGAAAGAGGAGAAGGAAAGAAGGAAGGAAACAAAAAAAGAAGGGAAAAAGGAAAGAAAGGAAAGAAGGGAAAGAATGAAGGAAAGAAGGAAGAGAAAGAAAAACGGGAGAGAAAGAAAAAAGAAAAGAGAAAGGAGGAAGGAAAGAGAAAGAAAAAAGAAAGAAACGAAGGAAGGAAGGAAAGAAAGAAAAGAAAAAGAAAGGAGTGAAAGAGAAAGGAAGGAAGGAAAGAAAGAGGAGGGAGGGAGGGAAAGAAGGAAGGAAGGAAACAAGAGAAAAAAGAAAAAAGGAAAAGAAAGAAGGAAGAGAAAGAATGAAGGAATAGAAAGAAAGAATGAAGGAAGGAAGGAAGAAAAGAGAAAAGGATGGAAGGAAAGAAAGAAAAAAGGGAAAGAAAGTAGGAAAGAGGAAAGGAAGAAAGAAAGGAAAGAAGGAAGGAAAGAGAAAGAACGAAAAAAGAAGGGAAAGAAAGAGGAGAAGGAAAGAAGGAAGGAAACAAAAAAAGAAGGGAAAAAAGGAAAGAAAGGAAAGAAGGGAAAGAATGAAGGAAGAGAAAGAAAGAAAAAGCGGAGAGAAAGAAAAAAGAAAAGAGAAAGGAGGAAGGAAAGAGAAAGAAAAAAGAAAGAAACGAAGGAAGGAAGGAAAGAAAGAAAAGAAAAAGAAAGGAGTGAAAGAGAAAGGAAGGAAGGAAAGAAAGGGAGGGAGGGAAAGAAGGAAGGAAGGAAACAAGGGAAAAAAGAAAAAAGGAAAATAAAGAAGGAAGAGAAAGAATGAAGGAATAGAAAGAAAGAGAATGAAGGAAGGAAGGAAGAAAAGAGAAAAGGATAGAAGGAAAGAAAGAAAGAAAAAAGGGAAAGAAAGTAGGAAAGAGGAAAGGAAGAAAGAAAGGAAAGAAGGAAGGAAAGAGAAAGAACGAAAAAAGAAGGGAAAGAAAGAGGAGAAGGAAAGAAGGAAGGAAGGAAACAAAAAAAGAAGGGAAAAAAGGAAAGAAAGAAAAGAAGGAAGGGAAAGAATGAGGGAATAGAAATAAAAATGAAGGCAGAAAGAAAAGAGAAAGAAAGGAAAAAAGAAAGAAAGAAGGGAAAGAAAGGAAGGAAGGAAAAAAAGAAAAAGAAAGAAAAAGGGAAAGAAAGAAGGAAGAAAAGAAAGGAAGGATGGAAGGAAAGAAAGGAAAAAAGAAAGAAAGAAGGGAAAGGAAGGAAGGAAAAAAAGAAAAAAGGGAAAGGAAAGAAAGAAGAAAAGAAAGGAAGGATGGACGGAAAGAAAGGAAAAAAGAAAGAAAAGAAAGAAAGAAAGAGAAAGAAAGGAAAGAGAAGGAAGGAAAGAAAAGGGAGGGAAAGAAAGAAAAAGAAAGAAAAAGGAAAGAAGGAAAGAGAAAAACAAGAAAGAAAGGAAAGAAGGAAGGGAAAGAAGGAGGGAATAGAAATAAAAATGAAGGAAGAAAGAAAAGAGAAAGAAAGGAAAAAAGAAAGAAAGAAGGGAAAGAAAGGAAGGGAAAGAAGGAAGGGAAAAAAGAAAGAAAAAGGGGAAAGAAAGAAGGAAAGAAGGAAGAAAAGAAAGGAAGGATGGACGGAAAGAAAGGAAAAAAGAAAGAAAAGAAAGAAAGAAAGAGAAAGAAAGGAAAGAGAAGGAAGGAAAGAAAAGGGAGGGAAAGAAAGAAAAAGAAAGAAAAAGGAAAGAAGGAAAGAGAAAAACAAGAAAGAAAGGAAAGAAGGAAGGGAAAGAAGGAGGGAATAGAAATAAAAATGAAGGAAGAAAGAAAAGAGAAAGAAAGGAAAAAAGAAAGAAAGAAGGGAAAGAAAGGAAGGGAAAGAAGGAAGGGAAAAAAGAAAGAAAAAGGGGAAAGAAAGAAGGAAAGAAGGAAGAAAAGAAAGGAAGGATGGAAGGAAAGAAAGGAAAAAAGAAAGAAGGGAAAGGAAGGAAGGAAAAAAAGAAAAAAGGGAAAGGAAAGAAGGAAGAAAAGAAAGGAAGGATGGAAAGAAAGAAAAGAAAAAAGAAAGAAAGGAAAGAAAGAAGGAAAGAAAGAGAAAGAAAGGAAAGAAAGAAAGGAAAGAAGGAAGGAAAGAGAAAGAAAGAAAAAGAAAGAAAGAAAGAAAAGGCATGGACTTCCACCTCTATTAAAATAAACATTGTAACATCAAACCTCAACCTTTTTTTTTTTTTTTTTTAACTTTTGGCCTACAAGTTATAAACCAGCCGTTCAAGTATAAACGGGCTGTCAACAAGAGGCTGGACCGCCCTCGGTCAGAAACAGTGTAGGTTCTCCTGCTTGGGTGGCAGGAGGGGGGGGCTGGACTAGACGACCCCCCCCCGAGGTCCCTTCCAACTCTTTGATTCTGCAAAGGTCTCCTGCTTGGGCGGCAGGAGAGGGGCTGGACTAGATGACCTCCAAGGTCCCCTCTATTCTATTCTAAACCTTGACTAGAGTCAGGGAGGAGCCGAGGGGCTGCTCCTCTCTCTCCGCTCCGGCCACAAAGGGAACCACGACCTCCCACCGGGGTCTCCAGCTAACCTCGCTCGGGGAGCGTCTGTCGGGTATCCGGGACCCCCCCCATTCCCCGCTGACACTGCCTGGGGTCTCCCCCCTCTGTCCCCCCCCCCCCTAGGGAGCCCAGATCCTGCTCGGTGCTGTCTGCATCGGCCTCGGCCTGGCGCTGAGCATGGTTGCGCCCAACAGTGAGCTACCTTACTACTACAAGTGGTCAATCTATAACGGAGTCCCTTTCTGGATGGGCGGCCTGGTGAGTACTGGGGGGGGAGGGTGGAATGAGGGAGGGTCCCGCCCTTGGTCTCAGCTGGCAAACCCCCCCCCCAAGAAGCAGCAGGAGAGGATTCTGGGACGGGACAAAGATGGCAGGGCCCGGTCCGTTTGAGGGGGCTGGACTGCTGCCTTGCCGACATCCCCGGAAGTCAGTCCAGTGCACAGAAGTGGGCAGGGTAGAGTTCTGGGCTTGCTGAGTTGAGCGTTTGCTGTGTCGCGTGGGACACAAACGGGGCGGCCCGCGTGACGCTCGCTAGGCCCGTTTTTGCCCTGCGTGGTGCTGCCATTTTCACCTTGCGTGGCCGTGGCGCTGGCACGAGTCGGGGTGAGTGCACGCATACGTGCGCGCAGTGGCCTTCCCGTCCCATGGTCCGGACAGCCCGCGAGTGGGCCACGGCCTCTGGGTTGGGGACCCCTGATCTAGTGCTGCTAACGCAGGGGCCGAAAGGAGAAGTGGGCTGTTGCCATCACAAAAAGCAATATCGCTATTGGACAATGGGAAGACCTGATGGGGTGGGGGGGATTTTCAGTAAAATAGGATGTCCCAGGAGTCTCTTTTTCTGGAAATGCCAACTGGACTGTTGACAGGCGGGTGGGCGGGAGGCCCAGACAGACACCCTTCACCGATCTGCTTCCCTCTCCTCTACAGTTCATCCTCTCCGGCACCTTCTCGGTGGTGGGCGCACGACACGGCAGCTACTGGGTAAGTGGGGAGGGTCCCGGTCCCCAACCAGTCGCAAGGACCCCGGTGCCCGTTCTCAGCCGTGCCTGGCCTTGCCTCCTAGGTCCACCTGGCCACCTTCTTCAACCTGGGCAGCGTCGTGGCTGGCTCGGTGGCCTTCGCGCTGGGCTTGACGGAATTCGCACCCCTCGCCTACGAACCCTACTTTGTTGAGCAACTCTGCAAGCACAGAGCGGAGGACCGGGGTTACCGCTCGTGGGAACCGACCACCAGACCTCCGTACGACGACGAGAGGGACCAAGAGCGGGCCAGGGAGTGCCAGGACGCTCTCTTGGGGTTCGTGGTGAGTATTTGTTCGCCAGAGAGGGAGGCGGGCAGCGGCACCTCTTAGAAGACGGCAATCCCAGGACGAAGTACAGGCCTCCCTCGGTCTGTCTGTCCTGAACGTCGGGCTGAAAGGCAAGGAAAGCTCACCTGTCCACAGGCAGCTTCAGGTGTTCAGCCCTCGAAGAAGGTACCCACTGGTCCTCACGGACGGGCGTTCCCCCCTCCCACGCCCTCCTCCTGCCTCCCCACGGAGTCTCGGCCAGTGTGGGCAAAGCACTGGAGCCAGTGCCAGTGGGCTTTGGTGGACTGTCTGCTTGCCGTGTCCACCTGCCCCCCTCTCCTGCTGAGTCGAGCCCCCCTCTTTCCCCAGCGCATGTGGAGCAGCACCCAGATCCTCCTGCTGATCGTGCACGTTGTCGCCCTGGCCACCGCCCTCTTCTGCTTCGGATACGGCCTGCGCCGCCTGTGCTGCTCCTGTTGGGTACGTGGAGGGAAGGGCGCAGAGCTCCCGGTCCCACTGGGCACAGCTAGGTCGGGCACTCTGGAGGGCAGCCAACCCCCCAGGGAGTCCCTGGCTGTTGTCGCTCCGGGCACTCCAGAAAGAGTCGCCCTTCCTTGCTCAGCTTCCCGAGAAGAGATCTCGGGAAAATCTCCCCTGGGGCCACGTTCCCTCCGGAGCCGAGCTCTCCGACGTTTCTGGCTTGGCGGACCGACGGATGGGAGAAGGTTCCATACAAACGGCCGGCAAGCGTGCGCGGGCAGCAGGGCCTCCATTTGCATGAGCCCCTGCCGCTTTCAGTGGAGTGTTGCGCGTGTCCTCGCCAGCTGTTTCCGCGCCCTGCTTTGGAGGGAATGGCGGGGTGGCGGCTCCACATAAACGGCCAGAAGGCGTGCGACGTGCAGCAGGGCCTCCGTTTGCCCGAGCGGCGTGCACGAGCGCCTGCTGCTCACTTTCAGTGGAGCGTGTGCGTGTCCTCGCCCGCTGCTCGCGCCTGTGTGCTCGTCAGCTGTTTCCGCAGCCTGGTTGCAAGCTAGTGGGTCGCGTGCCACTAGGTTGGGGACCCCTGCTCTGGCGTGAATGGCGGGGGGGGGGGTTGCTGGCCACTGGCCAATGCCGGGTAAGCCACTGCAATCCTTTCTTTCCCGCAGGGGGGCTGGCAGGACTACGTGGCCCTGGGGGACCCAGACGACTCTCCTACGCCCGGGGATCCGGGCAAAGAGCAGAGCCCTGCCTGAGGGGCACGGAGGGAAGACCCCCCTACCCCCGCCGGCCTTTGGCTCTTCCCCGGGACCAAATAGCAGCTGAAGCACTTTCCAGCAGCCACTCCCGAAGTCAAGATACTCGGAAGTTACCCACCGCTTCTCACGCGAGCAGACTCCTCCTGCACACCCAGTGAATAAAAAAAAAAAGTAGCTTTTCTGGATTTTGAGCTCCTGTCTGTTTGGCGGCTCAGCCCAACGCCGGGCGGCCGCAGGGCACCTGTGGGGCACGCGGAGCAACGGGTGTCCCCCCGCTAATTAGCCGTGGGCATTGAGCAAAGTCTAATTGAGCAGGAGCCTTGAGCAAAACATACATTTAGGCAAGAAAAACCGACTGTGGAGGTGTAGTAGTAGAGGGGGTACCTTGCTCAAGAGTAGCAACTGCGAGAGGGATCTCGGAGTCCTAGTGGACAATCACTTAAATAGTAGCCGGCTGTGGGCTGCAGCTGCCAAATAAAGCCAACACAGAGCTAGGCTGCATTAACAGAGGGATAGAATCAGGATCACGTGAAAGGTTACTACCGCTTTACAAGGCCTTGGTAAGGCCACGCTTGGACTACTCCATCCAGTTTTGGTCCCCGTGATGTAAAAAAGATGCTGAGACTCTAGAAAGAGTGCAGAGAAGAGCAACAAAGAGGATCAGGGGACTGGAGGCTAAAACATACGAGGAACAGTTGCTGGAATTGGGTATGTCTAGTTTAACGAAGAGGAGGAGGAGGGGGGACAGGATAGCAGCGTTCCAGTATCTCAGGGGCTGCCCCAAAGAAGAGGCAGTCAAGCTATTCTCCAAAGCACCTGAAGGCAGGACAAGAAGCAACGGGTGGAAACTCATCAAGGAGAGAAGCAACCTGGAATTAAGGAGAAACTTCCTGACAGTGAGGACAATTAACCAGTGGAACTACCTGCCTCCAGAAGCGGAGAATGCTCCAACACTGGAGGTTTTTAAAGAAGAGACTGGACAGCCATTTGTCAGAAATGGTCTAGGCCGGTGTCCTGCCTGAGCAGGGGGTTGGACTAGATGACGTCCAAGGTCCCTTCCGGCTCTGTGATTCTGTAATTGTGTATGGGTCTCCTGCTTGGACAGGGGGCTGGACTAGAGGACCTCCCAGCTCCCTTCCAGCTCTATCCTTCTGGAAGAGGCTTCTGCTCGAGCAGGGGGGTTGAACTAGATGACCTCCGAGGTCTCTTCCCACTTACTCTAATTAGCATTTAACATCCATCTATCCATAGCTGTCTATCCATATCGATCCATCCATCTATATCTACCTGTATCTCCGTCCGATCTATCTATCATCTATCTATATCTATTATCTGTCATCTATCACATATCTATCATCAGTATGTCCGTCCTATCATCTATATCTGTATCTCCTATCTATCATCTATCTGTATTGTCTGTCCATCCTATCTGTATTCTATCTACCTATCTATCATCAGTATGTCCTATCTATCCATCCATCCATCTCTATCATCTATCTATATCAGGTTTCTCAACCTTGACAATTTTAAGGCATGTGGACTTCAACTCCCAGAATTCCACAGCCAGCATTGCTGGCTATGGAATTCTGGGAGTTGAAGTCCACATGCCTTAAAATTGTCAAGGTTGAGAAACACTGATCTATATGTATCTATCTATCTATCTATCTATCTATCTATCTATCTATCTCTATCTATCTACTATCAGTATGTCTGTCCTATCTATCCATCCATCTCTATCATCTATTTATATCTGTATCTCCGTCCTATCTATCTATCTATCTATCTATCTATCTATCTATCTATCTATCTATCTATCTCTATCATCTGTATTCTGTCCATCCTATCTCCATCCATCCATCCATCTATCTATCAGTATGTCCCTATCTATCTATCCATCCATCTCTATATTATCTATATCTGTATCTCCGCCCTATCTATCTATCTACTATCAATATGTCCGTCCTATCTATCCATCCATCCATCTCTATCATCTATCTATATCTGTATCTCTGTCCTATCATCTATCTGTCTCATCTATCTGTATTGTCTGTCCATCCTATCTCTATCTATCTATCTATCTATCTATCTATCTATCTATCTATCTATCTATCTATCTATCTATCTATCTATCTATCATCTGTATTGTCTCTCCATCCTATATCTATCTATTAGTATGTCCGTCCTATCTATCCATCCATCCATCTCTATCATATCTATATCTCTGCCTTATCTATCTATCTATCTATCTATCTATCTATCTATCTATCTATCTATCTATCTATCTATCTATCATCAGTATGTCCGTCCTATCTATCTGTCCATCTATCCATTCATCTCTATCTCTGTCCTACCTATCATCTATCTATCTATCTATCTATCTATCTATCTATCTATCTATCTATCTATCTATCTATCTATCTATCTATCTATCTATCTATCTATCATCTAATCTATTCGTCCATTGATCCATCTATCAGGATGTCTATCCATCCATCCATCCATCCATATCGATCAATCCTGTCTGTCTGTCTCTATCCATCCATCCATCCATCTTATCTATCCATCCATCGTTTCCTCTCTTTCTCTCTCCCTCCTTCCCTCCCTCCCTCCGGGGTCCTACCCCCCTTCTACACACAAAAGCAAGCCAGGGGGAGTCAAGGAGGGGCTGAAGACCCCCCCTCTCCATTTATTTGTTGACTGACTCATGGAACGTCCGTGCCGCCCTCCCAGCTGCACAGTCCTGTTCTCCTCCGGGGGAACGACGTAGCCCCGCTTTGCCCTTGGAGGGGGCGCATAGGTGGTGGTGTGTGTGTGTGTGTGTGTGCGTGAGCGCCCCCTCTAGGCCGTCTTCTTCTTGACGTGGGCGCAGTCGTACTTGCCCCGCACGATCCGGACTTTGACGCCGGGCAGGTCCTGCTTGCGCCCGCCCTCCACCAGGACGGCCATGTGCTCCTGCAGGTTGTGGCCCTCGCCGGGGATGAAGCAGACCAGCTCTCGGCCCGTGCTCAGGCGCACCAGGGCGCACTTGCGGTTGGCCGAGTTGGGCTTCTTGGGCTTGCGGATCAGCGTCTTCAGCACCACCCCCTTCAGCTGTGGGTGGCCCTCCAGCGGGCCCGGGGGGCGGGGGGGGCGCTTGGGCCGGCCCAGCCGGTGCATCTGGGCCAGGGTGGCCATCCAGCGGGTCCCTGCGGGGAGGGGGGGGAGAGAGAGGGGGGCTGCGTCAGAGGGGGAGGGCGGGCAGACCCCCCCCAGGACCCTCCCCGGCTGCTCCCGGTACCTGGCTCCCCCCTCCCTGTCCCTTATTCCCCCCCAACCCCCAAGGGGGCCCCCAAAGGCCAGGTCCCCCCAGGACGGTCCCCACACCCCGGGAGCCCCCCACCCCAAGTTCAGCCCACATTTCTAGTTCAGCCCGCCCCCCCAATGGCCCCAACCCCTCCCAGCTATCCTCCTCCAGGACCCTCCTCCCCTCCCCAGGACCCTCTGCCTGGTCCCCCCCACCCCAAGCTCCGCCCACATTTCTAGCTCACCCCGCCCCCCGATGCCCCCCCCAATACCCACCAGCTATCTCCCTCCAGCACCCTCCCCCAGGTCCCCCCCACCCCAAGCTTCGCTCACACTTCTGGCTCACCCCGTTCCCCCAGGACCCCCAATGCCCCCCAAATTCTCCCCAGGATCCTGCCCTTCGCCCTAGGACCCCCCCACACTAAGCTCCGCCCACATTTCTAGCACACACCCCCCAATGGCCCCAACCACCCCAGCTATCCCCCTCCAGGACCCTCCCCCAGGTCCCCAGTCCACCCCAAGCTCCGCCCACATTTCTAACTCACCCCGCCCCCGCAGGACCCCCCCCGATGCCCGCCAAATCTCCTCCCCAGCTATCCCCTCCCCAGGACCCCCCACCCTAAGCTCCGCCCACATTTCTAGCTCACCCCGCCCTCCCAGGACCCCCGAGGGCCCCCAAACCCCCCCCCAGCTATCCCCCTCCCCAGGACCCGTCCCTTCTCCCCAGGACCCCCACCCACCCTAAGCTCCGCCCACATGTCTAGCTCACCCCGCCCTCCCAGGACCCCCGAGGCCCCCCAAATCGCCCCCCAGCTATCCCCCTCCCCAGGACCCCCCCACCCTAAGCTCCGCCCACATTTCTAGCTCACCCCGAACTCCCAGGACCCCCGAGGCCCCCCAAATCCCCCCCCAGCTATCCCCCTCCCCAGGACCCGTCCCTTCTCCCCAGGACCCCCACCCACCCTAAGCTCCGCCCACATGTCTAGCTCACCCCGCCCTCCCAGGACCACCGAGGCCCCCCAAATCGCCCCCCAGCTATCCCCCTCCCCAGGACCCCCCCACCCTAAGCTCCGCCCACATTTCTAGCTCACCCCGAACTCCCAGGACCCCCGAGGCCCCCCAAATCCCCCCCCAGCTATCCCCCTCCCCAGGACCCGTCCCTTCTCCCCAGGACCCCCACCCACCCTAAGCTCCGCCCACATGTCTAGCTCACCCCGCCCTCCCAGGACCCCCGAGGCCCCCCAAATCGCCCCCCAGCTATCCCCCTCCCCAGGACCCCCACCCACCCTAAGCTCCGCCCACATTTCTAGCTCACCCCGAACTCCCAGGACCCCCGAGGCCCCCCAAATCCCCCCCCAGCTATCCCCCTCCCCAGGACCCGTCCCTTCTCCCCAGGACCCCCACCCACCCTAAGCTCCGCCCACATGTCTAGCTCACCCCGCCCTCCCAGGACCCCCGAGGCCCCCCAAATCGCCCCCCAGCTATCCCCCTCCCCAGGACCCCCCCACCCTAAGCTCCGCCCACATTTCTAGCTCACCCCGAACTCCCAGGACCCCCGAGGCCCCCCAAATCCCCCCCCAGCTATCCCCCTCCCCAGGACCTGTCCCTTCTCCCCAGGACCCCCACCCACCCTAAGCTCCGCCCACATGTCTAGCTCACCCCGCCCTCCCAGGACCCCCGAGGCCCCCCAAATCGCCCCCCAGCTATCCCCCTCCCCAGGACCCCCACCCACCCTAAGCTCCGCCCACATTTCTAGCTCACCCCCGCCCTCCCAGACCCCCGATGCCCCCCAAATCGCCCTCCAGCACCCGCCCCCCTCCCCAGGACCCTCCCCTGATCCCCCCCACCCTAAGCTCCGCCCACTCTCTGAGGTCACTCCTCCCTCCCATATCTTCACCCCCCCCCAGGACGACCAAGCCCCCAGATTTTCACCCTGCCCCCCCCGGACCCTCCCCATTTCCCCCCCCCACCCTCAGGACACCCCCCACCCCCAATTATCCCCCCCCGACCAGGCGCCCTCCAGGACTCCCCCCCCCCTTCCCTCCCCACCTCGTCCCAGGAAGAGCCCGGCAGCCGCCATCGGGACCGGCGAGCAGACAAGTCGCGGAGGGGGAACTGGCTAGCGCGTCGCCGGAAGCTAGGTAGGGGGCGGCGGAAGTAGGCGCCTGGACCCGGGCGCCCTCGGCGGGCCTGCGAGGAAGAGCGGCTTCCGGCCGCTCCGGCCGCGCGTCTCGCTGATTTTTCATTTTTTAAAAAATAAAAACACTATAAAATATATATTTAAGAAAGAAGAGGAAGAGGAAGAGGAAGAGGAAGAAGACGTTTTCCAGAAGAGATTGGACCGCCGTTTGTCTGCAATGGTCGAGGCTTTCCAGCCTCAGCAGGGGGGCTGGACTAGATGACCTCCAAGGTCTCTTCCAACACTGTGATTCGGGAAGGGGGTGTTCTCCCGCTTCCCGTCCAACTCTAGGATTCTGTACTTCTGCAACGGTCTCCTGTTTGAATTGGGGTTGGACTAGATGACCTCCCAGGTCCCTTCCAGCTCTGTCATTCCGTAAGGACCTGCTGCTCGAGCAGGGGGCTGGACTAGATGACCTCTGAGGTCCTTCCCAGCTCCATCCTTCTGGAAGGGGGTCTCCTTTTGAGCAGGGGGCTGGACTAGATGACCTCCAAGATCCCAGCTCCGTCCTTCTGGAAGGGGGTCTCCCGCTTGAGCAGGGGGCTGGACTAGAGGACCTCCAAGATCCCTCCCAGCTCCATCCTTCTGGAAGGGGGTCTCCCACTTGAGCAAGGGGGCTGGACTAGATGACCTCCAAGATCCCTCCCAGCTCCATCCTTCTGGAAGGGGAGTCTCCTTTTGAGCAGTGGGCTGGACTACATGACCTCCGAGGTCCCTCCCAGCTCCGTCCTTCTGGAAGGGGGTCTCCCGCTTGAGCAGGGGAGCTGGACTAGATGACCTCTGAGGTCCCTCCCAGCTCCGTCCTTCTGGAAGGGGGTCTCCCGCTTGAGCAAGGGGACTGGACTAGATGACCTCCAAAATCCCTCCCACCTCCATCCTTCTGGAATGGGGTCTCCCGCTTGAGCAGTGGGCTGGACTAGAGGACCTCCACGATCCCTCCCAGCTCCGTCCTTCTGGAAGGGGGTTCTCCCGCTCGAGCAAGGGGGCTGGACTAGAGGACCTCCGAGGTCCCTCCCAGCTGTGTGATTCCATCTTTGCCCGCTGCCCGGTCATCGCTGGGTCCGGGAAGACCCCCGTGCAGCAGGGGTGGGGGAGCCCGTTTTGGGGTCCTTTCATCTCCCCCCACACCCCCCCCCCCGGACTAGCCCCCCCCCCAGCTAGGACTCCCTCCCCCATCCTCCCCTCCGTCCTTCTCCTGGCTCCGTTTAAGGACCAGCTCTCCCCCCCCGCCCTTCCTTCGCCCCCTCCCCGCTTTGGGAGCCGGAGACCCCGGGATGGAGGGTTGGGGGTGCGCCAAGCGGGGAGGGTTCGTGGGAGGGGTGGAAAAAGGGGGGAGGGGGCTCGGCCAGGGGGTGGGCGAGGGGTGGGCGGAGCCCCCGCGGGGGCTGTCGGGAGTCGTAGTCCTCCTCCTCCTCCTCCCTCCCCAACAAAGGCGAGGCGAGGCGCCCGCGTTCTCTCCGTGCGCCCTGGGCGCACGGGTCTTTTCTCCCCACCCCGAGGGGGGGTCTTCGTTGCGCCCCCTTTTTCTCCTCGGAGCGGCCGGCCAGGTAGGTCTCTCGGGCGGGGGAGGGGGAGGAGAAGGCTCCTTGCCAGGGGTGGGGGGTCGCCGCCCCCCCACCTCCTTGCCCCCCCCGCAGGCGGCCTCCCCACCCCGGAGCCCCCCCTCCCCCGGGAGATGGCTGTTGGAGAGCTCCAATGGGCATCTGAAGCGGCGCCCCCACCCCAAAGAAAGCCTCAAGGGGCGCCTGTTCCTTACCTGGTCGGCCAGGTAAATGCCCCCCCTTCCTCCGAGGGGGCGGCCAGGTAAGTGCCCCCCCTTCCTCCGAGGGGGCCGGCCCCGTAAGTGCCCCCCCACTCCTCCTAGGACCGGCCGACCAGGTAAGAATCGCTGGTGGAGAAGGAGGGGAAGGAAAAGGCTCCTTGCAAAAGGGGAGGGGGGGGCGCTGCCTTCCCATCTACGTGCTGCCCCCCCCCACCTACTTGCCCTCCCGACCCCGAAGACCCCCCCACCCCACCCTAGAACTGGCTGTTGGCAGAGCTCCGCTGGAGGAGCCTGCGGGACATCTGAAGGGTCCCCCCCCCCAAAATAGCCACTGGCGAAGCCGCCCACTTTGAAGGGCGCCTGGTCCTCCCGCTTTCTCACCCCCCCCCCTCACCGACACCTGCAGGGTCCACTCGCCCCTTTGCAGCCTCGGTGCTCCCCCCCTCTACCTGCTGTGGCTAAGCCAAGGTGGTCCTATCCCGGAGGGCTTCTCGAGAAGAGAGGTGGGGGGGGGTCTCTCGGACTGGGCTGGCAGAGTTAGCTCTATTCTGATAGATGAGAAAGAGAGAGAGAGGAAGATAGATAGATAGATAGATAGATAGATAGATAGATAGATAGATAGATAGATAGATAGATATAGATGATGGATAGATGAGATAGATAGATAGATATAGATGATGGATAGATGAGATAGATATATATAGAGAGATGATAGATAGATGATAGATAGATAGATAGATAGATAGAGAGATAGAGAGATAGAGAGATGATAGATAGATGATAGATATAGATGATAGATGATAGAGATATAGATGATAGATAGACAGATGATAGATGATAGATATAGAATCTATATCTATCATCTATCATCTATATTATAGATGATACATAGATGATAGATAGAGATAGATACATGATAGATAGAGATATAGATAATAGACGATAGATAGATGATAGATAGAGATGATAGATAGATGTAGATGATAGTTTATAGATAGATGATAGATGATAAATAAATGATAGATGATAGAGATATAAATAGATAGATGATAGATAGATATAGATGATATAGATATAGGTAGATGATAGATAGATAGATGATAGAGATAGAGATAATAGATAGATGATAGATAGATAATGATAGATATAGATGATAGATAGATGATGGATAGATGATAGATAGATGATAGATAGATGATAGATCAGTGGTTCTCAACCTGTGGGGTCGGGACCCCTTTTGGGGTCAAACGACCATTTCACAGGGGTCGCCAAACGATGCAGTCTGCGATTTTTTCCCCCTTTTCCTTAGCTGTGCTCCTCCCTTTTATTCTATTGGCTTTTGAAAGCCAATAGAAGAGACTCTTTTGAATAGAGTCTAATTCTATTGGCTTTCCAAAGCCCATAGGAATTGTCCAGGCTTTCTCTGCCCTGCTGAGCCCGCCAAAAGTCCCATTCTGCAAACGGTGCTGCACCACTTGAGTAGTCCTCGACTTACGACTGGTTGAGTAGTCCTCGACTTACAACCGGTTGGGGGTCACAGCATTAAAAAGGTTGAGAACCAGTGTGATAGATAGATGATAGATGATAGAGATAGATAATGATAGATAGATGATAGATAGATGATATACATGATAGATAGATAGATAGATAGATAGATAGAGATAGATAGATAGATAGATAGATAGATAGATAGATAGATAGATAGAGATATAGAAGATAGATAGATAGATAGATAGATAGATAGATAGATAGATAGATAGATAGATAGATAGATAGATAGATAGATAGAAATGGTCCAGGGCAGGGGTAGGCAACCTTGGCCCTTTCATGACTTGGGGACTTCAACATCCAGAATTCCTGAACCAGCCATGCTGGCTCAGGAGTTCTGGGAGTTAAAGTCCACGAGTCATCAAAGAGCCAAGGTTCCCCCACACCCCCTGGTCTAGGGATATCCTGCTGAAGCAGGGGGTTGGACTAGATGACCTTCCAGACCCCTTCCAACTCTGTTACTCTATGATTCTGTAAGCGTGTCCTGCTGGAGCAGGGGGTTGGACTAGATGACCTCCGAGGTCCTTTCCAGCTCTATTCTGATCGATTGACTGACGGGAGAAGGGAGGGGCATCTAAGAAGCCCTGAAGGCTACTTGAGTTTTCCCCCCTCAAACGAATGGCAAGGAGGAGAGTGTCAACTAGACCTTGAATTCTGGCCACAAGTGAGCCCAAAAATTTCTGTTGGTAAGCAAGACATCTGTCAAGTCAGTTTTGCCCCATTTTACGACCTTTTTTGCCACTGTTGTTCAGTGAATCATCGCAGTAATCAAATGAGTCACCAGGTCATTATGTGAATCCGGCTTCCCCATTTTGACTTTGCTTACCGGAAGGTCACGTGACCCCGGGACGCTGCGACCGTCACAAATGTGAGCTGGTTGCCAAGTGCCTGAATTTTGCTCACGCAACTGTGGAGATGCTGAACGGTCGTAAGTGTGAAAAACGGTCTTCAGTCCCGTTTTTCGGTGCTGTGGGAATTTCGAATGGTTGCTAAACGAACGTTTGTCGATCGAGGCGTATCGGCGATGTGGGTGTCGCCGTTTAATCCTGAAACACAAATATTCTCTTCTCGCTGACATTCCGACTTGCCAGCCAAACATCCCAGATTTTGTGGGGGTCCGGGGAAAAGATGGGGACCCTCTCCTCGTTTCTCTCTGTGTGTGGGGGGGTCTTCATTTTCGTTCCTTTATGCCATCTCTCCTGCCCCAGACAGGATTCATTAATGTGACCCTTTTTGGTCAGAGAAGAGAGACGAGAAGATGGAGACCCCCTGGGCGAGACCCAAATTTGCCAATCCAGGTGAGATTATCTTTCGGGGGATCTTCGGAATTGGGGTGATCCAGATGAGGAAGGGTACTGAGCTGATGGCGAGGGGAGAGCATCTGATAGACTCTTCGAAAGGCAAACGCACGACCGGGATGGAAGCCCCTCCTGGCTGGATTGCAAATTGTTAGCCTCGCCTGTCCTCGACGTACAGCCACGACTGAGCCCGACATTTACCTTGGTACGTGAAGCCCTGAGTTTTGCCCCTTTGAGTTTTGCCACCGTTGTTAAGCAAATCCCTGCAGTTATTAAGTTAGTAACCCGGTGGTTAAGCGAATCCAGCTTCCCCGTCGACTTTGGTCGTCTGAAAGTCGCAAAAGGGGAATCGCGTGGTCTCTGGGACGCTGTGACCCTCATAAATACGAGGGTCCGAGTTTCGATCCTGTGATCGTGGGGTTGGTGCGACCGCCGCAAGAGTGAAGAATGGTCCCCAGTCGCGTTTTTCTGTGCCGTTCACAAAACGAACCGTTGAAAAGTCAAGGACCATCTGCATCTCCCTGATCGGTCTTTTGATCACTGGTCCTCGGCATCCGTGGCGCCCCTGAGCGGAACGGTCCCCGTTTTCTCCCCTGGGGAGAAAGGTCCTGGGATCCCTGGGGGGTCTCTTTGGAATGATCAGCGGGCAAGTCTCCCTGTAGAGTAGGGGTGTCAAAACTGTCGGCCCGCGGGCCGGATGTGTCACGAGGAAACCGGGCCCACCCCATTGCTGGCAATGGGGAAAGAGTTCTGATACAGCGCACGATGTTATGTGACGTCGCGCAAGTTTGACATGTCTGCTGTAGAGGGAGGAGGTTTGTGCCCCTCCTGTCTCCCTTGTAATATATATGTGTGTTATATGGGATGGGGGGGGGTGTCTTCCTGCCTGTCTGCGAGCAGCCTTTTGTTCCGGAGGTGTCATGGGACCCCTCTTCGGGCGCCACATTGTGCCGCCGTTCCCCTTCCCTTCCCCTTGGTAGAGATTGAGTTTTTACAGAGTCTTTTTAGAGGAGGGGGCTTCCTACTCTGGCAGACCCTCCTTTGTATTCGGGCAGACACCCCCAGCCCCGATTTGCTCGGGGGGGGGAGGTAGAGGTGTAAATGAGGAGGGGTCCCGGCTGCCTGGCAAGAGGTGGGAGACTTCTTACTCCTGATTGTCCAGCGGTATCAAAGTCCCGTTTCCGTGTTTTGCCGGGGGCTGGTTGGGTCTCGGCCTCCCAACCTCCGGGGTGGGCTAACAAGGGTCCTAACTGTGCCCCCCCTTGCCTTGACTGTGGCCTCCTCCCTTCAGGGTCCGAAGTGGCAGTGAAGGAGGAGCTGGGGGAGGAGTTGCGCATCGGCCATCCCCGAGACCTGGCCGAGGGAGAGACGTTATCGCCTTCAGGTAAGACCGGACAGTGAAAGCAATTAATCCGTGGAACAGCTTGCCACCAGAAGACGCAGGCGCTCCATACTGGAGGTCTTCACGAAAAGATCGGACGGCCATTGGCCTGGAATGGTGTAAGTTTTCCTGCTCGAGCAGGGGGGGTTGGACTAGATGACCTCCGAGGTCCCTTCCAACTCTGTAATTTGGGAAGGTCTCTTGCTTGAGTAGGGGGTTCGACTAGATGACCTCTAAGATCCCTTCCACCTCTGTGAGTCTCCTATTCTGGATCATATAGGAGAACCTCACAGAAATGTAGAATCACAGTGCTGGAAGGGATCTGAGAGGTCATCTAGCCGAACCCCCTACTCAAAGCAAGAGATTACGGCATCACAGAGTGGGAAGGGAGCTCGGAGGTCATCTAGTCCAAGCCCCGGCTCAAGCAGGAGACAGAATTACAGAATCACAGAATAATAAAAGTTAGAAGGGACCTCGGAGGTCATCTAGCCCAACCTCCTCCCTGAGCAGGAGACCCTTATAAAATAACAGAATTGGAGGGGATTTTAGAGGTCATCTAGTCAAACCTCATAAGAAAGAAACCCTTCCAGAATGATAGAATGACAGAGCTAGCAGGTACCTCGGAGGTCATCTAGTCTAGCCCCCTGCTCGAGCAGGAGACCCTTACAGAATCCTAGAATGACAGAGCTGGAAGGAACCTTGGAGGTCATCTAGTCCAACCCCCTGCTCGAGCAGGAGACCCAATACGATTTCTGACCAATTGCTGTCCAATCTCTTGTACGGGGCGCAGGAAGGGGGTTCACGAAAGACCCCAGACGGGGACCCCGAGGCTTGCTCCAGGCGTGGTCCCCACCCCCGGGGGAAGCCCGGCGCTTGCCTCCGAGGGGAAGCTGCAATCGCACCGTGGTGCATTTGGTTCCAGGGATCCGGCCAGAGGTGGTGATCAAGGTGGAATCGGGGGATCCGTCGTACCGCGCGGGTCTCCGGGAAGAGAGCGACGAGAACGCCAGCAACGATTCCTGTGAGTTGGCTGGTCTCGGAGCTTGGTGTGGCTGGGGGGGGGAGGTGGTGGTCTTTTCCGCAGTGGGACTACAACCCCATCGTCCCCTCCCCTAGTGACTCAGCTTTCTATTCCCATCCCCAGCTGACACCAAGCCTGACGTTATTGTGAAGATGGAACCGGAGGAGGAGGAGGAGGGGGGGGTCTTTGGCTGCTCCCACCCTCCTAGGCCTGACCCCCTGGGTGAGTTTAACCCGCTTTTGGCCACCCAGCACAGGTCTTGTGAGTTGCCTTTACTCTGTAAGTAGTTACACCTTGTCCTCGACTTACGTCACCCGGCTAATTCTTCTCTCTTCTCTGCCAGCCGGCTGCTTGGAGCCGGGTCCCAACGTACCGTGGGGACAACCGCGCCAGGAGCCGTGTGGAAATCGTGTGGAAAGCGCTCTTTCCCGGGACTGCCCCAAGAGGAAACACAGCGGGCTTCAGAACGCGTCCCCACCACCCGCCTCCGATCCCGGACGATCCCCAGGTGCTGTGGAAAAGCCGACCGTCATCGTCTCCGGCGTGACCGAGGCCTACCGCCGCCCCGAGCGGCCCTTCTCCTGCAGCTTGTGCGGGAAGCGCTTCCCGCACCGCGGCAACCTGACGACCCACCTGCGGGTCCACACGGGGGAGAGGCCCTTCCCCTGCGCCACGTGCGGGAAGCGCTTCAGCCAGAAGGGGGACCTGATACGCCACCTGCGGGTCCACACGGGGGAGAAGCCCTTCGCCTGCCCCGTCTGCGGCAAGAGCTTCTGCTCCAAGCAGACCTTCGTCCTCCACCAGCGCACCCACACCGGCGAGAGGCCCTTCTCCTGCCCCGAGTGCGGGAAGGGCTTCAGCCACAAGGCCAACTTCCTCACCCACCAGAAGAGCCACCGGGGCGAGCGGCCGTTCGTCTGCGGCGCGTGCGGCAAGGGCTTCTGCGCCCGGAAGACCTTCCTCCTCCACCAGAAGATCCACGGGGGCGAGCGGCCCTTCACCTGCCCCGACTGCGGGAAGAGCTTCAGCCGGAACGGGGACCTGACCCGCCACCGGCGCATCCACACTGGCGAGCGGCCCTTCGCTTGCGCCGACTGCGGGAGGAGCTTCAGCCACAACGGGGAGCGGATCAAGCACCGGCGCATCCACACGGGCGAGAAGCCCTTCTCCTGCCCCGAGTGCGGGAAGAGCTTCAACCGCAAGGGTACCCTGGTCACCCACCAGCGGATCCACACTGGCGAGCGGCCCTTCGCCTGCGGCGCGTGCAGCAAGACCTTCAACCTGAAGACCACCCTGATGAAGCATCGGCGGATCCACACTGGTGAACGGCCCTTCGCCTGCCTGGAGTGCGGGAAGAGCTTCAAGTACAAGGGGAACCTGCGGACCCACCAGCTGACGCACACGGTGCAACGGGTGTATCCGTGCACTGAGTGCGGCCTCGTCTTCGGCCAGCGGAAGCAGCTGAAGGGGCACCAGGCGGCTCACGTGGGGGACCGCCTGCAGCCCTGCCACGGGGAGGACGGCAAAGACGGGAACCCCTTCCTCCCGGTGTGCCCCCTCCTCCTCTCCTACGCCCCGCTTCCCGTGCCTCTGGAGACCCTGACCAAGTTCAAGCCGGAAGCCGGCTCCCAAGGCCTTGGACTTCGGGACCCTGACCTTTAAACTTGCTCGAGGGGGGGAAGGAAGTCTTTTCGTTTCTCTGTGGGACGTCGTGTTTTGCGGCGAACACGGCAGCAACCTGGAGAGAGACCGGCAGAGGAAGGACGCTGACGTGGATGTTCGGGCGTAGTCTGGCAGTCCCATCCACCAAGGAGACCAAGGGCAGTTCAGGGTGGAGGGTCTCCAAATTCTTAGCTTAGCAAACCGGGCGCTTCCTAGGGCAGGGGTCCCCACCTTTTGGACGCCAGGGACCGCTACCGCGGAGAGAGGTTTTCCCGCGGACCGGAGGACGCGCCGTTTCGCCCGCTGCCTTCATCCCGGGGACGGGGCTTTGCTTGTTCGTGCGGACCGGTTGCTGGCATGTCGCGGCCCGCTACCGGTCCACGGGACGGTCGTAAAGGAGGGAGTAGGTGACTTCCCCTCCCAGGGTGCACCTGGTCAGCCAGCCAAGGGCAATAAAGCTGGGTGATTCAAGAGGAAACGGCTGGCCGTAGTCTTTTGGGGGGAGGGGGAGGGCGAGGAGGAGGAGGAGGTGGTGGTGGTGACAGCTCCAGGGGGGGGGGGGGGCTCCTGTGACCGGTGGGAGGGGCAGAAGCCGACATTATATCTGGAAAGAGGAAGGACCCAACTGACTAGGATTGGGCTAGTTAGTCAAAGGAGTCCCAAACCATCAAGGCTTGGCAGGCCTGGGGGGGGGGGAAGGGGGGCAGAGGAAGCGGGCCATGTGAAGGGTGGGCTGAGTGAGTGACTGACTGACTGATTGATTGCCTGTCTGATTGATTGATTGTTTGACTGGCTGATTTATTGGTTAACTGACTGGCTGGGTGGCTGACTGACTGATTGATTGATTAACTGATACTGACTGACTGATTTATTAACTGATTGATTGGCTGGCTGATTGATTGATTGATTAACTGATTGGCTGGATGGATGACATTGATTGATTGGCTGGCTGGCTGGGTGACTGATTGATTAATTGATTGATTAATTAATTAACTGACTGATTGCCTGATTGATTGGCTGGCTGATTGATTGATTGATTGACTGACTGATTGCCTGTCTGATTGATTGATTGTTTGACTGACTGACTGATTGATTGATTAACTGACTGGCTGGGTGGCTGATTGATTAACTGATAATGACTGACTTATTGATTAACTGACTGATTGATTGGCTGGCTGATTGACATTGATTGATTAACTGATTGGCTGGATGGATGACATTGATTGATTGATTGATTGGCTGGCTGGCTGGCTGGGTGACTGGCTGATAGATTGATTGATCAACTGACTGATTGACTGCCTGCCTGCCTGCCTGATTGATTAATTGACTAATTCACTGACTGATTGGCTGGCTGGCTGACTGACTGATTAATTGATTGATTAATTAATTAACTGACTGAATGACTGATTGATTGATTGCCTACCTGATTGATTGATTGGCTGGCTGGGTGATTGATTGACTGACTGATTAACTGACTGACTGATTGATTGATTGATTAACATTGGCTGGCTGGATGACATCGATTGATTGATTGATTGACTGATTGGCTGGCTGGCTGGCTGGCTGACTGATTGACTGACAGATTGATTAACTCTGATTGGCTGCCTGCCTGCCTGATTGATTGATTAACTGACTGATTCACAGACTGACTGACTGACTGATTGACTGGCTGACTGCACACCACTCACACAACTCAAGCTGTGCGTGCAGGCATGTACATTGCCGGCTCACTGCTCGAGCGAGTCAAGCTGCTTGTGCAGGGCACACGCGTGTGCCAGCCCGCCTGTCACATGGCTCCGTTGTGAAGAGGCCTCATCCCGGGGGTTGCCCCGAGTGGTAGTGGATGCTCCCGTCAATGGAGGCTTTTCAAACGAGATGGGACAGCCCTCGGTCTGAAATGGCATAGCGTCTCCGGTCTGAGCCAGGGGGTTGGACTAGATGACCTCCGAGGTCCCTTCCAACTCTGTCCTATGATTCTGCTTGAGCAAGGGGTCGGACTAGATGACCGCCAGAGTCCCTTCCAACTCTATGATTCTGTAATTCTGTAAGGGTCTCCTGCTCAAGCAAGGGGTTGGACTAGATGACCTCCGAGGTCCCTCCCACCTCTGTCATTCTAATGATTCTGTAATGGTCTCCTCCTTGAGCAGGGGGTTGGACTAGATGACCTCCGAGATCCCTTCCAACTCTTTTCATTCTATGATTCTGTCAGGGTCTCCTGCTGGAGCAGGGGGTCGGTCTAGATGACCTCCGAGGCCCCTTCCAACTCTGTCCTATGATTCTGCTTGAGCAAGGGGTTGGACTAGACGACCGCCAGGGTCCCTTCCAACTCTATGATTCTGTAATTCTGTAAGGGTCTCCTGCTCGAGCAAGGGATTGGACTAGATGACCTCCGAGGTCCCTCCCACCTCTGTCATTCTATGATTCTGTAAGGGTCTCCTGCTGGAGCAGGGGGTTGGACTAGATGACCTCTGACATCCCTTCCAACTCTTGTTATTCTATGATGCTGTCAGGGTCTCCTGCTGGAGCAGGGGGGTCGGTCTAGATGACCTCCGAGGTCCCTTCCAGCTCTGTCCTTCTGTTCCTCAGTCCGGGTGCTTAGAGTCTCCGGCTGAGTTGGAGCTGCATAAATCTACGGAGGGGATAAACTCTGCCCCACCCCCCTTGCCCCTTTTGCCCCTGACCCAAGAATGCTATTTGGAAACATGTCAAGCTTCTAGGACACATGAAGGACCAGGAGGAGCAGATTTTCCCCAGCTTTTCCCTTCTTCCTCCCACCACAGGTCTCCGGTGAAGGTCAGGCGGTATTTCTCAAGGTGGCTGTAGCTTGAGGGGGAGGAGGAGGAGGAGGAAAAGAAGGAGGAGATGGGGAGGGGAAGGAGGAAAAGCAGGAAAAAAGGAGAGGAGGAGGCGGAAGAAGAAAGGCAGGAAAAAAGGAATAGGGGAAGGATGAGGAGGAGAAGGAGAAGGAGAGGAGGAGGACACGGGGAGGAGGAGGAAAAAGGAGGAGGAGTTGGGGAGAGGGAGGATGGGGGAGGAGGAGAGGAGAAGCAGGAAGGAAAGGAGAAGGAGAGATGGAAGGTGGAAGAGAGAAAGAAAGGGAGAGGGAGGAAGAGAGAAAGAGAGAAATGGAGGAAGAGAAAGAGGGAGAGGGAGGAAAAGAGAATGAGAGGGAGGGAGGGAGGGAGAGAAGTGGAAGGAGGAAGAGAAAGGGAGAGGGAGGGAGGAAGAGAGAATGAGAGAGAGAATGAGAGAGAGAGAGAGAGAGAGAGGAGGCGGAAGAAGAAAGGCAGGAAAAAAGGAATAGGGGAAGGACGAGGAGAGGAGGAGAAGGAGAGGAGGAGGACACGGGAAGGAGGAGGAGGAGGAAGAGGAGGAGGAGTTGGGGAGAGGGAGGATGGGGGAGGAGGAGAGGAGAAGCAGGAAGGAAAGGAGAAGGCGAGATGGAAGGTGGAAGAGAGAAAGAAAGGGAGAGGGAGGAAGAGAGAATGAGAGGGAGGGAGAGGTGGAAGGAGGAAGAGAAAGGGAGAGGGAGGGAGGAAGAGAGAATGAGAGAAAGAAAGAGAGGAGGCGGAAGAAGAAAGGCAGGAAAAAAGGAATAGGGGAAGGACAAGGAGAGGAGGAGGAGAAGGAAAGGAGGAGGACGGGGAGGAGGAAGAAGAGGAGGAAAAAGGAGGAGGAGGAGTTGGGGAGAGGGAGGATGGGGGAGGAGGAGAGGAGAAGCAGGAAGGAAAGGAGAAGGAGAGATGGAAGGTGGAAGAGAGAAAGAAAGAGGGAGAGGGAGGAAGAGAGAGAAATGGATGGAGGAAGAGAAAGAAAGGGAGAGGGAGGAAGAGAGAATGAGAGGGAGGGAGGGAGAGGTGGAAGGAGGAAGAGAAAGGGAGAGGGAGGGAGGAAGAGAGAATGAGAGAAAGAATGAGAGAGAGGAGGCGGAAGAAGAAAGGCAGGAAAAAAGGAATAGGGGAAGGACGAGGAGAGGAGGAGAAGGAGAAGGAGAGGAGGAGGACACGGGGAGGAGGAGTTGGGGAAAGGGAGGATGGGGAGGAGGAGAGGAGAAGCAGGAAGGAAAGGAGAAGGAGAGATGGAAGGTGGAAGAGAGAAAGAAAGGGAGAGGGAGGAAGAGAGAAAGAGAGAAATGGATGGAGGAAGAGAAAGAAAGGGAGAGGGAGGAAGAGAGAATGAGAGGGAGGGATAGGTGGAAGGAGGAAGAGAAAGGGAGAGGGAGGGAGGAAGAGAGAATGAGAGAAAGAATGAGAGAGAGGAGGCGGAAGAAGAAAGGCAGGAAAAAAGGAATAGGGGAAGGACGAGGAGAAGGAGAGGAGGAGGACACGGGGAGGAGGAGGAGGAGGAAGAGGAGGAGGAGTTGGGGAGAGGGAGGATGGGGGAGGAGGAGAGGAGAAGCAGGAAGGAAAGGAGAAGGAGAGATGGAAGGTGGAAGAGAGAAAGAAAGAGGGAGAGGGAGGAAGAGAGAGAAATGGATGGAGGAAGAGAAAGAAAGGGAGAGGGAGGAAGAGAGAATGAGAGGGAGGGAGGGAGAGGTGGAAGGAGGAAGAGAGAAAGAAAGGGAGAGGGAGGAAGAGAGAATGAGAGGGAGGGAGAGGTGGAAGGAGGAAGAGAAAGGGAGAGGGAGGGAGGAAGAGAGAATGAGAGAAAGAATGAGAGAGAGGAGGCGGAAGAAGAAAGGCAGGAAAAAAGGAATAGGGGAAGGACGAGGAGAGGAGGAGAAGGAGAGGAGGACGGGGAGGAGGAGGAAAAAGGAGGAGGAGGAGTTGGGGAGAGGGAGGATGGGGGAGGAGGAGAGGAGAAGCAGGAAGGAAAGGAGAAGGAGAGATGGAAGGTGGAAGAGAGAAAGAAAGAGGGAGAGGGAGGAAGAGAGAGAGAAATGGATGGAGGAAGAGAAAGAAAGGGAGAGGGAGGAAGAGAGAATGAGAGGGAGGGAGGGAGAGGTGGAAGGAGGAAGAGAAAGGGAGAGGGAGGGAGGAAGAGAGAATGAGAGAAAGAATGAGAGAGAGAGGAGGCGGAAGAAGAAAGGCAGGAAAAAAGGAATAGGGGAAGGACGAGGAGAAGGAGAGGAGGAGGACACGGGGAGGAGGAGGAGGAGGAAGAGGAGGAGGAGTTGGGGAGAGGGAGGATGGGGGAGGAGGAGAGGAGAAGCAGGAAGGAAAGGAGAAGGAGAGATGGAAGGAGGAAGAGAGAAAGAAAGAGGGAGAGGGAGGGAGGAAGAGAAAGAGATGGATGAAGGAAGAGAGAGAAAGAAAGGGAGAGAGGGAGGAAGAGAAAGGGAGAGAGAGGGAGAGAGATGGAAGGTGGAAGAGAGAAAGAAGGAGAGGGAGGGAGGAAGAGAAAGAGATGGATGGAGGGAGAGAGAGAGAAAGAAAGGGAGAGAGGGAGGAAGAGAAAGAGGGAGAGAGAGATGGAAGGAGGAAGAGAGAAAGAAAGGGAGAGGGAGGGAAGAAGAGAATGAGAGAGAGAGAGAGAGGAGGCGGAAGAAGAAAGGCAGGAAAAAAGGAATAGGGGAAGGACGAGGAGAAGGAGAGGAGGAGGACACGGGGAGGAGGAGGAGGAGGAAGAGGAGGAGGAGTTGGGGAGAGGGAGGATGGGGGAGGAGGAGAGGAGAAGCAGGAAGGAAAGGAGAAAGAGATGGAAGGTGGAAGAGAGAAAGAAAGGGAGAGGGAGGAAGAGAGAAAGAGAGAAATGGATGGAGGAAGAGAAAGAAAGGGAGAGGGAGGAAGAGAGAATGAGAGGGAGGGAGGGAGAGATGGAAGGAGGAAGAGAAAGGGAGAGGGAGGGAGGAAGAGAGAATGAGAGAAAGAATGAGAGAGAGGAGGCGGAAGAAGAAAGGCAGGAAAAAAGGAATAGGGGAAGGACGAGGAGAAGGAGAGGAGGAGGACACGGGGAGGAGGAGGAGGAGGAAGAGGAGGAGGAGTTGGGGAGAGAGAGGATGGGGGAGGAGGAGAGGAGAAGCAGGAAGGAAAGGAGAAGGAGAGATGGAAGGAGGAAGAGAGAAAGAAAGAGGGAGAGGGAGGGAGGAAGAGAAAGAGATGGATGAAGGAAGAGAGAGAAAGAAAGGGAGAGAGGGAGGAAGAGAAAGGGAGAGAGAGGGAGAGAGATGGAAGGTGGAAGAGAGAAAGAAAGGGAGAGGGAGGGAGGAAGAGAAAGAGATGGATGGAGGGAGAGAGAGAGAAAGAAAGGGAGAGAGGGAGGAAGAGAAAGAGGGAGAGAGAGATGGAAGGAGGAAGAGAGAAAGAAAGGGAGAGGGAGGGAGGAAGAGAAAGAGAGAGAGAGAGAGAGGAGGCGGAAGAAGAAAGGCAGGAAAAAAGGAATAGGAAGGACAAGAAGGAGGAGAAGAGGAAGAAGAAGGAAGAGGGAAAAGGAGAAGGAGAGCAAGGAGACCGAGGAGGAGGAGAAGGAGGAAGAGATGGGGAGGGGAGGAGATGGGAAGAGTGAGAGGAAGAGGAGAAGACAAAAGGAGGAGAGGAGAAGGGGAGGGGGATGGAAAGGGTGAGAAGAGGAGGAGGAAGTGGAGGAGGAAAAGAAGGAGGGGAGAAGGTGGAAGAAAAACAGGAGGAGGAGAGGAGAAGGGAAGGGGAGAGAAGGGGAGGAAAAGAAGAAAAGGAGGAGAGGAGGAGGAGATGGGGAGGAGGAAGAGAAAAAACAGGAAGAGAAGGACCGAGACGGAGAGGAGGAGGAGGAGGAGGAGTTGTGGAGGGGGAGGACGGGGAAGGAGAAGGAGGAGGAAAAGCAGGAAAAAAGGAGAGAAAGAGGTGGAAGAAGAAAGGCAGGAAAAAAGGAACAGGGGAAAGACGAGGAGGGGAAGAAGAGGAGAGGAAGAAGAAGGAGGAGAAGGAGAGCGAGGAGGAAAAGGAGAAGGAGACGGAGAGGAAGAAGAGATGGAGAGGAGATGGGAAGGGCTAGGGTGAGGAAGAGGAAAAGGAGGAGAGGAGGAGATGGGAAGGGCGAGAGGAGGAGGAAGAGGAGAACAGGAAGAACGAGGAGGAGGAGATTGGGAGAGAGGAGAGGGAGGAAGACGAGGACGAGAAGGAGGAGAAGAGGAAGAAAGAAGAAAAGCAGAAGGAGACAGAGAAAGATAACCATCTGCTTAACAATCAACATTCGCTTAACAATCGCCACAAAAAAAGGTCATCAGGCGCACGGCGCTCCCGCTTTACGCCAGCCACGGCTTACAGCTGCGACGGGCAGCCTCCATCCTGGTTGTCAGGCGGGGACTGGCAGCAAGCGTCTCGGCTGACGTCCCGTCACCGCGGGGGCCTCAAGCTCAACTCCTTGAAAGCCGAGAGCTTAACTGACATTCAGCCTGTTTTTCCTTGGATGGTGGTTTAATGGTGGACAAAGAAGGCTGGTCCTTTAGGAGGGGCTTTGACACCCCTCTGGATAGCTCCTGGACCTGGAAAACCCCAGAGGTGGCACCAACGAACAGGCAGACACACAACTGGTGACGTGGCCCCCGCGAACATGCCGACACACAACGTCACAATGGGCATCGACCACGAGACCACTTTCGGTTCCACGCCGGGCTTTTATTGGGAAGACACCGGGACGTGCCAGCCCGTCCCATCCCACGTGTCTCCAGATGCCCTCCTTGGGCACCTACAACCAGGAGGACAGAAGAACGGGAGCTGCAGGAGGCCTCCCGGTCGTCATCCGTGGTGACGACGGGACTCAAGCTTTCCTCATCCGGCGCGGAGACGTTCCGGAAAGAATAACGGCCAGGAGGGCTGGAGGGTCTTCAGAAATCCGAGATGTTTCCTCAGGTCCTCCACTGGAAGGTCACCTCCAGCTGGGCTTCTCTAGCCAAGGTCACGATTCTGGAGAGGCCCACAGCTACTTTGGCTGCCTGGTCCAGGTCGTCGCAGGCCAAAATCTCCAGCTTGCTCTCGGCGATCAACACCTTGGCCTGCTCCACTTGGGTGCCCTGCAACCGGACCACCACCGGGACCTTCAGCTCCAGCTCGGTGGCCGCCAGGACGATCCCTCGGGCGATGGTGTCGCAGTGCATGATGCCCCCGAAGATGTTGACCAGGATCGCCTGGACCTTCTTGTCGGACGTGATCAGCTTGAAGGCCTCTTTCACCTGCTCCGCCGTAGCGCCTCCGCCGACGTCCAGGAAGTTGGCCGGGGCTCCGCCGTGGAGCTTGATGATGTCCATGGTGGCCATGGCCAAGCCCGCCCCGTTGACCAGACAGCCAATGTTGCCGTCCAAAGCGATGTAGTTGAGCTCGGCGTTGGCCGCTTCTTGCTCTTTCTCGTCCATCTGGGTCCAGTCCTGCAGCGCGAAGACTGCCTTCTGACGGAAGGCCGAGTTGTCATCGAAGTTGATCTTGGCATCCATGCACATCACCATGCCCGTAGAGTCCTCCACCAGCGGGTTGATTTCCACCAGCAGCGCGTCGTACTTGATGAAGAGGTGGTACAGCTTGACCATGTTCTCGGCGGCGGCGCAGGCCGCCTTAGCGGGAAAACCCATCTTCCGTGCCAACCGAAGGGCCTGATCTTCCCGGATACCCTCCGCGATGTTCACGGGCTCCTTCAAGATGGCCTCCGGGTCCATGGCGGCCACCTCTTCGATGTTGACCCCTCCTTGGGAGCTGCCGATGAGCACCGGCCCCTGGAAGGCCATCTCCATGGTGATGGCGAAGTAGTACTCCTTCCGCAGGTATCGGCGCTCGCAAACGAGCACCCGGTGGCAAATCTGACCCTTTTCGCCCGTCTGCTTGGTGAAGAGCTTCTTGCCGATCATTTGGGCGGCCACCTCCTTGGCCTCCTCTGGGGAGCCCACCATCTGCACGCCCCCCTTCAGCCCGCCTTCGAAGGTCCCTTTGCCCCGCCCCCCAGCCAAAACCTGGGCCTTGACCACCAGGTCCTCGGTCCCGATCTTCTCGGCGGCTCGGAAGGCCTCCTCGGGGTTCGCCGCCACCAGGGCCTTCGGCACGGAGACGCCGGCCTCCTTCAGCAGCTGCATGCTCAGGTATTCGTGGAGGGAGAGGCGTCTCGGCCGCGGCGCCCAGAGTCCCGGGTGACCGACGGCGCCGAGTCCGTGTCTTTTGCCCACCGGTCGGACAACTCTGGCTATCCAGTGACCAAACATGGAGGCGCCACGGACTCTTCGGTCTTCTTCGGAAGTCCTCAACTGCTCTTCTGAGTCGAGGCAGAGACGGACCTCCCAGAATTCTCTTCTCCAACTGTCCCCGGGCGGCCTGCGATTGGTCAGATCCAGAGTTCCGGGCGCTCAGCCTGGCCAGGTAACCAAGGGTTTCCAGGTCAGCCTCTCCATGCCCATCGGGACCCCCAAAGGCCATCCCGACGGTCCCGTTTCAGCTGTTTGGTTCTTTCTGTACCAGCGGCCGGTCCTCACGTTACAACGTGTCCATTTAATGACCGTTCAGAGTCTCCACGGCCCTGAAGAAAGCGACAGAGGGCCGTTGGTCAGGCTTACGACGGTTGAGGCGTCCCTGCGGGTCAGGCGATCAAAATGTGGACTCATATTTACGACCGTTGCAGGATCCCGGGGTGACACGATCCCATTTGGCGACCAGCTACGGAGGGGAACCGAGAGTCACTTAACAACCTGTAGGATGGACTGAACAAAGGCAGGGATTCACTTAAGGACATGGTGAGGGAGGTGTGTCAAAGGGGGCCTTTGACTCATGTAACACATGTCTCACTTAACGACGCATCCCCCCTGGGCAGGGGATCCCAATTCGGACACTCGGCAAAGGTCGTCTGGTGGAGGCCCCTATTCGAACAAGAGACCTTACAGAAAAAAAAAAATGGAATTGTGAGGTTGTCTAGTCTGACCCCTGCTCAAGCAGAAGACCCTTACAGAATTATATAATAAGAGAGTTTGAAGGGACCTTGAAGGTCATCTAGTCTAGCCCGCTGCTCAACCAGGAGACCCACACAGAATCACAGAATAATAGAAGGGACTTTGGTGGACATTGTCCAACCCCCTGCTCAAGTAGGAGACCCTTACAGAATCATGGAAGGGACCTCGGAGGTCATCTAGTCCAACCCCCTGCTCAAGCAGGAGACCTTTATAGAATTACAGAATCACGGAAGGGATCTTGGAGGTCATCTAGCCCAACCCCCTAATCAAGCAGGAGACTTTACAGAATCACAGAATAATAGGGACTTTGGAGATCATCTAGTCCAACCCCCTGCTCAAGCAAGAGGCTTTACAGAATTACAGAATAATAGAAGGGACTTTGGAGGTCATCTAGTCCAACCCCCTGCTCAAGCAGGAGACTTTACAGAACTACAGAATAATAGAAGGGACCTCGGAGGTCATCTAGTCCAACCCCCTGCTCAAGCAACTTTTCAGAATTACAGAATAATAGAAGGGACCTCGGAGGTCATCTAGTCCAACCCCCTGCTCAAAGAGGAGACCCTCACGGAATCACACAATGACAAAGTGGGCAGGGACCTTGGAGCTCATCTGGTCTAGCCCCTTGCTCAAGCAGGAGACTTTACAGAATTACAGAACAATAGAAGGGACCTCGGAGGTCATCTAGTCCAACCCCCTGCTCAAGCAGGAGACTTTACAGAATTACCGAATAGAAGGGATTTTGGAGGTCATCTAGTCCAGCCCCCTGCTCAAGCGAGAGACTTTACAGAATTACAGAATAATAGAAGGGACTTTGGAGGTCATCTAGTCCAACCCCCTGCTCAAGTGAGAGACTTTACAGAATTACAGAATAATAGAAGGGACATTGGAGGTCATCTAGTCCAACCCCCTGCTCAAGCGAGAGACTTTACAGAATTACAGAATAATAGAAGGGACCTTGGAGGTCATCTAGTCCAACCTCCTGCTCAAGCAGGAGACTTTACAGAATTACAGAATAATAGAAGGGATCTCGGAGATCATTTAGTCCAACCCCCTGCTCAAGCAAGAGACTTTACAGAATTACAGAATAATAGAGGGGACTTTGGAGGTCATCTAGTCCAACCCCCTGCTCAAGCAAGCGACTTTACAGAATTACAGAATAATAGAAGGGACTTTGGAGGTCATTTAGTCCAACCCCCTGCTCAAGCGAGAGACTTTACAGAATTACAGAATAATAGAAGGGACTTTGGAGGTCATCTAGTCCAACCCCCTGCTCAAGCGAGAGACTTTACAGAATTACAGAATAATAGAAGGGACTTTGGAGGTCATCTAGTCCAACCCCCTGCTCAAGCAAGCGACTTTACAGAATTACAGAATAATAGAAGTGATTTTGGAGGTCATCTAGTCCAGCCCCCTGCTCAAGCAGGAGACTTTACAGAATTACAGAATAATAGAAGGGACTTTGGAGGTCATCTAGTCTAACCCCCTGCTCAAGCAGGAGACTTTACAGAATTACAGAATAATAGAAGGGACTTTGGAGGTCATCTAGTCCAGCCCCCTGCTCAAGCAGGAGACCCTTACAGAAGGACAGAACAATAGAAGGGACTTTGGAGGTCATCTGGTCCAACCCCCTGCTCAAGCAGGAGACTTTACAGAATTACAGAATAATAGAAGTGATTTTGGAGGTCATCTAGTCCAGTCCCTTGCTCAAGCAGGAGACTTTACAGAATTACAGAATAATAGAAGGGACTTTGGAGGTCATCTAGTCTAACCCCCTGCTCAAGCAGGAGACTTTACAAATTACAGAATAATAGAAGGGACTTTGGAGGTCATCTAGTCTAACCCCCTGCTCAAGCAGGAGACTTTACAGAATTACAGAATAATAGAAGGGACTTTGGAGGTCATCTAGTCCAGCCCCCTGCTCAAGCAGGAGACCCTTACAGAATTACAGAATAATAGAAGGGACTTTGGAGGTCATCTAGTCCAGCCCCCTGCTCAAGCAGGAGACCCTTACAGAATTACAGAATAATAGAAGGGACTTTGGAGGTCATCTAGTCCAGCCCCCTGTTCAAGCAAGAGACTTTACAGAATGACAGAACAATAGAAGGGACTTTGGAGGTCATCTAGTCCAACCCCCTGCTCAAGCAAGCGACTTTACAGAATTACAGAATAATAGAAGGGACCTCAGCGGTCATCTAATCCAACCCCCTGCTCATTTAGTCCAACCCCCTGCTCAAGCAGGAGACTTTACAGAATGACAGAATAATAGAAGGGACCTCAGAGATCATCTAGTCCAACCCCCTGCTCAAGCAGGAGACTTTACAGAATTACAGAATAATAGAAGGGACTTTGGAGGTCATCTAGTCCAGCCCCCTGTTCAAGCAAGAGACTTTACAGAATGACAGAACAATAGAAGGGACTTTGGAGGTCATCTAGTCCAACCCCCTGCTCAAGCAAGAGACTTTACAGAATGACAGCATAATAGAAGGGTCTTTGGAGGCCATCTAGTCCAACCCCCTGCTCAAGCAGGAGACCCTTACAGAATGACAGAGCTGGAAGGGACCCCGGAGGTCATCTAGTCCAGCCCCCTGCTCAAGCAGGAGACTCTCCTAGACCATTTCAGATAAAATGTCTGCACTCATGGGATCCACAACATGCCCCCCCTCCCGATCAGCTGAGATGGGCTGATGTGAGGAAGACTATCCCAACGTCAAAATGAGTCTTCGTACATTTATTCCCTGGGGGCCGGGACAGGAAGTCCACGACTTACGTCACAACTCCCAAATCCCCATTGTGAAGTTAGACATTTCTTAAGTAACTTTTCCTCCCATTTTACGACCTTTCCTTGCCGCAGTCACTAAGGGAACCCCTGCCGTTGTTAAGTCAGTCACACCGTTGGTTAAGTGGATCTGGCTTGTCTGAAGGTCGCCAAAGGCGAATCACACGTTCCGGGGACTCTGCAACGTTCATAAATACGAGTCGGTTGCCGAGCCTCTGAATTCGGATCACGTGAACATAGGGATGGTCGTAACGGTTGTAAGTGTGAAACAACAACGCTCATAACTCCCATTCTCCAGTGCCGTCCTAAGTTCGAACGGTCACTAAACGAATCATATTAAGTCAGGGACTTCCGGGTAACTTTCCCGCAATAAATACAGCAACATAGAGACTGCTTTTCCAACGGAAATCGGCGTCTGTTTCTCGGGAACCTTTCACGGGTTCCGAAAATGCGAAGCTCCCGTGAAGCAGGACCTCCATCCTTGGGGCGGGGGGTCTTTCCTGGGGGCTCCAAGGAGGCGGGGCCGAAGTGGGTGAGGTCACAGAACCTCTGGCTTCAACCAATGGGAAGCCGGCAGGAAGCAGTGGGCTGGCATTTTCTTTTCAAACCATCAACAGCCGGTTGGAAGGTTTTGATCCAGAAGGCTGAAGGCATCTAGCCATCTTCATGTACTGGCCACGGGCGGTCAGAGGAGCCCAAACGATATGGACCAAGGTCTTCTGGACGGGCCGGGGTGCCGGAGCTCCGGCGTGCGGCGCCAGCCGGCGGTTTTCCACGACGTCTCCCGTCCGGCAACTGCAGCGTCAGCGTCTCCGTCACCTCTCCATCCATGAATACCTGAGCATGAAGCTGCTGAAGGAGGCCGGCGTCTGCGTCCCGTACGGCTTGGTGGCCAGGACCCCCGAGGAAGCGTACAAGGTGGCCCGGAAGATCGGCACCAACGACCTGGTGGTGAAGGCCCAGGTGGTGGCGGGGGGCCGGGAAAAGGGGGTCTTCGAAGGCGGGCTGAAAGGCGGCGTGCAGATTGTATGTTCTCCGCAGGAAGCCAAGGAGGTGGCCGCCCAGATGATCGGCAAGAAACTCGTCACCAAGCAGACGGGCGAAAAAGGGCGGATCTGCAACCAGGTTCTGGTCTGCGAGCGCCGCTACCTGCGGAAGGAGTACTACTTCGCCATCAGCATGGAGCGGGACTTCCAGGGGCCGGTGATCGTCGCCAGTTCTCAGGGCGGCCTCCGGATCGAAGACGTGGCGGCCGACAAGCCGGAGTCCATCCTGAAGGAGCCGGTGGATATCGTGGCGGGCCTGCGACGCAGCCAAGCCGTCCCGTTGGCCAAGAAAATGGGCTTCCCTTCGGAGCTGGTGGAAGAGGCGGCGGACAACATGATCAAACTCTACAACTTCTTCATCGATTACGACGCTGTCATGGTGGAGATCAACCCGCTGGTGGAGGACTCCACAGGGAGGGTGATGTGCATGGATGCCAAGGTGATCTTCGACAGCAACTCGGCCTTCCGCCAGCAGAAGGTCTTCGAGCTTCAGGATTGGACCCAGATGGACGAGAAGGAGCGGGAAGCGGCCAACGCGGAGCTCAACTACATCGCTTTGGACGGCAACATCGGTTGTTTGGTCAACGGGGCGGGCTTGGCCATGGCCACCATGGATATCATCAAGCTCCACGGAGGCGCCCCAGCCAACTACCTCAGTGTGGGTGGCGGGGCCACGGTGGAGCAAGTCACCGAGGCCTTCAAGCTGATCACCTCCAATGAGAAGGTCCAGGCCATCCTGGTCAACATCTTCGGAGGCCTCATGCGGTGCGACGTCATTGCGCACGGGATCATCATGTCCGTCGAGGACCTGGAGCTCAAAATCCCCATCGTAGTGCGCCTGCAAGGCACCCGGGTGGCCGACGCCAAAGTCCTGATCGCTGAGAGCGGCTTGAAGATCCTGCCCTGTGACGATCTGGACCGGGCAGCCAAGATGGCTGTCAAGCTCTCCGAGATCATGACGTTGGCCAGAGAGGTGGACCTCGACGTGAAGTTTCACTTGCCCCCCTGATTTGGCTTTGCCACAGCGCCGTTCCGGAACTCCCTCCCTCCCTCCCTCCCTCCCTCCCTGAGTGCAAATCTCTTGTCCTTCCTCCCTCCTATTTAGTGTGTGGGAGAGTTTTGACTGCGTCACGTACGGCTCCGTTTCAATGGGGCTCCGCTGCGCAAACATTCCCACGGTTACTGCCCTTGTGGACCCCTGTGGTCTCCCGAATTCTTGCGGGGAGAAACCTGGGATGTGAAAATACTTTGCCTGCTAATAAAATCTGACTTTAAAGGAAGTTTGTCTCTCTGACTGTTGGGGGAGGGAAATAAGGCCAGGTCTGTTGGGGTTGGAGGCTCTACTGAGGGACAAGTGTGGGAGGGACTGTGCTGGAGATCCTGGACTGCATCTGCATTTTCTTGCAGGAATCATTCCTGATGGCTTTGGGGTCAGTTTCTCTCTCTCTCTCTTTCTTTCTTTCTTTCTTTCTTTCTTTCTTTCTTTCTTTCTTTCTTTCTTTCTTTCTTTCTTTCTTTCTTTCTTTCTTTCTTTCTTCTTTCTCTCCATCTCTCTCTCTGCATCTTTCTCCTTCTCTCCATCTCTCCATCTCTCTGCATCTCTCTCCATCTCTGCACCTCTTTTTCTCCTTCTCTCTCTCTCTCTCTCTGCATTTTTCTCTCTCCATCTCTCTCTGCATCTCTTTCTCCTCTCCTCTTTCCATCTATCCATTTCTCTCTGCATCTCTCTCTCTCTCTGCATTTTTCTCTGCATCTCTCTCTGCATCTCTCTCTATCTCTCCATCTCCATCTTTCTCTCTCTCTCTGCATCTCTTTCTCCTCTCTCTCTCTCTGCGTTTTTCTCTCTCCATCTCTCTCTGCATCTTTCTCCTCTCCTCTTTCCATCTATCCATTTCTCTCTGCATCTCTCTCTCTGCATTTTTCTCTGCATCTCTCTCCATCTCCATCTTTCTCTCTCTCTCTGCATCTCTTTCTCCTCTCTCTCTGTTTTTCTCTCTCCATCTCTCTCTGCATGTCTTTCTCCTCTCCTCTTTCCATCTATCTCTCTATTTCTCTCTGCATCTCTCTGCATTTTTCTCTCCATCTCTCTCTGCATCTCTCTCCATCTCTCTATCTTTCTCTCTGCATCTCTTTCTCCTCTCTCTCTGCGTTTTTCTCTCTCCATCTCTATCTGCATCTCTTTCTCCTCTCATCTTTCCATCTTTCTATTTCTCTCTGCATCTCTCTCTCTCTTTGCATTTTTCTCTCCATCTCTCCATCCCTCTCTCCATCTTTCTCTCTCTCTGCATCTCTCCATCATTCTCTCTCTCTCTGCATCTCTCCATCATTCTCTCTCTCTCTGCATTTTTCATCTCTCTGCATCTCTCTCCATCTATCCATCTCTCTCCATCTCTCTCTCCATCTCTCTCTCCAGCTTTCTCTCTCTGCATTTTTCTCTCCATCTCTCTCTCTCTCTCTCTCTCTCTCTCTGCATCTCTCTCTCTCTCTATCTCTCTTCCTCTCTCTGTATCTCTCTCTCCCCATCTCTCTCGCTCTCTTCTAGTCCAACCCCCTGAGATCCTATAACAATGATGGCGAACCTATAGCTATGATGGCGAACCTATAGCACGCATGCCACAGGCGGCACTCAGAGCCCTTTCTGTGGGCACGCGCGCCGTCGCCCCAGCAGAGTTAACCAGAGTAGCGAGCACGTGGTGTTTGGAAGCAACAGGGCAGGAAGTGAGCGAGCAAGCGGCATTGGCCCCCCCCCCCAGATGCCACGCTCACCCAGTATGCTGTGATCACTGCAGCACGCCCACCCTGTGGGCCACACACACCCCACACACACTCTGAGGGCACCACAATGCTAATGCAGCCCTGGCACTTTGCGATACGTAAGTGGGTTTTGGGTTGCAGTTTGGGCACTCGATCTCTAAAAGGTCCGCCATCACTGTCCTATAACATCCTGGTCAAATAGCTGTTCAGTCTCTTCCTGATAATCTCCAGTGACGGAGCACCCACAACCTCTGGTGGCCAGCTGTTTCACTGGCTAATTGTCCTCCCTGTTAGGGACTTTCTCCTTAATCCCAGGTTGCTTCTCTCCTTGGAACATGGGTATTGTGTGTTTTCTCTAGACTGCCCAAAGCCACCGTCCTTTGAATGTTTTAGCTTCCATCCCATAGGCTGCTATAACAAATCATGACAATGAGTTGTTACAGCTGCTCCATTTCAAGGGCTTTGTATCTACACACACACACACACACACACACACACACACACACACACACACAGAGGCACAGACGCAGCCATTTATGCACACATGCACGCACACAGAAAAAACAGCGGGTCAATAAGGTGCTTTATTTCAAACTGGAAGAAGAACCGTTAGAGAACTTTTGGCAAATTGCGAAATGCATCAAGAACCGTTAGACAACTTTTGGCAAATTGCGAAATGCTCGGAGAAGCGTTATACAATTTTTGTCAAATTGCGAAATGCTCAGAGAACCGTTATACAACTTTTGTCAAATTGCGAAATGCTCAGAGAACCGTTATACAACTTTTGTCAAATTGCGAAATGCTGGGAGAACTGTTACACAACTTTTGTCAAATTGTGAAATGCTGGGAGAACCGTTACATAACTTTTGTCAAATTGTGACATGCACTGAGAACTGTTACACAACTTTTGGCAAATTGCAAAATGCTGGGAGAACCGTTATATAACTTTTGTGAAATTGGGAAATGCTGGGAGAACCGTTACACAACTTTTGTCAAATTGTGACATGCACTGAGAACTGTTACATAACTTTTGGCAAATTGCAAAATGCTGGGAGAACCGTTATACAACTTTTGTCAAATTGGAAAATGTTGGGTGAACCGTTACACAACTTTTGTCAAATTGCGAAATGCTGGGAGAACTGTTACACAACTTTTGTCAAATTGTGACATGCACTGAGAATTGTTACACAACTTTTGTCAAATTGCAAAATGCACCGAGAACCGTTATACAACTTTGGGCAAATTGCGACATGCACCGAGAACCGTTAGACAACTTTGGGCAAATTGCAAAATGCACCGAGAACCGTTATTCCACTTTTGACAAATCGTAAAATGAACGGAGAACGCTTAGATCATTTTTGGCAAACGCATCTTAAAAACTGCCAGCAACTTCGGACAAACTAACTCTTGTCGCCTGTAGACCAACTGGTTGGGGGGTGAGGGGTGGGAGAAGGGTCTCACACCCCAGGATTGTGGCTGACTGGGAAGGGGGGGGGATTGGAGTCCTGCGGGGGGGGGGAGGGCAGCTGCCCAACGCACAACTACAGCAACCGGAAACCTGTCAGGGGAAGCGATGGAGCCACTAATGGGTCCTGTTCGCCTGAGCCGAGCCTGTGTCAATTTGGGGAAAGAAGCAGCCGTGGGACGGGATCCCGAGGCAGCCCCCCTCCTCTCCCATCGGCCCAGATCCCGCCCCATTCCCGGTCCTATTCTCCTGCGATGTAGATAAACTTGTGCTTCTCCAGAGCCGCAATGTCATGTTCCAGCTGTTTCATCTCCGTCTCCAGCTTCTCTTTCCGCAGCCGCTGCGGGATGGTGGTGATCTCCATGGACAGGCTCTGGAAGTCCTTGTTGATCTCCTCCCAGTTGTTCTTGAGACCCTGCGGGGAGGAGAGAGAGAGGGAGAGAGGGGGGAGGCAGGGAGAGAGGAGAGAGAGCAAGAGAGAAAGGGAGGGAGGGAGGGGGAGATGGAGGGAGGAAGGGGGAGAGAGGGAGAGGGAGTGAGAGAGAGGAGAGAGAGCAAGAGAGAAAGGGAAGGAGGGGAGGGAAAGAGGAAGGGAGGGGAGAGAGGGGGAGGGGGAGAGAGGGGGAGGGAAGAAGGGGGAGAGGGGGAGGGAGGGAGAGAAAGGGAGGGAGGAAGGGGGAGAGAGGGAGGGAAAGTGAATGAGAGAGAGGAGAGAGAGCAAGAAAGGGAGGGAGGGGAGGGAGGGAGGAAGGGGGAGAGAGGGAGAGAGGAGAGAGAGCAAGAGAGAAAGGGAGGGAGGGAGGGAGAGGGAGGGGGAGAGAGGAGAGAGAGCAAGAGAGAAAGGGAGGGAGGAAGGGGGAGAGAGGGAGAGGGAGTGAGAGAGAGGAGAGAGAGCAAGAGAGAAAGGGAAGGAGGGGAGGGAAAGAGGAAGAGAGGGGTAGAGGGGGAGGGGGAGAGAGGGGGGAGGGAGGAGGGGGAGAGGGGGAGGGAGGGAGAGAAAGAGAGGGAGAAAGGGGGAGAGAGGGAGGGAAAGTCAGTGTGAGAGAGGAGAGAGCAAAAAGGGGAGGGAGAGGAGGGAGGGAGGGAGTGGGAGATAGGGAGAGAGAGGAGAGAGAGCAAGACAGAAAGGGAGAGAGGAAGGGGGAGAGGGAGGAAAAGTGAGTGAGAGAGAGGAGAGCAAAAAAGGGAGGGAGGGGAGGAAGGGAGGAAGGGGGAGAGATGGAGAGAGAGGAGAGAGAGCAAGAAAGAAAGGGAGGGAGGGGAGGGAGGGAGGGCAGGGGAGAGAGAGAGATGGGTTCGTTCCTTACAAACATTTCATCCCCCCCCCCCGTGTAGCCATGTACACTAGAAAACTGAGGGTGTTGCCTAGTTTGCTCATGAAACATCTGCCAGGAAACAACCAAGCTTTGAGACCACTGAGGATCCCACAGTCCTCCTCCTCTTCCTCTTCCTCCTCCTTCCCCCTTCTCCCTCTCCCCCTTCTCCTCCTCCCCCTCCCGGCGCTTTGTTTTGCTATGATTAAACGCTGGTCAGACCATATTTCCAGCCACCTTGACGTCGACCACTTGCCTTCTGTGGGAAGCAGGTGTTGGTAAGGACACCGACACAATCACCATGTGCTTTACTGCTTTACTCAGATCGAAAAGTACCGTCACCATGTGCTTTACTGCTTTACTCAGATCAAACAAAGGGTACCGTCACCATGTGCTTTACTGCTTTACTCAGATCAAAGGGTACCGTCACCATGTGCTTTAATGCTTTACTCAGATCAAACAAAGGGTACCGTCACATGTGCTTTACTGCTTTACTCAGATCAAAGGGTACCGTCACCATGTGCTTTAATGCTTTACTCAGATCAAACAAAGGGTACCGTCACATGTGCTTTACTGCTTTACTCAGATCAAAGGGTACCATCACCATGTGCTTTACTGCTTTACTCAGATCAAACCAAGGGTACCGTCACCATGTGCTTTACTGCTTAACCGACTGACTGTAACCGCAAACAGGAAACTCCCCTCAGAACATAAGGGAACCATAGATTTATAACTACAGAGGCTAACTAAACCCCGTCATCTCCTTGCTGATTAATTCCGTTTTGCGTTGTTACAATGCAAAATACATTCTACCAAGGCATGCCAATTTGGGGGAAGGTCTGCTTACTTCCAGGATGCTCTCCCGTTCGCGGGAGGAGAGGCGGGTGAGCCGCCTCTTCTGCAGGCATTCCCGCCGAGCGGCTGCTCGCTCTTTGCGCACGTCCACGGCTTCTTTCTTACGCCGCTGGATGTATTTGGGGGTCACCCCGAAGTCCTGCAGAGGAAGAAGTGGGTCGCTCGCAATTTCTGGGAGGGGTGCAGAGGGGCAGCAGGAGACCATCACCTATCTTTGTCTGTCTGTCCTCTCCTCTCTCTCCCTCCCTCCGTCTCTCTCTCTCTCTCTTTAATCTATCACCTCTCTCTCTCCCTCTTTCTCTCTCTCTAATCTGTATCATCTATCTATCATCTCCCTCTAATCTATCACCATTGTCTGTCTGTCTCTTTCTTTCTCTCTAACCTATCACCTCTGTCTGTTTGTCTCTCTCTTTCTCTATCTATCTATCTATCTATCTATCTATCTATCTATCTATCTATCTAGTGTCTGTCTGTCTTGTCTGTCTGTCTATCTTACATCTATATCTATCAATATTTATCTATCTATCTCTATATCATCTTTTTCAGTATCTATCTTCTATCTAGCTATATCTATATCATCTTTATCTATCTATCTATCTATCTATCTATCTATCTATCTATCTATCTATCTATCTCTATTTATCTATCTAGTGTCTGTCTGTCTTGTCTATCTGTCTATCTTACATCTTTATCTATCAATATCTATCTATATCATCTCTATCTATCTATCTATCTATCTATCTATCTATCTATCTATCTATCTATCTATCTATCTATCTATCTATCTATCTATCTACCTACCTACCTACCTACCTACCTACCTACCTTATATCATATCATATCTATCTATCTATCTATCTATCTATCTATCTATCTATCTATCTATCTATCTATCTATCTATCTATCTATCTAGTGTCTGTCTGTCTATCTTACATCTATATCTATCAATATCTATCTATCTATCTATCTATCTATCTATCTATCTATCTATCTATCTATCTATCTCTATATCATATCTATCTATCTATCTATCTATCTATCTATCTATCTATCTATCTATCTCTATCTATTTATCTATCTAGTGTCTGTCTGTCTTGTCTATCTGTCTATCTTACATCTTTATCTATCAATATCTATCTATATCATCTCTATCTATCTATCTATCTATCTATCTATCTATCTATCTATCTATCTATCTATCTATCTATCTATCTACCTACCTACCTACCTACCTACCTACCTACCTTATATCATATCTATCTATCTATCTATCTATCTATCTATCTATCTATCTATCTATCTATCTATCTATCTATCTATCTATCTATCTATCTAGTGTCTGTCTGTCTATCTTACATCTATATCTATCAATATCTATCTATCTATCTATCTATCTATCTATCTATCTATCTATCTATCTATCTATCTATCTATCTATCTCTATATCATATCTATCTATCTATCTATCTATCTATCTATCTATCTATCTATCTATCTATCTATCTATCTATCTATCTATCTATCTATCTATCTATCTACCTACCTACCTACCTACCTACCTACCTATCAGTATCTATTATCTATCTATCTATTATCTACCTACCTACCTACCGACAACTATCTCTCTCTCTCTCTCTCTCTCTCTCTCTCTCTCTATCTAGTGTCTGTCTGTCTATCTTACATCTATATCTATCAATATCTATCTATCTACCTACCTATCTACCTCCCTCCCTCCCTACCGACAACTATCTATCTATCTATCTATCTATCTATCTATCTATCTATCTATCTATCTATCTATCTATCTATCTATCTATCTATCTAGTGTCTGTCTGTCTGTCTTATCTGTCTGTCTATCTTACATCTATATCTATCAATATCTATCTATCTACCTACCTATCTACCTACCTACCTATCTCTACACCCATTGTGTCAGGTGGCTTACAGCAATTGAAGAAAATGCAGTAGAAAACACACATTAGCCCATTCATTCAATCGAAAAAAAGGTCTCGGACTTAAAAACATTCAACCGAGAGGACGCCAAGCAGGCGGGAGAGGGAGGGAGGGAGGGAGTGTAGTGTAGTGGGTACAGGGGGGCGGTTTTTCCGAAGAGAACCCCCCCTCTTCCCCCCTCCCAATTTCAGAAAGCCCCTTCCCCCCCCCTGCCTGCGCCCGGCCACCCTGCCCGCCGGCCCCGGGGCACGGAAGGGCGCCCACCTTCTTCTTGAGAAACCTCTGGACCAGCCCGGAGTCGTCCAGCAAGAACTTCTCCCCTCTCCGCTGGTCCACGCAGGCGTGCAGGGGCTTCTTGGCTACAGCCATGATGGCTTCGGCCACGTTGGCCGTGACGAAGTTCTTCTCGCTCTGGACACCCATCAGGGGCCGGTCAGACTGCAGGGGGAGCAGGGCTTTGATGGGCTGCCGCTTTACGCGCTCGTGCGTGCCTATGGTTGAGGGGTGGTAGGCAAAGCTTACAAGCTTACACGGGACCATTGCTTTTCGCACTGATTGACTGTCGTGGCGTTCCCCCCCCTGTAGTCCCGGGATCAACCTTCGGAAGCTCCGCCACTGACTCGTACTTACGACGTACTTGCGGCGTCCCGGCTTCCAAAGGCGACCGTCCCCCTTTTGCGACCTTCTCTCCAGCAATGGGGGAGCTGGATTCGCTTCAACGGATTTGCTTCAACGGCCGGGTGACTCACAACCAACGGCAGTGACTCGCTTACCCACGGTGGCGAGAAAGGTCGTCAGAGGGGAAGCCGCTCGCTAACCGACGGCCTCGCTTAGTGACAGAAAAGGCCAGGCTCAGTAGCGGTCGTAAGGTGAGGACTGGCTGTGTTTTGGGGGCAGGAAATTTGTGTCTCCATTTTTCAACTTACAACTGTTCGTTAAGTGACCGTTCAAAGTTACAAGGGCACTGAAAAAAGGACCGTTTTTCGCCCTTACTGATCCCTGGTCCTGGGATCAAATTTCAGAAGCTTAGCAACTGACTCATACTTATGACGGTTTCAGCGTCCCGGGTTCAGGTGACCGTCCCCTTTTGTGACCTTGTCTCCAGCAAAGTCAGCGGGGAAGCCAGAGTCTGTGCCACTAACCTAACAACCAGCGGGATCCGCTTAACGCCGATGACAAGAAATGTTCTGAATTGGGGCAAAACTCACTTAACAACCGTCGTGCTTAGTAACGGAAATTTGAGGCTTGGTTGTGGCCGTGAGTCGAGGTGCTACCTGTAACTGAGGTAGGGGACAGTGGGAGACACCCAACATGCCCGTTCGGAGGTGGGAGCGAAGTCTGGAAGGGTCTAATAGGGTCTCCTGCTTGGGCAGGGGGGTTGGACTAGATGACCTCTGAGGTCCCTTCCAATTCTGTAATTCTGTCAGGGTCTCCTGCTTGGGCAGGGGGGTTGGACTAGATGACCTCCAGGGTCCCTTCGAACTCTGTGGTTCTATGATTCTGTGAGGGTCTCCTACTTGAGCAAGGGGCTGGGCTAGATGACCTCCAGGGTCCCTTCGAACTCTGTGGTTCTATGATTCTGTGAGGGTCTCCTACTTGAGCAAGGGGCTGGGCTAGATGACCTCCGGGGTCCCTTCCAACGCTATTCTGACTGGAAGTACAGAAGGTGAAACAGCTCAGGGCACCTCCAACATTGACAGGGTGGATACAAACCATCCTGGATGTTCCTGGGCTCCTAGGGGTACCCAGCTTCATTGACCCTACTTGCTTTCCTCCTCCTCCTCCTCCCTTCTAGCACTGATGCCGTTCCCTAGTTGGGTCATGAAACGTCTGCAAGGAAACCACCCAGCTCAGTTGGAAGTCCACACGTCTTGATGATGATGATGATGATGAAGAGACTGGACAGCCATTTGTCTGAAATGGTCTGGGGTGTCCTGCCTGAGCAGGGGGTTGGACTAGATGACCTCTAAGGTCCCTTCCAACATCATTACATCATCATCATCATCATCATCATCATCATCATTATTATTATTAAGAGATTGGACAGCCATTTGTCCGAAATGGTATATAAGGTGTCCTGCCTGAGCAAGGGATTGGACTAGATGACCTCCAAGGTCCCTTCCAACTTTATTATGATTATTATGATTACGAGGAGACTGGACAGCCATTTGTCCAAAATGGTCTGGGGTGTCCTGCCTGAGCAGGGGGTTGGACTAGATGACCTCCAAGGTCCCTTCCAACGTCGTCATCATCATCATCATCATCATCATCATCATTATTATTATTATTATTATTATTATCATTATTATTATTATCATTATTATCATTATCATTATTATCATTATTATCATTATCATTATCATTATCATTATCATTATTATTATTATTATTATTATTATTATTATTATTATTATTATTATTATCATCCTGTTTCCCACCCACCCCTCCTCCTCGCGGGAGGCGTAGTAGGAGAGAAGACCCGGGCGCGCCCACCTACCTTGGGGTAACTTCCGCTCCTTGGCGTGTTTCCGCAGGTACTCCTTGGGCGTGGGCACCTGGAGCTTCGGGATGCCCATGGTCTGGCAAGGCGCCTTCCGCGTCTCCTCCATTTCCCGTTGGAGCGACGGTCGGAAGGAGGAGACGTACCTTGGGCGGAGAAGAGAGGAGACGGGGAGTGGGGGGCGCACCCACATCTACACAACTCACACAAGCGTCCCCCTCAGCCACCCGAATCAGACAGTTGCCCTTTTCCGGAGAATTGGCCTTTGGGCAGCCCATAATAGTCAGCTCCATTTAGCCTGGATATTTAGAGAGCCAGCTGGGTCTCGTGATTAAGGGAGCAGGCTAGTAACCGGGCGATGGGGAGTTCTAGTCCCGCCTTAAGCATGAAAGCCAACTGGGTGACTCTGGGCCAATCACCAGGCGACGGGGAGTTCTAGTCCCGCCTTAGGCATTAAAGCCGGCTGGGTGACTTTGGGCCAATCGCCAGGCGACGGTGAGTTCTAGTCCTGCCTTAGGCATAAAAGCTGGCTGGGTGACTTTGGACCAATCGCCAGGCGACTATGAGTTCTAGTCCTGCCTTAAGCATGAAAGCCGGCTGGGTGGACCAATCACCAGCAGACGGGGAGTTCTAGTCCCGCCTTAGGCATGAAAGCTGGCTGGGTGACTTTGAATCAATCACCAGGCGACGGTGAGTTCTAGTCCCGCCTTAAGCATGAAAGCCGGCTGGGTGACTTTGGGCCAATCACCTGGAGATGGTGAGTTCTAGTCCTGCCTTAGATATGAAAACCGGCTGGATGACTTTGGGCAAATCACCAGGCGACGGGGAGTTCTATTCCTGCCTTAGGCATGAAAGCTGGCTGGGTGGGCCAATCACCAGCAGACGGTGAGTTCTAGTCCCGCTTTAGGGAATAAAAGCCGTCTGGGTGACTTTCGGCCAATCCCCAGGCGACGGTGAGTTCTAGTCCCGCCTTAGGGAATGAAAGCCCTCTGGGTGACTTTGAGCCAATCACCAGGCGACGGTGAGTTCTAGTCCCGCCTTAAGCATGAAAGCCAACTCGGTGACTCTGGGCCAATCACCAGGCGACGGGGAGTTCTAGTCCCGCCTTAGGCATCAAAGCCGGCTGGGTGACTTTGGGCCAATCGCCAGGCGACGGTGAGTTCTAGTCCTGCCTTAGGCATAAAAGCTGGCTGGGTGACTTTGGACCAATCGCCAGGCGACTATGAGTTCTAGTCCTGCCTTAAGCATGAAAGCCGGCTGGGTGGACCAATCACCAGCAGACGGGGAGTTCTAGTCCCGCCTTAGGCATGAAAGCTGGCTCGGTGACTTTGAATCAATCACCAGGCGACGGTGAGTTCTAGTCCCGCCTTAAGCATGAAAGCCGGCTGGGTGACTTTGGGCCAATCACCTGGAGATGGTGAGTTCTAGTCCTGCCTTAGATATGAAAACCGGCTGGATGACTTTGGGCAAATCACCAGGCGACGGGGAGTTCTATTCCTGCCTTAGGCATGAAAGCTGGCTGGGTGGGCCAATCACCAGCAGACGGTGAGTTCTAGTCCCGCCTTAGGGAATAAAAGCCGTCTGGGTGACTTTCGGCCAATCCCCAGGCGACGGTGAGTTCTAGTCCCGCCTTAGGGAATGAAAGCCCTCTGGGTGACTTTGAGCCAATCACCAGGCGACGGTGAGTTCTAGTCCCGCCTTAAGCATGAAAGCCAACTCGGTGACTCTGGGCCAATCACCAGGCGACGGGGAGTTCTAGTCCCGCCTTAGGCATCAAAGCCGGCTGGGTGACTTTGGGCCAATCGCCAGGCGACGGTGAGTTCTAGTCCTGCCTTAGGCATAAAAGCTGGCTGGGTGACTTTGGACCAATCGCCAGGCGACTATGAGTTCTAGTCCTGCCTTAAGCATGAAAGCCGGCTGGGTGGACCAATCACCAGCAGACGGGGAGTTCTAGTCCCGCCTTAGGCATGAAAGCTGGCTCGGTGACTTTGAATCAATCACCAGGCGACGGTGAGTTCTAGTCCCGCCTTAAGCATGAAAGCCGGCTGGGTGACTTTGGGCCAATCACCTGGAGATGGTGAGTTCTAGTCCTGCCTTAGATATGAAAACCGGCTGGATGACTTTGGGCAAATCACCAGGCGACGGGGAGTTCTATTCCTGCCTTAGGCATGAAAGCTGGCTGGGTGGGCCAATCACCAGCAGACGGTGAGTTCTAGTTCCGCCTTAGGGAATAAAAGCCGTCTGGGTGACTTTTGGCCAATCCCCAGGCGACGGTGAGTTCTAATCCCGCCTTAGGGAATGAAAGCCCTCTGGGTGACTTTGAGCCAATCACCAGGCGACGGTGAGTTCTAGTCCCGCCTTAAGCATGAAAGCCAACTCGGTGACTCTGGGCCAATCACCAGGCGACGGGGAGTTCTAGTCCCGCCTTAGGCATCAAAGCCGGCTGGGTGACTTTGGGCCAATCGCCAGGCAACGGTGAGTTCTAGTCCCGCCTTAGGGAATGAAAACCCTCTGGGTGACTTTGGACCAATCGCCAGGCGACTGTGAGTTCTAGTCCTGCCTTAAGCATGAAAGCCAGCTGGGTGGGCCAATCACCAGCAGACGGGGAGTTCTAGTCCCGCCTTAGGCATGAAAGCTGGCTGGGTGACTTTGGTCCAATCACCAGGAGACGGTGAGTTCTAGTCCCGCCTTAGGCATCAAAGCCAGCTGGGTGACTTTGAATCAATCACCAGGCGACGGTGAGTTCTAGTCCCACCTTAGGCATGAAAGCCAATTGGGTGACTTTGGGCAAATCACCAGGCGACGGTGAGTTCTAGTCCCGCCTTAAGCATGAAAGCCGGCTGGGTGACTTTGGGCCAATCACCTGGAGATGGTGAGTTCTAGTCCCGCCTTAGGTATGAAAACCGGCTGGATGACTTTGGGCCAATCACCAGGCGACGGGGAGTTCTAGTCCTGCCTTAGGCATGAAAGCTGGCTGGGTGACTTTGGGCCAATCACCAGGAGACGGTGAGTTCTAGTCCCGCCTTAGTCATGAAAGCCGGCTGGGTGGCCAATCACCAGCAGACGGTGAGTTCTAGTCCCGCCTTAGGGAATGAAAGCCCTCTGGGTGACTTTGGGCCAATCCCCAGGCGATGGTGAGTTCTAGTCCCGCCTTAAGCATGAAAGACAATTGGGTGACTTTGGCCCAATCCCCAGGAGATGGTGAGTTCTAGTCCTGCCTTAGGCATAAAAGCTGGCTGGGTGACTTTGGGCCAATCACCAGGAGACGGTGAGTTCTAGTCCCGCCTTAGTCATGAAAGCCGCCTGGGTGGCCAATCACCAGCAGACGGTGAGTTCTAGTCCCGCCTTAGGGAATGAAAGCCCTCTGGGTGACTTTGGGCCAATCCCCAGGCGACGGTGAGTTCTAGTCCCACCTTAGGCATGAAAGCCAATTGGGTGACTTTGGGCCAATCACCAGGCGACGGTGAGTTCTAGTCCCGCCTTAAGCATGAAAGCCGGCTGGGTGACTTTGGGCCAATCACCTGGAGATGGTGAGTTCTAGTCCCGCCTTAGGTATGAAAACCGGCTGGATGACTTTGGGCCAATCACCAGGCGACGGGGAGTTCTAGTCCTGCCTTAGGCATGAAAGCTGGCTGGGTGACTTTGGGCCAATCCCCAGGCGACGGGGAGTTCGAGTCCCGCCTTAGGCATGGAAGCTGTCGAGGACTACCCGCCTCCATGCGGGCAGCCTTCCCCAACGTAGGGAAGATGGTTGCGCGGGAGCGGTGGGCCAGTGCCCGTGCACGGGCAGCCCCATTTGCACGAGTGGCGGACACGGGGACCCCCCCTTGGCGCCAACGGAATGCGCTCGCGTCAGCGGGCGGGGGCGCGCGCGGGCGCTCCGCCCACAGTCCTGCGGACCGGTAGTAGGCTACAGCCCGGGGGTCTGTGGACTCCCCCTGTTAGCGCCTTGGGAACTAGAACTCTCCGGAGTTTTTGCTCCCGGGACGTTGCTGGGATCTGTACACTCGGGAGGCTGTGGGCGTGAAGCCCCCTCTCCGGGTCCCGAACCCGCACCCGACTGCCCAGGAGGACCCGGGACCCTCAAGATGGCGGAACCAGGCCCATCGTCCTCTCCTACCTGAGCGGGGCCTTGGGGGGCTCCTCCTCCCTGGTGGGCAGCCAGTGATAAATGCTCTCCTGCGGCTCCATTTGGGGTGGGGGGCACAGCTCGGCCATTTCGGGGGGTCCCGCAGAGAGCCGGGCTGAAATGGCCAAAGGGGGGACCTCGGCCAGGAAACTGAGTCAGGGGCTTAGGAGAAGCCGTCTAGCACTCCCCCTCCTTGGGGAAGAGCAGAAGGGGGCGAGGACCCCGATCACCCCACAGGGTGGGGGTCTCGGAAGCTTAGGATTGGGGTCTGCTTCCCAGCCAGGGAGGAGACGTTTACTCTCTCCGCCGGCCCATTGATGGACGGGACAGGGGCTGCAACCCTCCGGCAGCGGCAGTTGGTTCCGAGGGGAGGAGGAGGAGCCTGCAGAGGCCCCGCCCACAGGGCTCTAGTCCCGCCTTAGGGAGTGAAAGCCGGCTGGGTGACTTTGGGCCAATCGCCAGGAGTCGGGGAGTTCTAGTCCCGCCTTAGGGAATGAAAGCCGGTTGGGTGATTTTGGGCCAATCGCCAGGAGACAGGGAGTTCTAGTCCCGCCTTAGCCAGCTCTGTATTTCTATGAAGGTCTCTTGCTTGAGCAGGGGGTTGGATTAGATGACCTCCAAGGTCCCTTTCAACATTATTATTATTGTTGTTGTTGTTATTATTATTATTACCTCTGAGGCCTCTTCTGTTTTCCTATGAGATTCTGTAAGAGACTCCGGCTTGAGCAGGGGGTTAGACTAGATGACCTCCGAAGTCCCTTCTGGCTCTGTGATTCTGCAATTCTGAAAGAACGTTCTACTTCAGCAGAGGTTTGGACTAGATGACATCCGAGGTCCCTCCCAATTCTATTATTCTGTAAGGGTCTCCTGCTTGAGCAGAGGGTTGGATTAGATGACCTCCAAGGTCCCTTTCAACATTATTATTATTATTGTTGTTGTTGTTATTGTTGTTATTATTATTACCTCTGAGGCCCCTTCCAACTCTGTTTTCCTATGAGATTCTGTAAGGGACTCCTGCTTGAGCAGGAGGTTGGAATAGATGATCTCCGAGGTCCCTTCCGGCTCTGTGATTCCACAATTCTGAAAGAATGTTCCACTTCAGCAGAGGGGGTTGGACTAGATGACCTCCGAGGTCCCTTCCGGCTCTGTGATTCCGCAATTCTGAAAGAATGTTCCACTTCAGCAGGGGGGTTGGACTAGATGACCTCCGAGGTCCCTTCCGGCTCTGTGATTCCGCAATTCTGAAAAAATGTTCCACTTCAGCAGGGGGGTTGGACTAGATGACCTCCGAGGTCCCTTCCGGCTCTGTGATTCTGAAATTCTGAAAGAAAGTTCCACTTCAGCAGGGGGGGGTTGGACTAGATGACCTCCAAGGTCCCTTCCGGCTCTGTGATTCTGTAATTCTGAAAGAAAGTTCCACTTCAGCAGGGGATTGGACTAGATGACCTCCGAGGTCCCTTCCGGCTCTGTGATTCTGCAATTCTGAAAGAAATTTCTACTTCAGCAGGGGAGGGTTGGACTAGATGACCTGCGACGTCCCTTCCGGCTCTGTGAGTCTGTAATTCTGAAAGAAAGTTCCACTTCAGCAGGGGGTGGTTGGACTAGGTGACCTCCGAGGTCCCTTCCCGCTCTGTGATTCCGTAATTCTGAAAGAATGTTCCACTTCAGCAGGGGGTTGGACTAGATGACCTCCGAGGTCCCTTCCGGCTCTGTGATTCCGCAATTCTGAAAGAATGTTCCACTTCAGCAGAGGGGGTTGGACTAGATGACCTCCGAGGTCCCTTCCGGCTCTGTGATTCCGCAATTCTGAAAGAATCTTCCACTTCAGCAGAGGGGGTTGGACTAGATGACCTCCGAGGTCCCTTCCGGCTCTGTGATTCCGCAATTCTGAAAGAATCTTCCACTTCAGCAGAGGGGGTTGGACTAGATGACCTCCGAGGTCCCTTCCGGCTCTGTGATTCTGCAATTCTGAAAGAATCTTCCACTTCAGCAGAGGGGTTTGGACTAGATGACCTCCGAGGTCCCTTCCGGCTCTGTGATTTTGCAATTCTGAAAGAATGTTCGACTTCAGCAGGGGGGTTGGACTAGATGACCTCCGAGGTCCCTTCCGGCTCTGTGATTCTGCAATTCTGGAAGAATCTTCCACTTTAGCAGGGGGTTGGTCTAGATGACCTCCGAGGTCCCTTCCGGCGCTGTCATTCTGCAATTCTGAAAGAAATTTCTACTTCAGCAGGGGGGGTTGGACTAGATGACCTCCGAGGTCCCTTCCAGCTCTTCCCATTCTTTCCTTCTCTGGCTCTGCTTCTAACTCATTGGGACCCGCTGGGGTGGAAAGCTCTTGATCAGGGCTGGGGTCCTTTCCCCGGCTTTGGGTCCCCGGGGGAGTCTCCTCCTGCCTCCCCCCTCCCCAAATTTCCAAACGGAAGGAACGGGCGTGTCTTAATTACCCCCCCCCCCCCAAAATCATGTCAGTGGGATTGACTCCAACTCAATCTTCCAGGTGGAGAAGACCCCATCAGAATGACAAGAGCTGGAAGGGACCTCCGAGGTCATCCAGTCCAGCCCCTTGCTCAGGCAGGAGACCTTTGCAGAATTACAGAGGTGGAAGGGACCTTGGAGGTCATCCAGTCCAACCCCCAGCTCAAGCAGGAGACCCTTGCAAAATTACAGAGCCGGAAGGGACCTCCGAGGTCATCCACTCCAGCCCCCAGCTAAAGCAGGAGACCCTTACAGAATTACAGAGCCGGAAGGGACGTCGGAGGTCATACAGTCCAACCCCCAGCTCAAGCAGGAGACCCTTACAGAATTACAGAGCTGGAAGGAACCTCCGAGGTCATCCAGTCCAGCCCCTTGCTCAAGCAGGAGACCCTTGCAGAATTACAGAGCCGGAAGGGACCTCCGAGGTCATCCACTCCAGCCCCCAGCTCAGGCAGCAGATCCTTACAGAATTACAGAGCTGGAAGGGACCTCGGAGGTCATCCAGTCCAACCCCCAGCTCAAGCAGGAGACCCTTGCAGAATTACAGTGCCGGAAGGGACCTTGGAGGTCATCCAGTCCAGCCCCTTGCTCAAGCAGGAGACCCTTGCAGAATTACAGAGGTGGAAGGGACCTTGGAGGTCATCCAGTCCAACCCCCAGCTCAAGCAGGAGACCCTTGCAGAATTACAGTGCCGGAAGGGACCTCCGAGGTCATCCAGTCCAACCCCCAGTTCAAGCAGGAGACCCTTGCAGAATTACAGAGCCGGAAGGGACCTTGGAGGTCATCCAGTCCAGCCCCTTGCTCAGGCAGCAGATCCTTACAGAATTACAGAGCTGGAAGGGACCTCGGAGGTCATCCAGTCCAACCCCCAGCTCAAGCAGGAGACCCTTGCAGAATTACAGTGCCGGAAGGGACCTTGGAGGTCATCCAGTCCAGCCCCTTGCTCAAGCAGGAGACCCTTGCAGAATTACAGAGGTGGAAGGGACCTTGGAGGTCATCCAGTCCAACCCCCAGCTCAAGCAGGAGACCCTTGCAGAATTACAGTGCCGGAAGGGACCTCCGAGGTCATCCAGTCCAACCCCCAGTTCAAGCAGGAGACCCTTGCAGAATTACAGAGCCAGAAGGGACCTTGGAGGTCATCCAGTCCAGCCCCTTGCTCAGGCAGCAGATCCTTACAGAATTACAGAGCTGGAAGGGACCTCGGAGGTCATCCAGTCCAACCCCCAGCTCAAGCAGGAGACCCTTGCAGAATTACAGTGCCGGAAGGGACCTCGAAGGTCATCCAGTCCAGCCCCTTGCTCAAGCAGGAGACCCTTGCAGAATTACAGTGCCGGAAGGGACCTTGGAGGTCATCCAGTCCAACCCCCAGCTCAAGCAGGAGACCCTTGCAGAATTACAGTGCCGGAAGGGATCTTGGAGGTCATCCAGTCCAGCCCCTTGCTCAAGCAGGAGACCCTTGCAGAATTACAGAGCCGGAAGGGACCTCCGAGGTCATCCACTCCAGCCCCCAGCTCAGGCAGCAGATCCTTACAGAATTACAGAGCTGGAAGGGACCTCGAAGGTCATCCAGTCCAACCCCCAGCTCAAGCAGGAGACCCTTGCAGAATTACAGTGCCGGAAGGGACCTTGGAGGTCATCCAGTCCAGCCCCTTGCTCAAGCAGGAGACCCTTGCAGAATTACAGAGCTGGAAGGGACCCCCCAAGGTCATCCAGTCCAGCCCCTTGCTCAGGCAGGAGACCTTTGCAGAATTACAGAGCTGGAAGGGACCTTGGAGGTCATCCACTCCAGCCCCCAGCTCAAGCAGGAGACGCTTACAGAATTACAGACCCGGAAGGGACGTCGGAGGTCATCCAGTCCAACCCCCAGCTCAAGCAGGAGACCCTTACAGAATTACAAAGCTGGAAGGGACCTCCGAGGTCATCCAGTCCAGCCCCTTGCTCAGGCAGCAGATCCTTACAGAATTACAGAGCTGGAAGGGACCTCGGAGGTCATCCAGTCCAACCCCCAGCTCAAGCAGGAGACCCTTGCAGAATTACAGAGCCGGAAGGGACCTCCGAGGTCATCCACTCCAGCCCCCAGCTCAAGCAGGAGACGCTTACAGAATTACAGAGCCGGAAGGGATGTCAGAGGTCATCCAGTCCAACCCCCAGCTCAAGCAGGAGACCCTTGCAGAATTACAGTGCCGGAAGGGACCTCGAAGGTCATCCAGTCCAGCCCCTTGCTCAAGCAGGAGACCCTTGCAGAATGACAGAGCTGGAAGGGACCTCCAAGGTCATCCAGTCCAGCCCCTTGCTCAGGCAGGAGACACTTGCAGAATTACAGAGGTGGAAGGGACCTCCGAGGTCATCCAGTCCAGCCCCTTGCTCCAGCAGCAGACCTTACAGAATGACAGACTCACAGTCAGAAGGGACTTTGGAGGTCATCTAGTCCAGCCCCCTGCTCGAGGAGAACCTTAGAGAATGACACAGCTGGAAGGCACCTCAGAGGTTATCTAATCTAGCCCCCTGCTCAAGCAGGAGACCTTTACAGAATGACAGACGTGGAAGGGACCTCCGAGGTCATCCAGTCCAACCTCCAGCTCAACCAGGAGACCCTTGCAGAATGACAGAGCTGGAAGGGACCTCCAAGGTCATCCAGTCCAGCCCCTTGCTCAAGCAGGAGACCCTTGCAGAATGACAGAGCTGGACGGGACCTCGAAGGTCATCTAGTCCAGCCCTCAGGAGAAGCTACACCATTTCAGACCAGTGAAACGCTATCATGTCACTGGTCAGGAAGTTTCTCCTTCATTCCAGGCTGCTTCTGTCTTTGATCTGTGTCCAACCCTTGTTTCTCCTCCTGCCCTCTGGGGCTCTGGAGAATAGTTTGACCCCCCCCTCCTCTTTTTTGTGACAGCCCCCCCAAATACTGGAATAACTACTATCCTGTCTCCCCTATTTCTTCTTTGCTTTAGACCGGCCAAACCCCAAGTCCCGCAGCCGTTCTTCGTTAAGTTTTAGTCTCCGGGCCTCGGATTCTCTTAGCTGCTCTTCTCTGAACTGTTTCCAAAAACGCTCCACGTCTTTTTTTGTGATTGTGGGGACCCAAATTGGTTGCAGTATTCCAGGTGCAGCCTCGCCAGCGCTTGATAAAGTGGGTACTCATACTGATAAAGTGTGTGATCTTGGCCTCTGTTTGGAAAAAGGTTGTGTGTGTGTGTGTTTCCTTGCTGTCAACGTTTCCCGTCCGTTTCCTCCCCTCCCTATTTTTCCTATTGTGTGCTTTTGTGGGTTTTTTTTTTTTTTGGTATTGTGCGTTATAAACGAATAAAAAGACAAATCAGGTCTCAAAGGATTCAGCCAGTAGGTGGCAGTGTTTGTCAATTTGGCACAGTATATATCAGGGATATATATATTATATATTTCTATGGTGTTTTTGTTCTGAGAAGAAAAGTTTCCTGTCAACAACAACAACAACAACAACAACAATAATAATAGTAATAGCTTCCATCCTGCAACGATATCTGTAATACCATCAAACATGCACATCTGCCTATCCCAGGTCCTGGGTAAGGACTCGATAGGTAGACAAAATGCCATAATAATAAATGTTGGAAGGGACCTTGGAGATCATCTAGTCCAGCCCCCTGCTCAGGCAGGAAATCCTATACACCATTTCAGACAAATGGCTGTCCAGTCTCATAATAATAATAATAATAATAATAATAATAATAATAATAGAAAGACTGTGGCAAAAGCAAGCAAGGGTAGTACCAATAGTAATAGGCTCCTTGGGTGCAATCCCAAAACAACTGGAGCACCACTCGAACACCATTGGCATTGACAGATTCGCTATTAGTCAATTGCAAAAGGCGGCTTTATTAGGAACTGCTTCCATCCTGCAACGATATCTGTAATACCATCAAACATCCACATCTGCCTATCCCAGGTCCTGGGTAAGGACTCGATAGGTAGACAAAATGCCAAATCCAGTCTGAACATCTGGCTGACTGTGCGATGATTGATAATAATAATAATAATAAAGGCAGCCTTACTAGGAACTGCTTCCATCCTGCGACGATACCTGTAATACCATCAAACATGCACATCTGCCTATCCCAGGTCCTGCTGGGTAAGGACTCGATAGGTAGACAAAATGCCATAATAATAAAAGTTGGAAGGGACCTTGGAGATCATCTAGTCCAGCCCCCTGCTCAGGCAGGAAACCCTATACACCATTTCAGACAAATGGCTGCCAGTCTCACAATAATAATAATGATGACGATGATGATGATGATAATAATAATAATGATGATGATGATGATTTTGGAAGGGGCCTTGGAGGTCATGTAGTCCAACCCCCTGCTCAGGTAGGAAACCGTAGACCATTTTGGACAAATGGCTGTCCAGTCTCATCATCATCATCATCATCATCATCATCATCATCATCATCATCAAGTTGGAAGGGACCTTGGGGGTCATCTAGTCCAACCCCCTGCTCAGGCAGGAAACCCTATACCATTTCAGACAAATGGCTGTCCAGTCTCTTCTTAAAAGCTTCCAGTGTTGGAGCATTCACCGCTTCTGGAGGCAGGTGGTTCCACTGGTTAATTGTCTTCACTGTCAGGAAGTTTCTCCTTAGTTCCAGGTTGTTTCTCTCCTTGATGAGTTCCCACCCGTTGCTTCTTGCTCTGCCTTCAGGCGCTTTGGAGAATAGCTTGACTCCCTCTTCTTTGGGGGAGCCCCTAAGATACTGTAAGACTGCTATCCTGTCCCCCCTCGTCCTTCTCTTCATTAAACTAGACATACCCAATTCCAGCAGCTTCCTTATATGCTTTAACCTCCAGTCCCCTAATCATGTTTGTTGCTCTTCTCTGCACTCTTTCTAGAGTCTCAACATCTTTTTTACATCGTGGTGACCAGAACTGGATGCAGTATTCCAAGTGTGGCCTTACCAAGGCCTTGTAAAGTGGTAGTAACCCTTCACCTGATCTTGATTCTATCCCTGTGTGATGTAGCCCAGCACTGTGTTGGCTGTTTTGGCAGCTGCAGCCCACGGCTGGCTCCTATTTAAGGGATTGTCTACTAGGACTCCGAGGTCCCTCTCCCAGTTGCTACTATTGAGCAAGGTACCCCCTCTACCAGGGGTCTGCAACTTTAAACACTCAAAGAGCCACTTGGACCCGTTTCCCAGAGGAAACAACAACAACACTGGGAGCCGCAAAACAAGCGCACGCGTGTGCACGCACACAAGGGGTGGGAAGCTTGATTGAAGAGTTTAATTAAAAAGAAATAGAGGTTGCTGTGCATGAGTTTTCTCTCTCTCTCTGTCTCTCTTTTCTCTCCCTCTTTCTCTCTTTCCTCTTTCACTCCCTCTCTTTCCTCTTCCTTTCTCTTTCTTCTCTCCCTTTCTCTTTCCTCTCTCCCTTTCTCTTTCCTCTCTCCCTCTTTCCTCTCCCTTTTTCTCTTTCCTCCACTTTCTCTTTCTCTCCCTCTCTCTCCCTTTTTCTTTCTCTTCCTCTCCCTCCCTTTTCTTTTCTCTCCCTTTCTCGCTTTCCTTTCTCTCCCCCTCTTTCCTCTCCCTTTCTCTTTCCTCTCCCTCTTTCTCTTTCCTCTCTCCCTCTTTCTCTTTCCTCTCTCCCTCTTTCCTCTCCCTTTTTCTTTCCTCCTCTTTCTCTATCCCTTTCTCTCCCTCTCTCTCTCCCTTTTTCTTTCTCTTTCCTCTCCCTCCCTCTCTCTCTCCCTTTCTCTCCTTCTCTCTCACCCTTTCTCTCTCCCTCTTTCCTCTCTTTCTCTCTCTCTCTCCCCCTCTCCGATCTTCTGCTCACCTGGCAAGCTGGCTTCAGGCTGGCACACATTCTTATTGGGCTGGCTCTCTCCTGCCCTTCCTACTTCCTGCTTCTTGCAGAGATGCAGCAAAGGGAGGAGCCCCACCCAATAAGCTTGTCAGCTCGTTGGAACAGTGTGAGGCCACTCTTTTTTACACACAGAGAGAGAGAGAGAGAGAGAGAGAGAGAGAAAGAGAGAGAGAAAGAGAAAGAGGAAGAGACAGAGACAGAGAGAGAGAGAAAGAAAGAGAAAGAGAGAGAGAGAGAGAGAGAGAGACAGAGAAGGGAAGCAGGGAAGCACAAGTGCCTCTCTCTATCTCTCTCTCTCTGCAAATGATGGAGGATGCTGGGAGCTGCAGGAGAAGGCTCAGAGCCCCCTACGGCTCCAGAGCCGTGGGTTGCCGACGCGTGACCTGGGCCTAAACCTTGCCTAAAAAACTGTGCCCCCCCCCCAAAAATTGAGCCTTAGCTTGGTGTCGAAGCCAATTGACCGCCAAAACCCAAGGTGTGAAACAAAAAGACTTTTATTTTTGGTACCAAGATATAAAGGGCCCTGGCTTCGAAAGCTACTGAGGCCCTGATCACAGTTTTATAGCAGTTTTTATAGTCTATATCGGTTCTATATCGGGCATCCCTTGTGGAAAACTCTGGAACAGCTCGTTCTCCACCTGTGGGTCGGGACCCCATTTGGGGTCAAACGACCATTTCACGGGGGTCGCCAAACAACGCAGTCCGCCATTTCCCCCCCCCCCTTTTCCTTAGCTGTGCTCCTCCCTTTTATTCTATTGGCTTTCGAAAGCCAATAGAATAGACTCTCTTGAATAGAGTCTCATTCTATTGGCTTTCCAAAGCCAATAGGAATTGTCCAGGCTGTCTCTGCCCTACTGAGCCCGCCAAAAGTCCCGTTCTGCAAACAACGGTGCTGCACTAGTTGAGTAGTCCTCGACTTACGACCTGTTGAGTAGTCCTCGACTTACGACCGTTTGGGGGTCGCGGCATTAAAAAGGTTGAGAACCACTGGGCTAGACAAACGAGTTAGAAATCTGGCTGTTTTGGAGCTGGCCGTTATGCCTTTTGTAGGTATTTTCTGAAGAGCGCAGATGCTCCGATGTCCACCTGCTCATTAGGCACAGGTGTCTTCCTCTACAGCAGTGGTTCTCAACCTTTTTAATGCCGCGACCCCCAACCGGTCGTAAGTCGAGGACAATTCAACGGGTGCAACACCGTTTGCAGAACGTGGCTTTTGGCGGACTCAGCTGGGCAGAGACAGCCTGGACCATTCCTATTGGCTTTGGAAAGCCAATAGAATGAGACTCTATTCAAGAGAGTCTCTTCGATTGGCTTTCCAAAGCCAATAGAATAAAAGGGAGGAGCACAGCTAAGGAAAAGGGGGGAAAAAATGGCGGACGGCGTTGTTTGGCGACCCCCGTGAAATGGTCGCTCGGCCCCAAATGGGGTCCCGACCCCACAGGTGGAGAACCGCTGGTTTAGCTGGTCTTCCAGGAGGGATCGGCCTATGCTGTGGGGGGGGGGGTAAGGGGTGGCAAGAAGGGAGGGGGTGGGTTTTCCAGCCCCGGAGGGTCCAATTGCAGTTTCCAAAGAGGAAGCAGCCTCGGTCTTGTCTTATGGGGCGTCTCAGCCCTCCGGGGTCCTGGGTGTCCCAAAGGTGCTTCTCCCCCCCCCCCTCCACGAGGCAGCCGAACTTTCGGATTTTCCCTCTGAAGACGTCTCGCTTCTCCTTTGAGGGGGCTTCTTCGGCTCTGACCGGAGGATGGGGGATGGAGGGATTTAAAACTCCTTCTTGAGGTAGATATAGATAGGTAGGTAGGTAGGTAGACAGATACATAGACAGATAGATAGGTAGACAGTCAGGCAAGCAGATAGACAGAGAGAGAGGCAGATAGAGGGATAGACAGACAGAGAGAGAGGCAGATAGATAAGCAGATAGGCAGACAGACAGATGGACAGACAGATAGAGAAATAGGTAGGTAGGCAGGCAGACAGATAAGTAGATAGACAAGCAGATAGGCAGATAGATAGGTAGGTAGGCAGGCAGGCAGATAGACAGGTAGATAGCAGATAGACAGACAGAAGCAGACAGACAGACAGACAGACAAACAGACAGACAGATAGGCAGGCAGGCAGGTAGATACATAGATAGATAGACAAATAGAGAGATAGGTAGACAGGCAGACAAGCAGACAGGCAGATAGAGAGATAGGCAGACAGACCGGCAGGCAGATAACAGAGAGATAGGTAGATAGATAGATAGATAGATAGATAGATAGATAGATAGATAGATAGATAGATAGATAGATAGATAAGCAGAGAGGCAGACAGACTGACAGACAGACAGACAGATAGAGAGGTAGGCAGGCAGACAGATAAGCAGATAGACAGGCAGATAGAGAGATAGGTAGGTAGGCAGGCAGACAGACAGATAGACAGGTAGATAGGCAGAGAGCCATAGGCAGATAGACATACAGAAACAGACAGGCAGACAAACAGACAGATAGGCAGACAGACAGATTGGCAGATAGAGAGACAGGCAGGTAGGCAGACAGACAAACAGACAGGCAGATAGGCAGGAAGACAGGCAGATAGAGAGATAGGCAGACAGACAGACAGGCAGGCAGATAGAGAGATAGGCAGACAGAGGGATAGACGGACAGACAGAGAGATAGGCAGATAGACAGATAGATAAGCAGATAGGCAGACAGACTGACAGACAGATGGACATTCAGATACAGAGATAGGTAGGCAGGCAGGCAGATAAGCAGATAGACAGGCAGATGGAGAGATAGGTAGGCAGGCAGGCAGGCAGACAGACAGACAGACAGATAGACAGAGAGATAGGTAGGTAGGTAGGCAGACAGACAGATAGACAGGTAGATAGGCAGATAGACAGGCAGAGAGGCATAGGCAGATAGACAGACAAACAGACAGCCAGACAGACAGACAGATTGGCAGATAGAGAGACAGGCAGGTAAGCAGACAGACCAACAGACAGGCAGATAGACAGATAGACAGGCAGACTCAGAGAAGCCATTTAAGTCCTTTGCAAGAAGAGAAGCAGAAAATGTTTTCCATAAGTGACTTCACAACCACACAGCAGAGGGGGGCAAATCCCTCTCTCGGTTCTTCGTTGTTCTATAGCAGGGGCGTCCAAACCCAGCAACTTTGGGACTCGTGGACTTCAACTCCCAGCATTCCCCAGCCAGCCCTGGAGGAGAAGCACCTCTACAGAGCAGGGGTTTTTCAAACTTCCTAACAGCGAGAACGACCCGTGGAACAGCTTGCCACCGGAAGTTGTGGGTGCTCCAACACTGGAGGTTTTTAAGAAGAGACTGGACAGCCACTTGTCTGAAACGGTCAAGGGTCTCCTGCTCGAGCAGAGGGTTGGACTAAGAGACCTTCAAGTTCCCTTGCAACTGTGTTATTCCATAATCCTGTAAGGGACTCCTGCTTGAGCGGGGGGGGGGGGGTTGGACTAGATGACCTCCGAGGTCCCTTCCGGCTCTGTCATTCTCCGAGTCTGCAAGGGTCTCCTGCTTGAGCAGGGGGCTGGACTAGATGACCTCCGAGGTCCCTTCCAGCTCTATTCTGAGCGATTGAGGTCTTTCTAGAGGTCGGCTTGCATCTTCTCCGCGTCCTGAGAGACCCGGCAGGCATCGGCCTGATGTTTCCCCTCCCTTGGCTTTCTCCGAGATCAACTGGAGCCCCTGGCCTTCCTCCGCCGTGAGGGGAACTCGGAAAGAGGAAGTTGTCAAGTGAAACCTGCCAGTTCAAGCTGAAGTGTTTCCAAGAAATCTCCGGGGATCCTGGAAAGCGAAAGGGGAGCTGGACATTACGCAAGGAAGCCGGCTTGACCGAGGGATCAGCAAATGTAACCATGCTAAGAAAAAGACTCAGGCATGTCTTGGGCAGCGGTTTGAAGCTGCATGACACATCTTCACACAGCTTGACAAACACTTGAGTTTATTGTTTCTTATATACTTTTTACATACATAGGCTTTACCATTAACTGCTGACATTTTACATTTAGAAGTTTAACCTTTAGCGGTTGACATAAAGTAATTGAAAAATGCCTTCATATAAGCAATTATTTTCTAGTAACACATTACCTGTTGAGAGCAGGTAAAAACAAATACAGGTAAATTAGAAAAGGAGAAAGAACTGATAAAGACAAGAAGAGATAAAGACAGGAAGAGATCAGGGGGAACTTATTATTTAGGTAGGTAAGATAGTAAGTCAAAAGGGGGTGATCTTTTGGCTGCTTCCTTGGGACAAAGGGTATCAAAAGGTTATGAGGTTTGTGGGGGGCAATGCATGGCAGTTTGCTGCACGTGCAAATTGCTCCACAAGCAAAGAGATTCCCGCCTGTGCGGGGAGAAACATCCGTCTAGGATTCCCTGCGGGTGGGGCCTACAGACAAAGGGGGGTCAATCTTATTTTACAGACCCGGCGGTGGAATTGTAAAATAAGATAGTTGCTCCTCGTTGGATCTTCTGAGCTGCTCCGAGAGCTTTGACGGCTCCGTGTCATTCAGAGCTTGCAAAGTTTCTAAGAACCCTTCGCTTCCCACCCCCCTTGTGGACCCTGTGATTTCAGTCTTCTGCAAGTAGCCCTTCTGCAAGGGATGGTGGATGGATGGATGGAAGGAAGGAAGGAAGGAAGGAAGGAAGGAAGGAAGGAAGGAAGGAGGGTGGGTTTCTCCCAGTCTGAAATCTTTCAAGGGAAGCCCCCTCCTCTTTCAGGACCCCAGGGGGGAGCAAGGGATGGTGGATGGAAGGAAGGAAGGAAGGAAGGAAGGAAAGGGAAGGAAGGAAGGAAGGAGGGTAGGTTTCTTCCAGTCTGAAATCTTTCAAGGGAAGCCCCCTCCTCTTTCAGGACCCCAGGTGGGAGTAAGGGATGGTGGATGGAAGGAAGGAAGGAAGCAAGGAAGGAAGGAAAGGAAGGAAGGAAGGAAGAAAGGAAGGAAGGAAGGTAGGTAGGTTTCTCTCAGTCTGCAATCTTTCAAGGGAAGCCCCCTCCTCTTTCAGGACCCCAGGTGGGAGCAAGGGATGTTGGATGGAGGGAAGGAAGGAAAGGAAGAAAGGAAGGAAGGAAGGAAGGAAGGAGGGTAGGTTTCTCCCACTCTGAAATCTTTCAAGGGAAGCCCCCTCCTCTTTCAGGACCCCAGGTGGGAGCAAGGGATGGTGGATGGAAGGAAGGAAGGAAGGAAGGAAGGAAGGAAAGGAAGGAAGGAAGGAAGGAAGGAAGGAAGGAAGGAAGGAAGGAAGGTTGGATTTTCCCAGTCTGAAATCTTTCAAGGGAAGCCCCCTCCTCTTTCAGGACCTCAGGTGGGAGCAAGGGATGGTGGATGGAAGGAAGGAAGGAAGGAAGGAAAGGAAGGAAGGAAGGAAGGAAGGAAGGAAGGAAGGAAGGAAGGAGGGTAGGTTTCTCCCACTCTGAAATCTTTCAAGGGAAGCCCCCTCCTCTTTCAGGACCTCAGGTGGGAGCAAGGGATGTTGGATGGATGGAGGGAAGGAAGGAAAGGAAGGAAGGAAGGAAGGAAGGAAGGAAGGAAGGAAGGAAAGGAAGGAAGGAAGGAAGGAAGGAAGGAAGGAAGGAAGGAGGGTAGGTTTCTCCCACTCTGAAATCTTTCAAGGGAAGCCCCCTCCTCTTTCAGGACCTCAGGTGGGAGCAAGGGATGTTGGATGGATGGAGGGAAGGAAGGAAAGGAAGGAAGGAAGGAAGGAAGGAAAGGAAGGAAGGAAGGAAGGAAGGAAGGAAGGAAGGAAGGAGGGTAGGTTTCTCCCACTCTGAAATCTTTCAAGGGAAGCCCCCTCCTCTTTCAGGACCTCAGGTGGGAGCAAGGGATGTTGGATGGATGGAGGGAAGGAAGGAAAGGAAGGAAGGAAGGAAGGAAAGGAAGGAAGGAAGGAAGGAAGGAAGGAAGGAAGGAAGGAAGGAAGGAAGGAAGGAAGGAAGGAAGGAGGGTAGGTTTCTCCCACTCTGAAATCTTTCAAGGGAAGCCCCCTCCTCTTTCAGGACCCCAGGTGGGAGCAAGGGATGGTGGATGGAAGGAAGGAAGGAAAGGAAGGAAGAAAAGGAAGGAAGGAAGGAAGGAAGGAAGGAAGGAAGGAGGGTAGGTTTCTCCCAGTCTGCAATCTTTCAAAGGAAGCCCCCTCCTCTTTCAGGACCCCAGGTGGGAGCCCAATTGAAGGAAGGAGAAGCAGACCCGAAAGGGCAGGGAGTCCGTGTTGCCCCCTCTTTTTTTCCTCAGGAAGCCTTTTTCAGAAAGCGAAACCCAGAGGCCATCTGGCAGCCAAGAGTTGCTGCCTCTTTTCAATGGTTGTGTAATCTCTAGACTCTGTTCCCAGCGGATAAAGCTCCACACAGCGGTTAGAAGGACGGGAGGTTCCGGCGGAGAAGCAGCCAAGGAGAGCAGCGGATCCACTGGCCATCGGGGCGGAATTCCTGATCCCTCCAACCAGGTGAGACCCCCCCCAAGTGCCAAGACTCCCGAGGTAGCATTGCCGTGGTCACAGAGTGGAACTGGCTGAGGGCAGGGGTCTTTCTGGGCATCGGGTGGAAAGCGAGTCAAGTCCCTCATCCGGAGGGGCGAGGGAGCAGATGAAGAACGGTTACAGGGATTGGGTTTGGTCAATCTAGAGAAAAGGAGGACTCGGTGGGGGGCATGATAGCAACATTCCAGTATTTGGGGGGGGGGCTTCCCGAAAGAAGGGGGGGGTCAACCTATTCTCCAAAGGCAGAACAAGAAAGAGTGGATGGAATCTAGTCAAGGAGAGAAGCAACCTAGAACAAAGGAGAAACTTCCTAACCGTGAGGACAACTAACCAGTGGAACTGCTTGCCACTAGAATAATAATAATAATAGTAGTAGTAAAGTTGGAAGGGACCTTGGAGGTCATCTAGTCCAACCCCCTGCTCAGGCAGGAAACCCTACACCATTTCGGACAAATCGCTGCCCGGTCTCTTCTTAAAAACTTCCAGTGTTGGAGCATTTACTGCTTTTGGAGGCAGGCGGTTCCACTGATTAATTGTTCTCACTGTCAGGAAGTTTCTCCTTAGTTCTAGGTTGCTCCTCTCCTTGATTGGTTTCCACCCGTTGCTTCTTGTCCTGCCCTCAGGTGCTTTGGAAAATAGCTTGATTCCCTCTTCTTTATGGCAGCCCCTGAGATATTGGAATACTGCTATCCTGTCCCCCCTTGTCCTTCTCTTCGTTAAACTAGACATACCCAATTCCAGCAACTGTTCCTTATATGTTTTAGCCTCCAGTCCTCTGATCCTCTTTGTTGCTCTTCTCTGTACTCTTTCTAGAGTCTCAACATCTTTTTTACATCGTGGTGACCAAACCTGGATGCAGTATTCCAAGTGTGGCCTTACCAAGGCCTTGTAAAGTGGTATTAATACTTCACGTGATCTTGATTCTATCCCTCTGTTAATGCAGCCTAGCACTGGGTTGGCCTTTTTGGCAGCTGCAGCACACGGCTGGCTCCTATTTAGGTGATTGTCTACTAGGAAGTTGTGGGTGCTCCATCACTGCAGCCTTTTAAGAAGAGACTGGGCAACCGCCTGTCTGCAATGGTAGAGGGTCTCCTGCTTGAGCAGGGGGGCTGGGCTAGAAGACCTCCAGGGTCCCGTTCCGGCTGTCTTCCGATGTATTGGATGGGAGGGACAGTTCAGATGTTTGGGATCCCGTCTTTCTTGTTAGCAGAGGCAATTGGAAGCAGAGGAGGGAGGGGCAGGGAATAGCAGGGGACTTGGCAACAAGAGTGACCCAGAAGCACCTGTGTTGTTGGGGGGGGATATTCCAGGAGGGGGGAGCTAGAATCAGGGAGCAGGGAAGGGACATCTTGCTCTAAGGGGCTTGACTGAAGCCCCAACATTCCCCAGAAGGGGAAAAGGAGGAAGTTTGGAGACATGTGCATGTGTGCGTGTTTGTGTGTGTGTTGCAGGGGCAATTCTCAACTGGTTTTTATGCACCCCCCCTGAGGGAAGTTAGCCCAGAGAAAGAAAGATTAAAAAAGGCAGAAAAATATATTTTTCCTCAAAAGGACTTTTTGAAACCAAACCTGGCCTCAAATTTCTTTGTCCCAAGCAAGAGTTAGCCTCATACAAATGCAAATATAAAACCATCAGAAAGTTGGAGCCAGAGCAATCAAGAAAAGAGAAGATCTGCATACCCCACTCAAACTCTAGGACTTAGCCCCATCACCTGGGAAGCGGTATATGATAATAGGATTAAACCACAGATATCAAGGCCTAGACAAACACTCAGAAAGAGCCTCAAGGCTCATGCCACAGGAACAGGAAACTATTCCAAACAAAAGGCTAGAGGGGATATAAAAACCTAGTACACCGTGTGCTCACCCCTTCTCTCCTCTGCTCTTTCCTGAAGAATCATCTTTCTGAAACATGTAACCTTCTTCCCAAAGCAGTCGCCTTGTTTGCTTATTTATTCCCGGCTTGGACGAACCAGGATGAAGACTTACTTCTGACACCCCCAATAAAAGAACTTGGAGATATTTTTAGGGGAAGGCAATCAGTTATCTGGATCCCGCTCTCCACACCCCCCCCCAAGAATCCCCAATACCAAAAGCCAAAGGCAGCCTTTTCCTATATGAAAGGAAAACAATCAGGCTTTGGGGACCTGACAAGTACAGTCACCATGTGCTTTACTGCTCAATGGTTTTAACTGTAACAGGAATCAGGAAACTTTTACTTAGAACAGTGGTTCTCAACCTGTGGGTCGGGACCCCATTTGGGGTCGAACGACCATTTCACGGAGGTCGCCAAACAACGCCGTCCGCCACTTTTTCCCCCCTTTTCCTTAGCTGTGCTACTCCCTTTTATTCTATTGGCTTTTGAAAGCCAATAGAATAGACTCTCTTGAATAGAGTCTAATTCTATTGGCTTTCCAAAGCCAATAGGAATTGTCCAGGCTGTCTCTGCCCTGCTGAGCCCCCCAAAAGTCCCATTCTGCAAACGGTGCTGCACCAGTTGAGTAGTCCTCGACTTACGGCCGGTTGAGTAGTCCTCGACTTACGACCGGTTTGGGGGGGGGGGTCGCGGCATTAAAAAGGTTGAGAACCACTGACTTAGAACAAAAGAACATGGTCATAGAGTACATATATTATAGATCCAGACTTGTAAACACTGCCACCTACTGGTTGAATACTACTGTAGTTCTTGCACAAAAGTGCATCCCAACAATGAATTCCAACACATTTGGACACCCCGGGGCGGCCCAATGCCCTGACAGGAATCCCCTTCCCCAAAGCCATGACAGGGGCGGTCTTTGGGCAGCGTACCCAATGGCCCTTTCATGAAACGGCTTTCTGATGTTGGGGGGAGGGGAGACAAGCCTGGGGAAGGGGCTTCAGGAAGGGGCATGAAGTGACCCCAGCACAACTCGTGAGAGACATCAGTCAGTCGTGGCCTCCTCTGGATGGTTCTTCTCCCTTGCAGGACGGCAGAAGAGTCAGCGACTCGCAGGAGCCGAGCATGGCCCAGACGGACGATGCCATTGAGACCCCAGCCCTGGGCCGCCCCTTCCAGCTGGGCATGCTGTACGACTGCCGCAAGGATGCACTCATCCCCGGTAGGTGCTGGAGGAGAGGCTGATGGGTCTTTGGAGGGAGGGAGGCAGGCCCTGCCATAGATGCAAAGGCTCAGCCCAGGGGCAGAGTGGAGCTCCTGGGCGCATGGCCTGCTGGTAGCAGCTAGCTAAGTGGGACCTTCTAGCTGGGAAGGCGTATCCATCCCTTGGCCAGGCACACAGCAGGGCTGTCTTTGACTACCAATCACCGGGTAGGTTCGCAAACCAAAGTCAGTGAAATGATTTGGAAAATGGGTTAAAAAAAAAGGAGTCGAGATCCCACCCAGAGTGATGAAGTGAGGGATTTAATTCTCAAGTTCTTGGGGGCGGGTCTGAACAGAGAAGACGACTCCGAACCCCAGAAGCAAAACAGGGAATTGGAGACCCTTGAAATTCACAGGTGCATAGCAAATTCCCGTTCCTCTCTACTCTGTCGAGAGCTTTTGGAGGTACTGGTATTTGGCAAAACGAGCAGGAGGATTCTCTGGCAATGGCCGGGCAGAGCAAATGAGGGAACCCTCTACGGGGTTGACTCCATTGTCCCACCTCTCTGGAGCTCCTCTGTCCAGCTGCAGGTGGTCTGTTCAATTCATGTCCCTGTTTTCATCTCTTCCGTGCAGGCGTCACCCTTTGGGACTACAGCTCTCTGCAGAAGGACCTGACCATCAGGCCTCAGCCCAAGACCGAATCGGAAATCCTTGCGTCCGACACCATTGACGACAAGGCCTCCGCCCTGGACATCTCAGCCTCGCTTAAGGCCAGTTTCCTGGGGGGGCTGGTTGAAGTAGGAGGCTCGGCCAAGTATCTTCGCGACACCAAGAAGTCCAAGCAACAGGCCAGAGTCACCGTCCAGTACAAAACCACCACCAGGTACGAGCAGCTGACCATGAGCCACCTCGGAATCCAGAATGTGTCTTACCCAGCAGTCTTTGAGCATGGCACGGCCACTCATGTGGTCACCGCCATCCTCTACGGAGCCCAGGCATTCTTCGTGTTTGACCGAGAAGTTTCTTCAATGGAGACGGTAAAAAATATTCAAGGAGGTCTCCAGCTTACAATCAAGACGCTGATATCAATCACGGGAGAAGCAGAGGTCAAACTAAAGGAGGAGGAGAAAGAGAATGCTCTGAGATTCAGTTGCAAGTTCCACGGAGACTTTTCTCTGGAGAAAAATCCGGTCTCTTTCCCAGATGCCATGAAAGTTTACGAAACTCTACCAAAACTGTTAGGGAGAGATGGAGAGAAGGCTGTGCCGATGAGGGTCTGGCTCTACCCACTGACCAAATTGGACACCAGAGCAGCTAAGATGGTCCGTGAGATCAGCCTAGCCTTGATCTTTGATGCTGAAAAAATCTTGGAGGAACTCAATGAAATCCGGATGCTAAGCAACGATCTAGCCAAGGATGCCATTTGTGACACCTTCCCTGAGATCAAGAGAAAGATCCAGCAGTTCAAGGATCTGTGCAAGCAACACAGGCAGACCTTCCAGAAACAGCTGGCCAGAACTTTGCCTTCCATCCGGGGTGGAGGGCAAGAGGAAGCGAGCCTGCTGGACGTATTGATGTCCGTCAACCAGTCGCCCTTTAACAGTCAAAGACTCTACGAATTTCTGGACACCAAGAAAAGAGAAATGAACTTTGTCAAATCTTACCTGACTATTCTAAGTGAAGTGCAGGTGATCTCATCTCAGAACCAGCTGGAGGAAATAGTGCTGGACCCCCAGAATGTATACGTGGTCTCCTTTATTTTCACCTCTTTGTCTAAAAGGGAGCCATTTCTGTTGAGCTTACAGGACTGGCTTCAGGAGCAATTCTTGCCAGGATCAGCTAAGTCCACAAGATCCAGTCCTGGGCAGGAAGAAGACACGGCCTGGTTTGAGAACAAGGGGTGGACTCGGAATGCTCGCCAAGCTGCCAAATCCATTCAAGACTTTTTTAATATCAATCAATCGAATGAGAATGTCCGCTTTGTTGTGGCCTCACTCTCCGATGTGGACACACCAGGAGCCTCAATATACCTTTATGAAGACGGAGAGGTGGTCAGCAAGAACTTTGAGTTGCCCTCAAAACCTCTCCCTTTGCTGCTTACTGAACTGAGACACGACAGCGTTCAGCTGACGTTTCAGCCCGCTGAATATGGAAAGGCTACAATCTCTGGCTATCTGATAGAGTACAAGATTGCAGGGGAAGAAAACTGGAAGACCGTGAGGACAGAGGACGCCGAGGAGACGTTCCTGCTGGAAGATCTTCTTCCAAACACAGAGTACCAATTCCAGTATGCTGCTTGTTGCAAGCCAGGCCGTAGTAAATTTAGTGACCGGAGTCCACTCATTAAGACCCTTCCCATCGGCCCTCCTGAGAAATTAAGAAAAGTCACTGCAGCATCTTCTGTCCTCACTGTCACCTGGATGAGTCCCAGCATTGTTGCCTCAGGAGTTGTGGTCAAGGAGTACAAGGTGGAGTACAGAACGGTGGAGGTTGAAGGTGGGAAGGACCAGTGGAGTGAAGGAAGGACCTGGAGAAAAGCAGAGTTTTACACCATCGAAGGTCTGAAGCCCCAGATGGCATACAGAGTACGGGTGTCCGCCGTGTGTGACAATGGAGTGCTCAGTGTCCCCAGTGAAGAGGTGGAGGTCTCCACATCGCTGGAGGAAGAAGACGCAGAAAACGTCGCCCACCAGTTCCTTCAGGAAAGCTCCCTGGTGGAGGACAGACAGCCTTTAGTTTTCAAACTTCCTCTGGAAGAAGTCCCAGATCCTTCCGTACCCTTTTCCACATACCAGCTTGGAGAGGAGAACAAGGAAGTGCCCAAAAAAGTGATCCTGGTGATGGGTACAACAGAGTCTGGGAAAACCGCTCTGATCAACGGGATGATCAATTATATCCTGGGTGTCCAGTGGGAAGATAATTTCCGATTCAGACTGATTGATGAAACCACTTGGAGAACGAAAGCCGGAAGAAAGATATTTGAAGGCAAAGCATGTGTGGTGCACCATCAGAAGGGTTTCCGAATTCCCTATTCTCTTCTAATACTTGACCTAACACCTGTAGAGCAGAAGATGGGTGAGATCCGAGATAATTTTAATGTTGATGCTATCTGTTTTGTGGCCAAAGCTGTCGTTGCCCAGAAATCTATATTTGATACTATGCTCTCCTTGTTGAGAAAAGACCTAAAGGATAGCCTCCAACTCCCAATCGCCTGTTCAGATGGGGGGACTGGGGATGACTCGGGAATCCCTCTGCCCTTCAGAATTATCTTCTCCAGTCTTTTTGCTAACCATCTTCAGGAAAGCGGCAGAAGCCATTGCGATGCTGAAATGTTCTGGAAATTGAGCACGGAGAGCATGAAGAATTTCTTTGACTCGTTAAACACGCCGGAGACGAAAATTATAACCTGGACCTTGGAGGTCCCGAAAGAACATCAGTAGGTTGAAGCTTCTCTTAGAAATCCTCTCCCTGGACTTTCGGTTCTGGACCCGACGCCTTCGGACATATGGGGGGAAGCTTCTCCCAGCTGTCTGATTTCCCTTCGTCGGAAGACCCTGGAAAGGGTCAAAAGCTGCCCTGCAGGGGCGACCACCGTTGGGGAGGACCCTCGCAAGATCGCAGAAGGGCAGTAGCCCTTCTGTTTGATCCGAGGCAGCTCCCTAGGACTGACGAAGCACCTTAGTCGTACCAGCCGAAAGTCCCAATAACAGCTAAGCATACGAAGCAGGAGTGGAGGATTTGGGTGAGATCCTTTTTTACCTTTCTTTTTCCCTAATTACCTTCCTGTGAAAGCCTTTTGAAATTCGTTCTCCCGCTCTCAATTCAGCAGCGTTTGCATACGTGGGATTTTACAGCTTGAAAGAAAAAGAAAGAACTACTAATTTCAACAACCAAATAATTGGATCTTTGTTCTGTGGATACCTTGGGGTATTTTTTTTATAGAGACTTTTTTTTAACTTCTTTAACTATTAACTTTGCAAAATATCGGCTTTTTTGTGTTAACTGAATGCTATTCGGCATTTGGGAAAAGATTTTGTGGTCTGCTGGGGACATCTTGCGGAAAACTTTGGCACAGCGACTGGAATTTCTTTTCAATTGTGCCTGTTGATTACTTTGATTTGTCCTTCATACTATCAAAAAAGATAAAATGTAGAAACAGCGGTGGTGACAATAATTCTTACAAATTGTGGAGGTGGACAATAGCCGAGTCTTACTAAACATAGCCTCCACTAAAGGACTATCTTTAATCACCATGGAAATGGATGAATCCTATCCACAACTTAATTACAAACTTATCCTTGAAAAAAAATCTGTGACGCAATAGAGCTAATCATTTCAGGAGTGAAAGCCAAAACTACAAATTGAACCTCAGACTCAAACTGATCAATCTATAACCCCAAAAATAACAGAACCATTTAACATTAAAGAAGACTTCATACAACATGCACAAGTGGCTGAGATGACTTTAACTACAGCACCTGTAACTCCAAAAGCAGAGAACTTAAGACATTTTAGATAACCAAACAACAACAACACCGGATATGACTCTCTATTGTACCCAGATGAAATCGCAAGAAGAAGAAGAGGACCAGACTACTGAATCGACTATAAATACCCTAAACCAAAAATGGAGATTTGAATGATTAGGGCAGCAACTTAACAATTACAAAGGGGCCAGTTCTTTTGAAAGACTGATAACTGGACGTTCTCCCTTGATTCAAACAACAGGTGTAGGAATGAAGGGAGATACATCCAAGGTTTTAGAGGCACTGGCATGGAAACCTATTTGGCACAAAAGGAAAGCCAGAGTCAGATTTAAAAATGGGATTTACAAATCTACTTAATGGGTAAAGCAGCTTTTTAGAGATAAGGTTTTTTTTTATATTTAGCACATAGATTTATAATGGGAGTTAAAATTAACTGTTAGACCATAACTTTGTGATATGGAAATAGATTTGTGATAATGAAAGATATTTTGTTATTAAACAAGGAGTTATTAGAATGAGAATTAGAATATATTTGTCTATAAAGAAGATAAATTTTGGAATAATATGTGTATTTTAGTTATGTTAATTATATTATAATGAAATGAGAGAAATCAAGGTTATCCGAAGTTTAAACATTGGTTATAAAAGGCTAAATTGGAATATATGAATCATTCGCGTCAAGGGTGCCTATGGGGGCCTGGGCAGGAGTGGGACAGATCTGAGGTCTCTGGAAGAAGGGGGTGGGACCAGGGCAAGTGCCAAGGCATGGTCCACCGGGGCAAGCACCAAGATGGCCACCACAAAATTGTACATTGGTTCCTGGCCGGCCTGGGCCAGGCCAAGGTAGCGGGGGCCGTTCCCTCACTGTTTCCAGGATGGCTCCACGGGCCACATGAAACCACTTTGTGGGCCGCATCTGGCCCCCCGGGCCTTGTGTTTGACATGTCTGCTTTGGGACTGTGAACAATGCCAGGATGCAGGATCAGAAAGACATAATAGTGTTGTTAATGCCTAGTGCGGGAAATAACATGTATTATTGTTGCGAAAACAAATGTTTCCAATATATGAACACGAGGAGAGTTGGATGGTGTTAGTTGGTACCGTTAATGGAGGAGCAGGACGAGACACATATATTCACACCAGAACATCCCAGGTATTTGTTAAATATGAGGAAAAAAAGATAATTTGTTTCAAACTGAAGACCTACGGTGGACTTCAGCCCCTTTGTTTACAGGATGGGGAGGGGAAATGATGAAAAGAATAAATGATTCCACCAGTATTACGGATGAAATCATAAACATAACTCAAAGTGATATAATGTTATTAAGGGAAGAATTAAAAATAGTAAGGACTTCATTGTTAAGACAACAGTTAGAAGTAGAGAGCCTAACAGCTGCTGTGAGTGGACTACGTGCAGAGCGAATTGATTATAGTTGTTGCATTTGGATACATAATATTAGCGAAGAAGTACCTGATTATTCTGAATTAATTGAAAAACCTCATGAACAAGTAAATAAATTACAAGAAACGGCTGGGGCCACAGGGAGGGATGGTTGGAATCCCTTGAAAGGACACCATGTTGGATCCCTAATTTGGCCGGATGGGTAAAACAATTAACAATGTTAGGAATTTTAATATTGATAACTGGAATGATGGTTTGTTGTTGAATGCAGCTTGGACCAAGGATGATGATGTTGTTGTAAAGATTGCTTGGTCGGATGGCTGCAGTATTAATAGAAGGGGAATTCATCAGATTTGCAGATGACACTAAGCTGGCAGGAATAAACAATATCCCAGAAGACAAACTCATGATCCAAAACGATATTGACAAAACTTGAAGAATGGCCTCTATCCAACAAAATGAGTTTCAATGTGGAGAAAAGCAAAGTTTTACATTTAGGCAGGAAAAATCAAAGGTGCAAGTACAGACTGGGTGACACCTGGCTTAAAAACAGTAACTGTGAGAGGGACCTTGGAGTCCTAGTGGACGATCACTTAAGCATGAGCCAGCCGTGTGCGGCAGCAGTCAAAAAAGCTAATACAATCCTGGGTTGTATAAACATAGGCATAGAATCAAAATGTGCAAAGTCTTAGTACCGCTTTATAAAACCCTAGTGAGGCCCCATCTGGAATACTGCAGCCAATTTTGGTGCCCATATCACAAAAAAGAGGTTGAGAGTTTGGAAAAAAAAAATCAGAGAAGAGCGACTAAGAGGATTAAAAGCCTGGAGATGAAAACATCTCAGGGGTGGCCCCAAAAAAGAGGGAGTCAAGCTGTTCTCCAAAGCGCCTGAAGGCAGGAGAAGAGGCAACGGGTGGAAACTAAGCGAGAAGCAACCTAGAACTAAGGAGAAACTTCCTGACAGTTAGAACACTTAACCCGTGGAACAACCTGCCTCCAGAAGCGGTGAATGCTCCAACACTGGAGGGTTTTAAGAAGAGACTGGACAGCCATTTGTCCGAAATGGTATAGGGTTTCCAGCCTGAGCAGGGGGTTGGACTAGATGACCTCCAAGGTCCCTTCCAACTTTACTATTATTATTACATATGAAGAATGGCTGCGGGACTTGGGTTTGGCTAGTCTAAAGGAAAGAAAAAAATAGGGGAGACAGGATAGCAGCGTCCCAGTACCTGAGGGGCTGCCCCAAATAAGAGGGGGTCACGTTATACTCCGAAGCACCTGAGGGCAGGACAAGAAACAACAGTTGGAAACTGACCAAAGAGAGCAGCAACCTGGAATTAAGGAGAAATTTCCTGACAGTGAGGATGATCGACCGGTGGAACTGCTTGCCACCAGAAATCGTGGGCGCTCCATCACTGGAGGTTTTTAAGAAGAGGCTAGACAAGCAGCCGTCTGAGTTGGTATTCTCCTGCTTGAGCAGGGGGTTGGACAAGAAGACCTCCAAGGTCCCTTCCAGCTCTATTTTTCTTTCTTTCTTTCTTTCTTTCTTTCTTTCTTTCTTTCTTTCTTTCTTTCTTTCTTTCTTTCCTTCCTTCCTTCCTTCCTTCCTTCCTTCCGACTCCAGAATGGCTTCGAGAGGCTTACCGTCAAAATAGGAATACAGGTTTTTTTTTTTAAAAAAAAAAACACAAAAAAAGACGAAAACAGCCAATCACCCCACAGAAGCAACCTAGAACTAAGGACAAACTTCCTGACAGGTGCTTCGGAGTATAACGTGACCCCCTCTTAACAACCAGCAGGTTGTTCCACTGGTTAATTGTTCTAATTAACCAGTGGAACAACCTGCCTCCAGAAGCGGTGAATGCTCCAACACTGGACATTTTTAAAGAAGAGACTGGACAGCCATTTGTCCGAAATGGTATAGGGTTTCCAGCCTGAGCAGGGGGTTGGACTAGATGACCTCCAAGGTCCCTTCCAACTTTAATATTATTACATATGAAGAACGGCTGCGGGACTTGGGTTTGGCTAGTCTAAAGAAAAGAAAAAAATAGGGGAGACAGGATAGCAGCGTCCCGGTATCTGAGGGGCTGCCCCAAATAAGAGGGGGGTCACGTTATTCTCCGAAGCACCTGAAGGCAGGACAAGAAACAACAGTTGGAAACTGACCAAAGAGAGCAGCAACCTGGAATTAAGGAGAAATTTCCTGACAGTGAGGACGATCGACCGGTGGAACTGCGTGCCACCAGAAATCGTGGGCGCTCCATCACTGGAGGTTTTTAAGAAGAGGCTAGACAAGCAGCCGTCTGAGTTGGTATTCTCCTGCTTGAGCAGGGGGTTGGACTAGAAGACCTCCAAGGTCCCTTCCAGCTCTATTTTCTTTTTCTTTCTTTCTTTCTTTCTTTCTTTTTCTTTCTTTCTTTCTTTCTTTCTTTCTTTCTTTCTTTCTTTCTCTTTCCTTCCTTCCTTCCAACTCCAGAATGGCTTCGAGAGGCTTACCCTCAAAATAGGAATACAGGGTTTTTTTTTAAAAAAAAAAAAACACAAAAAACCACGAAAACACCCAATCACCCCACAGGCAACCACTAGGCCCCACAGCCTTGCCCGGCAGAAGGCCCAGTCGCAGAATAGGGTCCAGAAGAGGGAGGGGGGAGTCACGTGGCCCGCTGGGGGGGACCCACTGCAGGAGGGCTCTGCGACCCACGGGGGGAAGGAGGGCGCCCCAGCCCCCCCCTCCCTCCTTCCCTCCCCCCCAACTCTGTGAAGCTCCTTCAGTTCAGCAGCCGCTTCAGGTTGAGCCAAGCCACGCCCACGTACAGCTGATTGGCCGGAGAGGGCCGGCGCTCCTACCTGAGGCGATCTGCGCTGGGATTGGTCGCTCTGGGTGTGGAGGGGGAGAGGGACATTCCCCTTTCTTTTCCCGCCTTTTTTTTTTTTTTCCCCTCTCCCGGTCGGCCGCCCTTTTGTGCTCCGTCCGTTTACCTCAGGCTTTCCTCCCTAAAATAGTCTTTTGGAGGAAGAACGGAGGCGTTTATGCGTGTGTGCGTGTGTGTGTGTGTGTGTGTGTGTAGAGAAAGAAAATGAGCGAAAGAATGACCCAGAATGAGAAGAGAATGACAGAATGAGAAGAGTGAGGATGAGAGGCAGAGAGACAGAAGGAGAGAAGCAATGACAGAATTAGAAGAGAATGAGAGAAAGAAAGGCAGAATGAGAAGAGAGGAGAGAAAGAAGGACAGAATTAGAAGGGATAGAATGAGAAGAGGAAGGGAGAGAATGAGAAATAGAATGAAAGAAAGAATGACACAGACAGAATTAGAAGGGGGGAGAGAAAGGATATGAAAGAATGATACAGTGAGAGAGAATGAGAGAAGGAATGACAATAAGAAGAGAATGAGAGAAAGAATGGCAGAAGTAGAAGAACAAGAGAACGAACGAATGGCAGAATTAGAAGGGAGAGAATGAGAAGAGAAAGGGAGACAATGAGAAATAAGAATGAAAAAAAGAATGACACAGACAGAATTAGAAGGGGGGAGAGAAAGGATATGAAAGAATGATACAGTGAGAGAGAATGAGAGAAGGAATGACAATAAGAGAATGAGAGAAAGAATGGCAGAAGTAGAAGAACGAGAGAACGAATGGCAGAATTAGAAGGGAGAGAATGAGAAGAGAAAGGGAGACAATGAGAAATAAGAATGAAAGAAAGGATGACACAGACGGAAGGGGGAGAGAGAAAGGTTATGAAAGAATGATACAGTGAGAAAGAGAGACAATGAGAAAAAGAATGAAGATAAGGGAGAGAATGAGTGAGAAAGAATTAGAATAGAGGAAGAGAAAGGGACAATGAGAAGACAGAATGAGAAAGTGACACAATGAAAGGGAGAGAATGAGAAATAATGAAAATGACACAGACAGAATTAGAAGGGGGAGAGAGAAAGGATGATACAGTGAGAAAGAGAATGAGAAAGAAAAAGAACGAAAGAATGAAGATAAAGGGAGAGAATGAGAAAGAATGAGTGAGAAAGAATTAGAATAAAAGGAAGAGAAAGGGACAGAATGAGAAGACACAATGAGAAAGAATGACAGAATTAGAAGGGAGAGAATGAGAAGAGAAAGGGAGAATGAGAAATAGAATGAAAGAAAGAATGACACAGACAGAATTAGAAGGGGGGAGAGAAAGTATATGAAAGAATAAGTGAGAAAGAGAAACAAAGAAAAAGAACGAAAGAATGAAGATAAAGGGAGAGAATGAGAAAGAATGAGTGAGAAAGAATTAGAATAGAGAGGAAGAGAAAGGGACAGAATGAGAAGACAGAATGAAAAAGAATGACACAATTAGAAAAGAGAAAGGGTATAAGAATGAAAGGAAGGGAGAAAGGGACAGAATGAGAAAGGATGAGGAGAGAAAATGAGAAAGAATTAGAGGGAGAATGGGAACGAATGACAGAATGAGAAAGGGAGAATGAGGGAATGAGAAGAGAAAGGGTGAGAGAATAAGGGAAAAAGAAAGAAAAAAGGAGAGAATGAGAAGAGAGAGATTTGTGATTGTATTTGAATGCTTCTTTCTGAAATCGAAGAAAGACCCAGAGAAACCATTTAAGTCCTTTGCAAGAAGAGAAGCAGAAAATGTTTTCCATAAGTGACTTCACAACCGGAGCAAATCCCTCTCTCGGTTCTTCGTTGTTCTATAGCAGGGGCGTCCAAACCCAGCAACTTTGGGACTCGTGGACCAACTCCCAGCATTCCCCAGCCAGCCCTGGAGGAGAAGCACCTCCACAGAGCGGGGTTTTTTCAAACTTCCTAACAGCGAGAACAACCCGTGGAACAGCTTGCCACCGGAAGTTGTGGGTGCTCCAACACTGGAGGTTTTTAAGAAGAGACTGGACAGCCACTTGTCTGAAACGGTCAAGGGTCTCCTGCTCGAGCAGAGGGTTGGACTAGGAGACCTTCAAGTTCCCTTGCAACTGTGTTATTCCATAATCCTGTAAGGGACTCCTGCTTGAGCAGGGGGGGGTTGGACTAGATGACCTCTGAGGTCCCTTCCGGCTCTGTCATTCTCTGAGTCTGCAAGGGTCTCCTGCTTGAGCAGGGGGCTGGACTAGATGACCTCCAAGGTCCCTTCCAGCTCTATTCTGATCGATTGAGGTCTTTCTAGAGGTCGGCTTGCATCTTCTCGGCGTCCTGAGAGACCCGGCAGGCATCGGCCCTGATGTTTCTCCTCCCTTGGCTTTCTCCGAGGTCAACAGGAGCACCTGGCCTTCCTCCTCCGTGAGGGGAACTCGGAAAGAGGAAGTTGCAAAGTGAAACCTGTTGCGTCCTTCGCGAAATGGCAATTTCACGAGAAGCAGTTGTAGTTCTCAGGAACTTCTTTATTTCTGTTCAGCATACTGGTTACAAGACGGCGACAACGCCCAAATCTCCTGGCCTCTTTTATAGGCCATTCCCGGGCCAATCTGCAACTTTTGGGGTGCCAGCACCCGCACATGCGCACAAGTGCTGGCGACAGCCTGTCTGGTCCTGGGCAGCTTGCACCTGCCCGGGACCGTTGCAATGCCCCAAGCCTGCTTCCACAGGCTCAGGACATAACACCCCTTCCCCCCCGGCTAAGACTATTGATCATGAAATAATAACATACAACCCAGTGCGAGCGTAGTGCCCATACTACCTAGTGCCAGGTATTTCCTCTCTTCTATCATTCTCAGTGTTCTATTTCCTATGTGTACAGGAATGTTCTCTGTTAACTCTGTTTTGCCAGTAGAGTTACAAAATCTTCTAAATACTTAGGAGATCTTCTGGCTCTCTGTGACCTCCTAACTTCTGGGTACCTGCCAAGTACCCCTTGACTGAGGGGTGATGCATACCTGTCCCCCCTGTTACACCCTGGTGGTTCCCAAGGACTGTGCTCCAATGCCTGGCCTGCTTGCTTGCCCACCGGGCTCGTCAGGCCAGGGCTTCTTTCTCTGTTTGACCTGGTTGTCCTGCCTAGCTGCAGGTTCTCTGGCCCTTTTAAGTGACTGTCACTGTTGGGCGATTCTGTAGAACCTCCCAGGTCCATCCAAGACCTGTCAGGAGGTTGTCTGTCCCCTTGTTCCCGTTCTGTCCCCGGGCTTGTGGGGGTTTCAGTGCTGTCCCAAAACTCAGTTGTCCCCTGAGTGAAGTCAGAGGTGTTGTAGTCGGGATTTGGTTCCTCGACCACCTCCCTGTGTGTTTGCCCCCTTCTAGGGACAGGGGTAGTGTCGGGCCAACTAGAAGGAGTGTGTGCCAGCTCTCTTGCAGGGTGTGGTTTGTTGGGATGCTCCCGGGTATCCTCCCTGACTGGAGTACTGAGTGATGCGGGTAAGTAGTGATTATGCCCCCGGGGTGACTCTCTGACTGGAGTAGGCACTGATGCCTGAGTTCTAGTTGGGCTCCGTGAATTCCTGTTTGGAGCACTCGCGGAACTTTGGGATGAGCTGTCTGTAGCTTCCTCGTTAATGATGGGCGGCAGCCCGTACTCTTCCCTTTGCCCAAAAGGGTCCCCCTCCCCCCCTGGAAAAGACCCAGGAGTCTCAGGGGGAAGGTCCCGTCTAGGGCGGAGCTGGTCGATGTGTCGATGCAGGACACGACCGTTGTCCAGGGACACCTCGTAGGACAGAGGACCTGTGACCCTGGATACAGTAGCGGGGACCCATGAATGGCCAGGCCCGTAATTACGAGTCCAAACCGGGGCACCCACAAGCAGTTGTCTAGGTGCCCTGGGGTGTGTGAGTATGGAAGGTAGTCTGTCCGGATGCAACCCGTCAAGCTTGGTAGTCAGTTTGCGCCCCCAACGAAGTTCAGCTGGGCTCCTCCCAGTAGAAGTGGACGGTGTAGTGCAATAAGAAAGGAGGAAGTCAGCCAACCTGTGATGCCAGTCTCCGTAGGTAATTTTCTTCAAGGCGTCCTTGGTGATGCGAACCATGCGTTCAGCCATACCGTTGGTGGACGGGTGGAAAGGTGCAGAGGTGGCATGATGAATCATGTTAGCCTGTAAGAAAGCTTGGAATTCGGAAGAAGTGAATTGAGGGCCGTTATCAGACATGAGGACGTCTGGAAGCCCGTGTGCAGCAAAAATCCCCCTCAGTACCTGAATAGTCTTTGCAGTGGTGGTGGATGAGACAGGTACAACCTCAAGCCATTTTGAATGGCTATCAACGAGGACCAAGAAGAATTGGCCCTGAAAGGGCCCAGCGTAGTCAATGTGCACCCTAGACCATGGAGACTGTGTTTCCTCCCATCTATGCACAGGAGCTTGGGGCATTTCTGGGCGAGAGCGTTGGCAAAGGTGGCATGCATGCACCTTAGCCTCAATGTCCTTGTCTAGGCCAGGCCACCACAAGTGGCTGCGGGCAAGGGCCTTTATTCGAACAATGCCAGGATGACCCTCGTGGAGGGACCCTAAGATCCTAGTCCTCATCGAGGAGGGAATGACAACTCTGCTTCCCCAAAGCAGACAACCCTGGGAGGTGGACAACTCGTTCCTTTTAGACCAGAAACTCTGAAACTCAGGACTAGGACAGTGCTCAGGCCATCCAGACAAAACCCAAGAGAGGACACGTGAAAGTGTGTGATCTGTGCCCGATTCAGCGGCTACATCCCTAGCGTTCAGAGGGGACTCGGGCAAGGCTTGGATAGAGAGAAGGTTGATAGCTGGTGCGGGGTCAGCTTCTTTTAGTTTAGATTCAGCAGGGTAAATCCCAGCAGCATCAATTTTGAACCCCAAAAATTCAGTAGAAGGCACCCCAATTTTGCATTTGTCCTTCTTAAGCTTGAGGCCTGTTTTCCTGAACCTTAACAGAACAGCCCTTAGCCTTTCAGCTAAAATGTTTGTGGAGTCTCCTGCAATTAAGACATCATCAAAGTAGGGGCAAACCCCTGGTATACCCCGTAGTGTGTTTTCCATTACGCTCTGGGAAATCCCAGGAGCGACATTTACTCCAAAGTGTAGCCTCTTTACCTTAAAGGCCCCTCTGTGGGTCACAATAGTCTGAGCTATAGCAGCAGCATCATCAACAAGCAGCTGTTGATACGCTTGAGCTAGGTCAAGCTTTGCAAAAACACGCCCCCCCTTGAGGGAGGCCAGGATATGACTGACCACAGGAACAGGATAGGCATGTTGCTGCAATGCCTTATTCAGAATGCATTTGTAATCAGCACAAATGCGAATGTCCCCATTTGCCTTGAGAGGCGTGACAATGGGGGTCTCCCAGGGACTGGAGTCAACAGGTTCTAGAATTCCCTGTTGGATCAGTTTGTCCAACTCAGTGTCAATTTTACTCTTTAAAGCAAAAGGGACCCTTCTTCCTTTAATTCTAATGGGAGTGACAGTGGGGTCTAGTTTTAAGGACACAGGGGGTCCTTTGAATGTGCCCAGCTGGGGGCTGAAAACATCTGCAAATTCTTTGCAGACTTCCTGTAGGTCGAGTGTTTGTAGGCTGTTGAGCCCCGTGACGTGTATCCCCAAGGCCTCAAACCAATCGAGTCCTATGAGACTCGTTCGTTCACCCCCTACTACTAATAGGTCTAGTGGACCTTCAAAATTCTTATACTGTACGTTAAGGGTGGCCTCCCCCTTAACACACACTCTCGAATTCTGAAAGTCTGTTAGCACAATGTCAGAAGGCCTTAACTTGGCCTGAGTTCCGCTGCCAGAACAAATCTTCCTAAATGTATGCATAGAGATGATTGAGAGTGCAGACCCTGTGTCTAGTTCCATAGTTAATGGAACCCCTTGTAGCTTCACCTTAAGTGACAGCTTTTTCTTAATGGGCTTGTGTGTGCCTGTCCTAAAGATGCTTCTTCGCGAAGCACAAAACCCCACTCTATTCTGGCTGGGAACCCTGGTACCTTTCAGGCGCAATTCTTCCTGAAGTTGTACCTTTTGTCGGCCCAGGCACACAGCTGCAATGTGTCCTTGTTTCCCGCACGCCCTGCAGATAGCGGAGCGGAACTTGCAGTCGGTTCTTCTGTGGCGACCTCCACAGCCGATGCACTTGGGGAGAGCTGAAGAGCTTCCTTTCTGTTTCCCTTCCTTTGTGGGGTGGAGACGGTCGACTTCCTCGTCCGGATCCTCCTCGGAGTTCCCCTGGACTTCTTCCTGATGCACGGATGCAACATCTGGACTGTTCCTGATCGGCCGCATGTTGATGGCGCCGCTTGCTGCTTCTTCTGTGGTGACCTCTCTCAAGGCATCTTGGAAAGACAAGTCCTCCTTGGCAAAAAGTCTCTGTTGTAGCTCTCGATGCCTTAGCCCGCATACAAATCAGTCCCTCAGTCGTTCTTCGAGGTCCTTGAATTCGCAATCCTTGGCGGCCTTCCTCAATGCGGCGATGTACTCCTTGGCTGATTCTCCGGGTCGTTGATCCCTCTGCTCGAAGGTATGGCGCCATGCGATGACGGACATCTTAGGCTGGAAGTGCTCCTTCAGTAGCTTCTTTAGATCTGCGTAGCTGACAGACTCTAGTGGAACAGGTGCTGCAAGGTTCTCCGCGATTTCGAAGGCGTCTTGACTGCAAACACACAGCAGGGTGGCAGCCTTCAAGCTCTCTTCCCTCACTTGGTTCACCTTGAGGTAGTTCTCCACCCTGGCTACCTAGGACTCTCACCTCTCTGGATGTGAGACGTCGAACTCCGAAAGCCTTCCAATTTTTGCCATTTTAGGAGATGGGTCTATCAGCCAGCCTACCCCCGAATGTGCACTGGATTGGCGGGTAGCTGCCGAGTCAACGCTGTTCCGTCGCTCAGGACTCACTTGGGTAAGCTTACACCTCTTTCTTTTCCGTCGATGTACGGCATCCCACCTTCGTCGCCAGTGTTGCGTCCCTCGCGAAATGGCAAGACACGAGAAGCAGTTGTAGTTCTCAGATTTGCTTTATTCTTCATTCAGCTTACAGATCGAATACTCCGGCAACGCCCAAAACTCTCGGCCTCTTATATAGGCCTTTCCCGGGTCAATGTGTTACTTTTCGCGCGCCAGCACCCGCGCATGCGCACAAGCGCTGGTGACAGCCTGTCTGGTCCCGGGCAGCTTGCACCTGCCCGGGACTGCCTGCAAATGCCCCGAGCCTGCTTGCAAGGCTCAGGACATAACACAGACAGAATTAGAAGGGGGAGAGAGAAAGGATGATACAGTGAGAAAGAGAATGAGAAAGAAACATAACGAAAGAATGAAGATAAAGGGAGAGAATGAGAAAGTGAGTGAGAAAGAATTAGAATAGAGAGGAAGAGAAAGGGACAGAATGAGAGAATGACAGAATTAGAGGGAGAGAAAGAAGAGAAAGGGAGAGAATGAGAAATAGAATGAAAGAAAGAATGACACAGACAGAATTAGAAGGGGAGAGAAAGGATATGAAAGAATAAGTGAGAAAGAGAAACAAAGAAAAAGAATGAAAGAATGAAGATAAAGGGAGAGAATGAGAAAGAATGAGTGAGAAAGAATTATAGAGAGGAAGAGAAAGGGACAGAATGAGAAGACAGAATGAAAAAGAATGACACAGAATTAGAAAAGAGAAAGGGTATGAAAGAATGAAAGAAAGAGAGAAAGGGACAGAATGAGAAAGGATGAAGAGAGAAAATGAGAAAGAATTAGAGGGAGAATGAGAAAGAATGACAGAATGAGAAAGGGAGAATGAGGGAATGAGAAGAGTAAGGGGGAGAGAATAAGGGAAAAAGAAAGAGAAAGGGAGAGAATGAGAAAGAAAGAATGAGAAGAAAGAAAAAAGGAGAGAATGAGAAGAGAGAGATTTGTGATTGTATTTGAATGCTTCTTTCTGAAATCGAAGAAAGACCCAGAGAAACCATTTGAGTCCTTTGCAAGAAGAGAAGCAGAAAATGTTTTCCATAAGTGACTTCACAACCGGAGCAAATCCCTCTCTCGGTTCTTCGTTGTTCTATAGCAGGGGCGTCCAAACCCAGCAACTTTGGGACTCGTGGACCAACTCCCAGCATTCCCCAGCCAGCCCTGGAGGAGAAGCACCTCCACAGAGCGGGGGTTTTTCAAACTTCCTAACAGCGAGAACGACCAGTGGAACAGCTTGCTACTGGAAGTTGTGGGTGCTCCAACAGTGGAGGTTTTTAAGAAGAGACTGGACAGCCACTTGTCTGAAACGGTCAAGGGTCTCCTGCTCGAGCAGAGGGTTGGACTAGGAGACCTTCAAGTTCCCTTGCAACTGAGTTATTCCATAATCCTGTAAGGGACTCCTGCTTGAGCGGGGGGGGGGGGGTTGGACTAGATGACCTCTGAGGTCCCTTCCGGCTCTGTCATTCTCTGAGTCTGCAAGGGTCTCCTGCTTGAGCAGAGGGCTGGACTAGATGACCTCCAAGGTCCCTTCCAGCTCTATTCTGATCGATTGAGGTCTTTCTAGAGGTCGGCTTGCATCTTCTTGGCGTCCTGAGAGACCCGGCAGGCATCGGCCCTGATGTTTCTCCTCCCTTGGCTTTCTCCGAGGTCAACAGGAGCACCTGGCCTTCCTCCTCCGTGAGGGGAACTCGGAAAGAGGAAGTTGCAAAGTGAAACCTGTTGCGTCCTTCGCGAAATGGCAATTTCACGAGAAGCAATTGTAGTTCTCAGGAACTTATTTATTTCTGTTCAGCATACTGGTTACAAGACGCCGACAACGCCCAAATCTCCCGGCCTCTTTTATAGGCCATTCCCGGGCCAATCTGCAACTTTTGGGGTGCCAGCACCTGCACATGCGCACAAGTGCTGGCGACAGCCTGTCTGGTCCCGGGCAGCTTGCACCTGCCCGGGACCGTTGCAATGCCCCGAGCCTGCTTCCACAGGCCAGAATATGACTGACCACAGGGACAGGATAGGCATGTTGCTGCAATGCTTTATTCAGAGTGCATTTGTAATCTGCACAGATGCGAATGTCCCCATTTGCCTTAAGAGGCGTGACAATGGGGGTCTCCCAAGGACTGGAGTCGACAGGTTCTAGAACTCCTTGCTGAATCAATTTGTCCAACTCAGTGTCAATTTTACCCTTTAAAGCAAAAGGGACCCTTCTTGCTTTGATTCTAATAGGGGTGACAGTGGGGTCTAACTTCAGTGACACAGGGGGTCCTTTGTATGTGCCCAGCTGGGGGCTGAAAACATCTGCAAATTCTTTGCAGACTTCTTGTAGGTCGAGTGTTTGCAAACTATTGAGCCCTGTGACGTGTATTCCCAAGGCCTCAAACCAATCGAGTCCTATGAGACTCGTTCGTTCACCCCCTACTACTATTACATCTAGTGGACCTTCAAAATCCTTATACTGTACGTTAAGGGTGGCCTCCCCCTTAACACACACTCTGGAGTTTTGAAAGTCTGTTAACACAATGTCGGAAGGCCTCAGCTTGGCCTGAAATCCGCTGCCAGAACAAATCTTCCTAAACGTGTGCATGGAAATGATCGAAAGTGCAGACCCCGTATCTAGTTCCATAGCCAATGGAACCCCTTGTAGCTTCACCTTAAGTGACAGCTTTTTCTTAATGGGCTTGTGTGTGCCTGTCCTATAGATGCTTCTTCACGAAGCGCAGAACCCCACCCTGTTTTGGCTGGGAACCCTGGTACCTTTCAGGCGCAATTCTTCCTGAGGTTGTACCTTCTGACGGCCCAGACACACAGCTGCAATGTGTCCCTGCTTTCCGCATGCCCTACAGATAGCGGAGCGGAATCTACAGTCGGTCCTCTTGTGGCGACCTCCACAACCGAGGCACTTGGGGAGAGCTGAAGAGCTTCCTTTCTGTTTCCCTTCTTTCGTGGGGTAGAGACGGTCTACTTCATCGTCAGGATCCTCCTCTGGGTTCCTTTGGGCTCCTTCCTGGTGCACGGACGCAGCCTCTGGAGTGCTTCTGATCGGCCGCATGTTCTTGATGGCGCCGCCCGCTGCCTCTTCTGCAGTAACCTCTCTCAAGGCATCTTGGAATGATAAGTCTTCTTTGGCAAAAAGTCTCTGCTGTATTTCTCTATGCCTCAGTCCGCATACAAATCTGTCTCTCAGCCGTTCTTCTAGATCCTTGAACTCGCAGTGTTTAGCGGCTTTTCTCAGCGCAGCAATGTATTCTTTGGCTGATTCTCCGGGTCGCTGATCCCTCTGTTCGAAGGTGTGGCGCCACGCGATGACGGACAACTTGGCCTGGAAGTGCTCCTTTAGTAGCTTTTTGAGATCTGTGTAGCTGACAGATTCTAGAGGTACAGGTGCTGCTATGTTCTCAGCGATTTCGAATGCGTCTTGACCGCAAACGCACAGCAGGGTGGCAGCTTTTAAACTATCTTCTCTTACTTGATTTACTTTGAGATAGTTTTCCACCCTGGCTACGTAGGACTCCCATCTTTCCGGATGCGAGACGTCGAATTCTGAAAGCCTTCCAATTTTTGCCATTTTTGTAGAAAAGGAAGGGTCTATCAGCCAGCCTACCCCCGATGCTCACTGGATTGGCGGGTAGCTGCCGAGTCAACGCCGTTCCTACCGCTCAGGACTCTCTCAGGTAAGCTGACACCTGTCTTCGGTTGATATAAGGCAATCCCACCTTCGTCGCCAGTGTTGCGTCCTTCGCGAAATGGCAATGACACGAGAAGCAGTTGTAGTTCTCAGGAACTTCTTTATTTCTGTTCAGCATACTGGTTGCAAGACGCCGACAACGCCCAAATCTCCCGGCCTCTTTTATAGGCCATTCCCGGGCCAATCTGCAACTTTTAGTGCGCCAGCACCCGCGCATGCGCACAAGTGCTGGCGACAGCCTGTCTGGTCCCGGGCAGCTTGCACCTGCCCGGGACCGTTGCAATGCCCCGAGCCTGCTTCCACAGGCTCAGGACATAACAAAACCTGCCAGTTCAGCTGAAGCGTTTCCGAGAAATCTCCGGGGATCCTGGAAAGCGAAAGGGGCGCTGGACGTTACGCAAGGAAGCCGGCTTGACCGAGGGGTCAGCAAAGAGATCCCGCCTGTGCGGGGACAAACATCCGTCTAGGATTCCCTGCAGGTGGGGCCTGCAGACAAAGGGGGTCAGTCTTATTTTACAGATCTGGCGGCGGAATTGTAAAATAAGATATTTGCTCCTCGTTGGATCTTCTGAGCTTCTCCGAGAGCTTTGACGCTCCGTGTCCTTCAGAGCTTGCGAAGTTTCTAAGAACCCTTCACTTCCCACCCCGCTTGTGGACCCTGTGATTTCAGTCTTCTGCAACTAGCCCTTCTGCAAGGGATGGTGGATGGATGGATGGATGGATGGATGGATGGAAGGAAGGAAGGAAGGAAGGAAGGAAGGAAGGAAAGAAGGAAGGAAGGAAGGAAGGAAGGAAGGAAGGTAGGGTAGGTTTCTCCCAGTCTGAAATCTTTCAAGGGAAGCCCCCTCCTCTTTCAGGACCCCAGGTGGGAGCCCAATTGAAGGAAGGAGAAGCAGACCCGAAAGGGCAGGGAGTCCGTGTTGCCCCCTCTTTTTTTCCTCAGGAAGCCTTTTTCAGAAAGCGAAACCCAGAGGCCATCTGGCAGCCAAGAATTGCTGCCTCTTTTCAACGGTTGTGTAATCTCTAGACTCTGTTGCCAGCAGATAAAGCTCCACACAGCGGTTAGAAGGACGGGAGGTTCCGGCGGAGAAGCAGCCAAGGAGAGCAGCGGATCCACTGGCCATTGGGGCGGAATTCCTGATCCCTCCAACCAGGTGAGACCCCCCCCAAGTGCCAAGACTCCCGAGGTAGCATTGCCGTGGTCACAGAGTGGAACTGGCTGAGGGCAGGGGTCTTTCTGGGCATCGGGTGGAAAGCGAGTCAAGTCCCTCATCCGGAGGGGCGAGGGAGCAGATGAAGAACGGTTACAGGGATTGGGTTTGGTCAATCTAGAGAAAAGGAGGACTCGGTGGGGGGCATGATAGCAACATTCCAGTATTGGGGGGGGGCTTCCCGAAAGAAGAGGGGGGGGGTCAACCTATTCTCCAAAGGCAGAACAAGAAACAGTGGATGGAATCTAGTCAAGGAGAGAAGCAACCTAGAACGAAGGAGAAACTTCCTACCCGTGAGGACAACTAATCAGTGGAACTGCTTGCCACTAGAATAATAATAATAATAGTAGTAGTAAAGTTGGAAGGGACATTGGAGGTCATCTAGTCCAACCCCCTGCTCAGGCAGGAAACCCTACACCATTTCGGACAAATGGCTGTCCAGTCTCTTCTTAAAAACTTCCAGTGTTGGAGCATTTACTGCTTCTGGAGGCAAGCTGTTCCACTGATTAATTGTTCTCACTGTCAGGAAGTTTCTCCTTAGTTCTAGGTTGCTTCTCTCCTTGATTGGTTTCCACCCGTTGCTTCTTGTCCTGCCCTCAGGTGCTTTGGAAAATAGCTTGATTCCCTCTTCTTTATGGCAGCCCCTGAGATACTGGAATACTGCTATCCTGTCCCCCCTTGTCCTTCTCTTCGTTAAACTAGACATACCCAATTCCAGCAACTGTTCCTTATATGCTTTAGCCTCCAGTCCCCTGGTCATCTTTGTTGCTCTTCTCTGTACTCTTTCTAGAGTCTCAGCATCTTTTTTACATCGTGGTGACCAAACCTGGATGCCGTATTCCAAGTGCAGCCTTACCAAGGCGTTGTAAAGTGGTATTAATACTTCACGTGATCTTGATTCTATCCCTCTGTTAATGCAGCCTAGCACTGGGTTGGCCTTTTTGGCAGCTGCAGCACACGGCTGGCTCATATTTAGGTGATTGTCTACTAGGAAGTTGTGGGTGCTCCATCACTGCAGCCTTTTAAGAAGAGACTGGGCAACCGCCTGTCTGCAATGGTAGAGGGTCTCCTGCTTGAGCAGGGGGGCTGGGCGAGAAGACCTCCAGGGTCCCGTTCCGGCTGTCTTCCGATGGATTGGATGGGAGGGACAGTTCAGATGTTTGGGATCCCGTCTTTCTTGTTAGCAGAGGCAATCGGAAGCAGAGGAGGGAGGGGCAGGGAACAGCAGGGGACTTGCAAACAAGAGTGACCCAGAAGCACCTGTGTTGTTGGGGGGGGGATATTCCAGGAGGGGGGAGCTAGAATCAGGGAGCAGGGAAGGGACATCTTGCTCTAAGGGGCTTGACTGAAGCCCCAACATTCCCCAGAAGGGGAAAAGGAGGAAGTTTGGAGACATGTGCATGCGTGCGTGTTTGTGTGTGTGTTGCAGGGGCAATTCTCAACTGGTTTTTATGCACCCCCCCTGAGGGAAGTTAGCCCAGAGAAAGAAAGATTAAAAAAGGCAGAAAAATATATTTTTCCTCAAAAGGACTTTTTGAAACCAAACCTGGCCTCAAATTTCTTTGTCCCAAGCAAGAGTTAGCCTCATACAAATGCAAATATAAAACCATCAGAAAGTTGGAGCCAGAGCAATCAAGAAAAGAGAAGATCTGCATACCCCACTCAAACTCTAGGAATTAGCCCCATCACCTGGGAAGCGGTATATGATAATAGGATTAAACCACAGATATCAAGGCCTAGACAAACACTCAGAAAGAGCCTCAAGGCTCATGCCACAGGAACAGGAAACTATTCCAAACAAAAGGCTAGAGGGGATATAAAAACCTAGTACACCGTGTGCTCACCCCTTCTCTCCTCTGCTCTTTCCTGAAGAATCATCTTTCTGAAACAAACTGTAACCTTCTTCCCAAAGCAGTCGCTTTGTTTGCTTATTTATTCCCGGCTTGGACGAACCAGGATGAAGACTTACTTCTGACACCCCCAATAAAAGAACTTGGAGATATTTTTAGGGGAAGGCAATCAGTTATCTGGATCCCGCTCTCCACACCCCCCCCCCAAGAATCCCCAATACCAAAAGCCAAAGGCAGCCTTTTCCTATATGCAAGGAAAACAATCAGGCTTTGGGGACCTGACAAGTACAGTCACCATGTGCTTTACTGCTCAATGGTTTTAACTGTAACAGGAATCAGGAAACTTTTACTTAGAACAGTGGTTCTCAACCTGTGGGTCGGGACCCCATTTGGGGTCGAACGACCATTTCACGGGGGTCACCAAACAACGCCGTCCGCCATTTTTTTCCCCCTTTTCCTTAGCTGTGCTACTCCCTTTTATTCTATTGGCTTTTGAAAGCCAATAGAAGAGACTCTCTTGAATAGAGTCTCATTCTATTGGCTTTCAAAAGCCAATCGGAATTGTCCAGGCTGTCTCTGCCCTGCTGAGCTCCCCAAAAGTCCCATTCTGCAAACGGTGCTGCACCAGTTGAGTAGTCCTCGACTTACGGCCGGTTGAGTAGTCCTCGACTTACGACCGGTTTGGGGGGGGTCGCGGCATTAAAAAGGTTGAGAACCACTGACTTAGAACAAAAGAACATGGTCATAGAGTACATATATTATAGATCCAGACTTGTAAACACTGCCACCTACTGGTTGAATACTACTGTAGTTCTTGCACAAAAGTGCATCCCAACAATGAATTCCAACACATTTGGACACCCCGGGGCGGCCCAATGCCCTGACAGGAATCCCCTTCCCCAAAGCGATGACAGGGGCGGTCTTTGGGCAGCGTACCCAATGGCTCTTTCATGAAACGGCTTTCTGATGTTGGGGGGAGGGGAGACAAGCCTGGGGAAGGGGCTTCAGGAAGGGGCATGAAGTGACCCCAGCACAACTCGTGAGAGACATCAGTCAGTCGTGGCCTCCTCTGGATGGTTCTTCTCCCTTGCAGGACGGCAGAAGAGTCAGCGACTCGCAGGAGCCGAGCATGGCCCACACGGACGATGCCATTGAGACCCCAGCCCTGGGCCGCCCCTTCCAGCTGGGCATGCTGTACGACTGCCGCAAGGATGCGCTCATCCCCGGTAGGTGCTGGAGGAGAGGCTGATGGGTCTTTGGAGGGAGGGAGGCAGGCCCTGCCATAGATGCAAAGGCTCAGCCCAGGGGCAGAGTGGAGCTCCTGGGCGAATGGCCTGCTGGTAGCAGCTAGCTAAGTGGGACCTTCTAGCTGGGAAGGCGTATCCATCCCTTGGCCAGGCACACAGCAGGGCTGTCTTTGACTACCAATCACCGGGTAGGTTCGCAAACCAAAGTCAGTGAAATGATTTGGAAAATGGGTTAAAAAAAAGGAGTTGAGATCCCACCCAGAGTGATGAAGTGAGAGATTTAATTCTCAAGTTCTTGGGGGCGGGTCTGAACAGAGAAGATGACTCCGAACCCCAGAAGCAAAACAGGGAATTGGAGACCCTTGAAATTCACAGGTGCATAGCAAATTCCCGTTCCTCTCTACTCTGTCGAGAGCTTTTGGAGGTACTGGTATTTGGCAAAACGAGCAGGAGGATTCTCTGGCAATGGCCGGGCAGAGCAAATGAGGGAACCCTCCACGGGGTTGACTCCATTGTCCCACCTCTCTGGAGCTCCTCTGTCCAGCTGCAGGTGGTCTGTTCAATTCATGTCCCTGTTTTCATCTCTTCCGTGCAGGCGTCACCCTTTGGGACTACAGCTCTCTGCAGAAGGACCTGACCATCAGGCCTCAGCCCAAGACCGAATCGGAAATCCTTGCGTCCGACACCATTGACGACAAGGCCTCCGCCCTGGACATCTCAGCCTCGCTCAAGGCCAGTTTCCTGGGGGGGCTGGTTGAAGTAGGAGGCTCGGCCAAGTATCTTCGCGACACCAAGAAGTCCAAGCAACAGGCCAGAGTCACGGTCCAGTACAAAACCACCACTAGGTACGAGCAGCTGACCATGAGCCATCTAGGAATCCAGAATGTTTCCCATCCAGGAGTCTTTGAGCATGGCACGGCCACCCACGTGGTCACCGCCATCCTCTACGGAGCCCAGGCGTTCTTTGTGTTTGACCGAGACGTTTCCACAACGGAGACGGTCAAAGATATTCAAGGAAGTCTCCAGCTTACCATCAAGAAGCTGATATCGGTCACGGGAGAAGCAGAGGTCAAAGTAAAGGAGGAGGAAAAAGAGAATGCGCTGAGGTTCAGTTGCAAGTTCCACGGAGACTTTTCTCTGGAGAAAAATCCGGTCTCTTTCCCAGATGCCATGAAAGTTTACGAAACTCTACCAAAACTGTTAGGGGGAGATGGAGAGAAGGCTGTGCCGATGAGGGTCTGGCTCTACCCACTGACCAAATTGGACACAAAAGCAGCTAAGATGGTCCGCGAGATCAGCCTAGCATTGATCTTTGATGCTGAAAAAATCTTTGAGGAACTCAACGAAATCCGGATGCTAAGCAACGATCTAGCCAAGGATGCCATTTGTAACACCTTCCCTGAGATCAAGAGAAAGATCCAGCAGTTCAAGGATCTATGCAAGCAACACAGGCAGACCTTCCAGAAACAGCTGGCCAGAATTTTGCCTTCCATCCGGGGTGGAGGGCAAGAGGAAGCGAGCCTGGTGGACGTATTGATGTCCGTCAACCAGTCGCCCTTTAACAGTCAAAGACTCTACGAATTTCTGGACACCAAGAAAAGAGAAATGAACTTTGTCAAATCTTACCTGACTATTCTAAGTGAAGTGCAGGTGATCTCATCTCAGAACCAGCTGGAGGAAATAGTGCTGGACCCCCAGAATGTATACGTGGTCTCCTTTATTTTCACCTCTTTGTCTAAAAAGGAGCCATTTCTGTTGAGCTTACAGGACTGGCTTCAGGAGCAATTCTTGCCAGGATCAGCTAAGTCCACAAGGTCCAGTCCTGGGCCGGATGAAGACACGGCCTGGTTTGAGAACAAGGGGTGGACTCGGAAAGCTCGCCGAACTGCCAAATCCATCAAAGACTTTTTCAGTATCAACCAATCGAATGAGAATGTCCGCTTTGTTGTGGCCTCACTCCCAGATGTGCACACACCAGGAGCCTCAATATACCTTTATGAAGACGGAGAGCTGGTCAGCAAGAACTTTGAGTTGCCCTCAAAACCTCTCCCTTTGCTGCTTACTGAACTGAGACACGACAGCGTTCAGCTGACGTACCAGCCCGCTGAATATGGAAAGGCTACAATCTCCGGCTATCTGGTAGAGTACAAGATTGCAGGGGAAGAAAACTGGAAGACCGTGAGGACAGAGGACGCCGGGGAGACGTTCCTGCTGGAAGATCTTCTTCCAAACACAGAGTACCAATTCCAGTATGCTGCTTGTTGCAAGCTAGGCCATAGTAAGTTTAGTGACCGGAGTCCACTCATTAAGACCCTTCCCATCGGCCCTCCTGAGAAATTAAGAAAGGTCACTGCAGCATCTTCTGTCATCACTGTCACCTGGATGAGTCCCAGCATTGTTGCCTCAGGAGTTGTGGTCAAGGAGTACAAGGTGGAGTACAGAACGGTGGAGGTTGAAGGTGGGAAGGACCAGTGGAGTGAAGGAAGGACCTGGAGAAAAGCAGAGTTTTACCCCATGGAAGGTCTGAAGCCCCAGATGGCATATAGAGTACGGGTGTCCGCCGTGTGTGATAATGGAGTGCTCAGTGTCCCCAGTGAGGAGGTGGAGGTCTCCACATCACTGGAGGAAGAAGACGCAGAAAACATCGCCCACCAGTTCCTTCAGGAAAGCTCCCTGGTGGAGGACAGACAGCCTTTAGTTTTCAAACTTCCTCTGGAAGAAGTCCCAGATCCTTCCGTACCCTTTTCCATGTACCAGCTTGGAGAGGAGAACAAGGAAGTGCCCAAAAAAGTGATCCTGGTGATGGGTACAACAGAGTCTGGGAAAACTGCTCTGATCAACGGGATGATCAATTATATCCTGGGTGTCCAGTGGGAAGATAATTTCCGATTCAGACTGATTGATGAAACCACTTGGAGAACGAAAGCCGGAAGAAAGATATTTGAAGGCAAAGCATGTGTGGTGCACCATCAGAAGGGTTTCCGAATTCCCTATTCTCTTCTAATACTTGACCTAACACCTGTAGAGCAGAAGATGGGTGAGATCCGAGATAATTTTAATGTTGATGCTATCTGTTTTGTGGCCAAAGCTGTCGTTGCCCAGAAATCTATATTTGATACTATGCTCTCCTTGTTGAGAAAAGACCTAAAGGATAGCCTCCAACTCCCAATCGCCTGTTCAGATGGGGGGACTGGGGATGACTCGGGAATCCCTCTGCCCTTCAGAATTATCTTCTCCAGTCTTTTTGCTAACCATCTTCAGGAAAGCGGCAGAAGCCATCGCGATGCTGAAATGTTCTGGAAATTGAGCACGGAGAGCTTGAAGAATTTCTTTGACTCGTTAAACACGCCGGAAACGAAAATTATAACCTGGACCTTGGAGGTCCCGAAAGAACATCAGTAGGTTGAAGCTTCTCTTAGAAATCCTCTCCCTGGACTTTCGGTTCTGGACGCGACGCCTTCGGACACGCGGAGGAAAGCTTCTCCCAGCTGTCTGATTTCCCTTCGTCGGAAGACCATGGAAAGGGTCAAAAGTCACCCTGCAGGGGCGACCACTGTTGGGGAGGACCCTTGGAAGATCGCAGAAGGGCAGTAGCCCTTTCGTTTGATCTGAGGCAGCTCCCTAGGATCGACGAAGAAAACATGGCCGATCACTTAGTCGCACCAACCGAAAGTCCCAATAACAGCTAAGCATACAAAGCAGGAGTGGAGGATTTGGGTGAGATCTTTTTTTACCTCTCTTTTTCCCTAATTACCTTCCTGTGAAAGCCTTTTGAAATTCGTTCTGCCGCTCTCAATTCAGCAGCATTTGCATACGTGGGATTTTACAGCTTGAAAGAAAAGGAAAGAACTGCTAATTTCAACAACCAAATAATTGGATCTTTGTTTTGTGGATACCTTGGGGTATTTTTTTAATAGAGACTTAGCATTTTTTAAACTTCTTTAACTATTAACTTTGCAAAATATCAGCTTTTTTTGTCTTAACTGAATAAGAGGCTATTCGGCATTTGGGAAAAGATTTTGTGGTCTGCTGGGGACATCTTGCGGAAAACTTTGGCACAGCGACTGGAATTTCTTTTCAATTGTGCTTGTTGATTACTTTGATTTGTCCTTCATACTATCAAAAAAGATAAAATGTAGAAACAGCGGTGGTGACAATAATTCTTACAAATTGTGGAGGTGGACAATAGCCGAGTCTTACTAAACATAGCCTCCACTAAAGGACTATCTTTAATCACCATGGAAATAGATGAATCCTATCCACAACTTAATTACAAACTTATCCTTGAAAAAAAATCTGTGAAGCAACAGAGCTAATCATTTCAGGAGTGAAAGCCAAATACATTTTTACAAAACTACAAATTGAACCTCAGACTCAAACTGATCAACCTATAACCCCCCAAAATAACAGAACAATTTAACATTAAAGAAGACTTCATACAACATGCACAAGTGGCTGAGATGACTTTAACTACAGCACCTGTAACTCTAAAAGCAGAGAACTTAAGACATTTTAGATAACCAAACAACAACAACACCGGATATGACTCTCTATTGTACCCAGATGAAATCGCAAGAAGAAGAAGAGGACCAGACTACTGAATCGACTATAAATACCCTAAACCAAAAATGGAGATTTGAATGATTAGGGCAGCAACTTAACAATTACAAAAGGGCCAGTTCTTTTGAAAGACTGATAACTGGACGTTCTCCCTTGATTCAAACAACAGGTGTAGGAATGAAGGGAGATACATCCAAGGTTTTAGAGGCACTGGCATGGAAACCTATTTGGCACAAAAGGAAAGCCAGAGTCAGATTTAAAAATGGGATTTACAAATCTACTTAATGGGTAAAGCAGCTTTTTAGAGATAAGGTTTTTTTTTATATTTAGCACATAGATTTATAATGGGAGTTAAAATTAACTGTTAGACCATAACTTTGTGATATGGAAATAGATTTGTGATAATGAAAGATATTTTGTTATTAAACAAGGAGTTATTAGAATGAGAATTAGAATATATTTGTCTATAAAGAAGATAAATTTTGGAATAATATGTGTATTTTAGTTATGTTAATTATATTATAATGAAATGAGGGAAATCAAGGTTATCCGAAGTTTAAACATTGGTTATAAAAGGCTAAATTGGAATATATGAATCATTCGCGTCAAGGGTGCCTATGGGGGCCTGGGCAGGAGTGGGACAGATCTGAGGTCTCTGGAAGAAGGGGGTGGGACCAGGGCAAGTGCCAAGGTATGGTCCACCGGGGCAAGCGCCAAGATGGCCACCACAAAATTGTACATTGGTTCCTGGCCGGCCTGGGCCAGGCCAAGGTAGCGGGGGCCGTTCCCTCACTGTTTCCAGGATGGCTCCACGGGCCACATGAAACCACTTTGTGGGCCGCATCTGGCCCCCCGGGCCTTGTGTTTGACATGTCTGCTTTGGGACTGTGAACAATGCCAGGATGCAGGATCAGAAAGACATAATAGTGTTGTTAATGCCTAGTGCGGGAAATAACATGTATTATTGTTGCGAAAACAAATGTTTCCAATATATGAACACGAGGAGAGTTGGATGGTGTTAGTTGGTACCGTTAATGGAGGAGCAGGACGAGACACATATATTCACACCAGAACATCCCAGGTATTTGTTAAATATGAGGAAAAAAAGATAATTTGTTTCAAGCTGAAGACCTACGGTGGACTTCAGCCCCTTCGTTTACAGGATGGGGAGGGGAAATGATGAAAAGAATAAATGATTCCACCAGCATTACGGATGAAATCATAAACATAACTCAAAGTGATATAATGTTATTAAGGGAAGAATTAAAAATAGTGAGGACTCCATTGTTAAGACAACAGATAGAAGTAGAGAGCCTAACAGCTGCTGTGAGTGGACTACGTGCAGAGCGAATTGATTATAGTTGTTGCATTTGGATACATAATATTAGCGAAGAAGTACCTGATTATTCTGAATTAATTGAAAAACCTCATGAACAAGTAAATAAATTACAAGAAACGGCTGGGGCCACAGGGAGGGATGGTTGGAATCCCTTGAAAGGACACCATGTTGGATCCCTAATTTGGCCGGATGGGTAAGACAATTAACAATGTTAGGAATTTTAATATTGATAACTGGAATGATGGTTTGTTGTTGAATGCAGCTTGGACCAAGGATGATGATGTTGTTGTAAAGATTGCTTGGTCGGATGGCTGCAGTATTAATAGAAGGGGAATTTATCAAATTTGCAGATGACACTAAGCTGGCAGGAATAAACAATATCCCAGAAGACAAACTCATGATCCAAAACGATATTGACAAAACTTGAAGAATGGCCTCTATCCAACAAAATGAGTTTCAGTGTGGAGAAAAGCAAAGTTTTACATTTAGGCAGGAAAAATCAAAGGTGCAAGTACAGACTGGGTGACACCTGGCTTAAAAACAGTAACTGTGAGAGGGACTTTGGAGTCCTAGTGGACGATCACTTAAGCACAAGCCGGCCGTGTGCGGCAGCAGTCAAAAAAGCTAATGCAATCCTGGGTTGTATAAACATAGGCATAGAATCAAAATCGTGCAAACTCTTAGTACCGCTTTATAAAACCCTAGTGAGGCCCCATCTGGAATACTACAGCCCATTTTGGTGCCCATATCACAAAAAAGAGGTTGAGAGTTTGGAAAAAAAAAATCAGAGAAGAGCGACTAAGAGGATTAAAAGCCTGGAGATGAAAACATCTCAGGGGCAGCCCCCCAAAAAAGGGAGTCAAGCTGTTCTCCAAAGCGCCTGAAGGTAGGACAAGAAGCAACGGGTGGAAACTAAGCAAGGATAGAAGCAACCTAGTACTAAGGACAAACTTCCTGACAGGTGCTTCGGAGTATAACGTGACCCCCTCTTAACAACCAGCAGGTTGTTCCACTGGTTAATTGTTCTAATTAACCAGTGGAACAACCTGCCTCCAGAAGCGGTGAATGCTCCATCACTGGACACTTTTAAAGAAGAGACTGGACAGCCATTTGTCCGAAATGGTATAGGGTTTCCAGCCTGAGCAGGGGGTTGGACTAGATGACCTCCAAGGTCCCTTCCAACTTTAATATTATTACATATGAAGAACGGCTGCGGGACTTGGGTTTGGCTAGTCTAAAGAAAAGAAAAAAATAGGGGAGACAGGATAGCAGCGTCCCGGTATCTGAGGGGCTGCCCCAAATAAGAGGGGGGTCACGTTATTCTCCGAAGCACCTGAAGGCAGGACAAGAAACAACAGTTGGAAACTGACCAAAGAGAGCAGCAACCTGGAATTAAGGAGAAATTTCCTGACAGTGAGGACGATCGACCGGTGGAACTGCGTGCCACCAGAAATCGTGGGCGCTCCATCACTGGAGGTTTTTAAGAAGAGGCTAGACAAGCAGCCGTCTGAGTTGGTATTCTCCTGCTTGAGCAGGGGGTTGGACTAGAAGACCTCCAAGGTCCCTTCCAGCTCTATTTTCTTTCTTTCTTTCTTTCTTTCTTTCTTTCTTTCTTTCTTTCTTTCTTTCTTTCTTTCTCTTTCCTTCCTTCCTTCCGACTCCAGAATGGCTTCGAGAGGCTTACCCTCAAAATAGGAATACAGGGGTTTTTTTTAAAAAAAAAAAAAAACACAAAAAAACACGAAAACACCCAATCACCCCACAGGCAACCACTAGGCCCCACAGCCTGCCCAACAGAAGGCCCAGTCGCAGAATAGGGTCCAGAAAAGGGAGGGGGGAGTCACGTGGCCCGTTGGGGGGACCCACTGCAGGGGGGCGCTGCGCCCCACGGGGGGAGGAGGGCGCCCCAGCCCCCCCCTCCCTCCTTCCCTCCCGCCCAACTCCGTGAAGCTCCTTCAGTTCAGCAGTCGCTTCAGGGTGAGCCAGGCCACGCCCACGTACAGCTGATTGGCCGGAGAGGGCCGGCGCTCCTGCCCGAGGGCGATCTGCGCTGGGATTGGTCGCTCTGGGTGTGGAGGGGGAGAGGGACATTCCCCTTTCTTTTCCCGCCTTTTTTTTTTTTTTCCCCTCTCCCGGTCGGCCGCCCTTTTGTGCTCCGTCCGTTTACCTCAGGATTTCCTCCCTAAAATAGTCTTTTGGAGGAAAAACAGAGGTGTGTGCGCGTGTGTGTGGAGAGAGAGTGAGAAAGAAAACGAGCGAAAGAATGACACAGAATGAGAAGAGAATGACAGAATTAAACGAGAGTCAGAATGAGGGGAAGAGAGACAGAATGAGAGAAGGAATGACAGAATTAGAAGAGAATGAGAGAAAGAATGGCAGAATTAGAAGAGAATGAGAAAAAAAATGACAGAATTAGAAGAGAGTGAGAATGAGTGGAAGAGAGACAGTGAGAGAAAGAATGGCAGAATTAGAAGAGAGAGAATGAGAGGAAGAGAGACAGTTAGAGAAGGAATGATAGAATTAGAAGAGAATGAGAGAAAGAATTGCAGAATTAGAAGAGAGAATGAGAGAAAGAATGACAGAATTAGAAGAGAGAGAATGAGAGGAAGAGAGACAGTTAGAGAAGGAATGATAGAATTAGAAGAGAATGAGAGAAAGAATTGCAGAATTAGAAGAGAGAATGAGAGAAAGAATGACAGAATTAGAAGAGAGAGAATGAGAGGAAGAGAGACAGTTAGAGAAGGAATGATAGAATTAGAAGAGAATGAGAGAAAGAATTGCAGAATTAGAAGAGAGAATGAGAGAAAGAATGACAGAATTAGAAGAGAGAGAATGAGAGGAAGAGAGACAGTTAGAGAAGGAATGATAGAATTAGAAGAGAATGAGAGAAAGAATTGCAGAATTAGAAGAGAGAATGAGAGAAAGAATGGCAGAATTAGAAGAGAGAGAATGAGAGGAAGAGAGACAGTTAGAGAAGGAATGATAGAATTAGAAGAGAATGAGAGAAAGAACGGCAGGATTAGAATGAGAGAAAGAATGACAGAATTAGAAGAGAGAGAATGAGAGAAAGAATGACAGAATGAGAAGGGATAGAATGAGAAGAGAAAGGGAGAGAATGAGAAATGGAATGAAAGAAAGAATGACACAGACAGAATGAGAAGGGGAGAGGAAGGATATGAAAGAATGATAAGTGAGAAAGAGAAACAAAGAAAAAGAACGAAAGAATGAAGATAAAGGGAGAGAATGAGAAAGAAGGACTGAGAAAGAATTAGAATAGAGAGGAAGAGAAAGGGACAGAATTAGAAGACAGAATGAAAAAGAATGACAGAATTAGAGGGAGAGAATGAGAAGAGAAAGAGAGAGAATGAAAAAGAATGACACAGAATTAGAAAAGAGAAAGGGTATGAAAGAATGAAAGAAAGAGAGAAAGGGACAGAATGAGAAAGGATGAAGAGAGAAAATGAGAAAGAATTAGAGGGAGAATGAGAAAGAATGACAGAATGAGAAAGGGAGAATGAGGGAATGAGAAGAGGGTGAGAGAATAAGGGAAAAAGGAAGAGAAAGGGTGAGAATGAGAAAGAAAGAATGAGAAGAAAGAAAAAAAGGAGAGAATGAGAAGAGAGAGATTTGTGATTGTATTTGAATGCTTCTTTCTGAAATCGAAGAAAGACTCAGAGAAACCATTTAAGTCCTTTGCAAGAAGAGAAGCAGAAAATGTTTTCCATAAGTGACTTCACAACCACACAGCAGAGGGGAGCAAATCCCTCTCTCGGTTCTTCGTTGTTCTATAGCAGGGGCGTCCAAACCCAGCAACTTTGGGACTCGTGGACTTCAACTCCCAGCATTCCCCAGCCAGCCCTGGAGGAGAAGCACCTCTAGGGAGCAGGGGTTTTTCAAACTTCCTAACAGCGAGAACGACCAGTGGAACAGCTTGCCACCGGAAGTTGTGGGTGCTCCAACAGTGGAGGTTTTTAAGAAGAGACTGGACAGCCACTTGTCTGAAACGGTCAAGGGTCTCCTGCTCGAGCAGAGGGTTGGACTAGGAGACCTTCAAGTTCCCTTGCAACTGTGTTATTCCATAATCCTGTAAGGGACTCCTGCTTGAGCAGGGGGGGTTGGACTAGATGACCTCTGAGGTCCCTTCCGGCTCTGTCATTCTCTGAGTCTGCAAGGGTCTCCTGCTTGAGCAGAGGGCTGGACTAGATGACCTCCAAGGTCCCTTCCAGCTCTATTCTGAGCGATTGAGGTCTTTCTAGAGGTCGGCTTGCATCTTCTCGGCGTCCTGAGAGACCCGGCAGGCATCGGCCCTGATGTTTCTCCTCCCTTGGCTTTCTCCGAGGTCAACAGGAGCCCCTGGCCTTCCTCCTCCGTGAGGGGAACTCGGAAAGAGGAAGTTGCCAAGTGAAACCTGCCAGTTCAGCTGAAGCGTTTCCGAGAAATCTCCGGGGATCCTGGAAAGCGAAAGGGGAGCTGGACGTTACGCAAGGAAGCCGGCTTGACCGAGGGGTCAGCAAAGAGATTCCCGCCTGTGCGGGGACAAACATCCGTCTAGGATTCCCTGCAGGTGGGGCCTGCAGACAAAGGGGGTCAGTCTTATTTTTTGTAAATTGTAAAATAAGGTAGTTGCTCCTCGTTGGATCTGCTGAGCTTCTCCGAGAGCTTTGACGCTCCGTGTCATTCAGAGCTTGCGAAGTTTCTAAGAACCCTTCGCTTCCCATCCCCCTTGTGGACCCTGTGATTTCAGTCTTCTGCAACTAGCCCTTCTGCAAGGGATGGTGGATGGAAGGAAGGAAGGAAAGAAGGAGGGAAGGAGGGTAGGTTTCTCCCAGTCTGCAATCTTTCAAAGGAAGCCCCCTCCTCTTTCAGGACCCCAGGTGGGAGCCCAATTGAAGGAAGGAGAAGCAGACCCGAAAGGGCAGGGAGTCCGTGTTGCCCCCTCTTTTTTTCCTCAGGAAGCCTTTTTCAGAAAGCGAAACCCAGAGGCCATCTGGCAGCCAAGAATTGCTGCCTCTTTTCAACGGATGTGTCATCTCTAGACTCTGTTCCCAGCAGATAAAGCTCCACACAGCGGTTAGAAGGACGGGAGGTTCCGGCGGAGAAGCAGCCAAGGAGAGCAGCGGATCCACCGGCCATCGGGGCGGGATTCCTGATCCCTCCAACCAGGTGAGACCCCCCCCAAGTGCCAAGACTCCCGAGGTAGCATTGCCGTGGTCACAGAGTGGAACTGGCTGAGGGCAGGGGTCTTTCTGGGCATCGGGTGGAAAGCGAGTCAAGTCCCTCATCCGGAGGGGCGAGGGAGCAGATGAAGAACGGTTACAGGGATTGGGTTTGGTCAGTCTAGAGAAACGGAGGACTCGGTGGGGGGCATGATAGCAACATTCCAGTATTGGGGGGGGGGCTTCCCGAAAGAAGAGGGGGGGGGGGTCAACCTATTCTCCAAAGGCAGAACAAGAAACAGTGGATGGAATCTAGTCAAGGAGAGAAGCAACCTAGAACGAAGGAGAAACTTCCTACCCGTGAGGACAACTAACCAGTGGAACTGCTTGCCACTAGAAGAATAATAATAATAGTAGTAGTAAAGTTGGAAGGGACCTTGGAGGTCATCTAGTCCAACCCCCTGCTCAGGCAGGAAACCCTACACCATTTCGGACAAATCGCTGTCCAATCTCTTCTTAAAAACTTCCAGTATTGGAGCATTTACTGCTTTTGGAGGCAGGCCGTTCCACTGATTAATTGTTCTCACTGTCAGGAAGTTTCTCCTTAGTTCCAGGTTGCTTCTCTCCTTGGTTAGTTTCCATCCGTTGCTTCTTGTCCTGCCTTCAGGTGCTTTGGAGAATAGCTTGACTCCCTCTTCTTTATGGCAGCCCCTGAGATACTGGAACACAGCTATCCTGTCCCCCCTTGTCCTTCTCTTCGTTAAACTAGACATACCCAATTCCAGCAACTGTTCCTTATATGCTTTAGCCTCCTGTCCCCTAATCATCTTTGTTGCTCTTCTCTGCACTCTTTCTAGAGTCTCAACATCTTTTTTACATCGTGGTGACCAAAACTGGATGCCGTATTCCAAGTGCGGCCTTACCAAGGCCTTGTAAAGTGGTATTAATACTTCACGTGATTTTGATTCTCTCCCTCTGTTAATGCAGCCTAGCACTGGGTTGGCCTTTTTGGCAGCTGCAGCACACGGCTGGCTCCTATTTAGGTGATTGTCTACTAGGAAGTTGTGGGTGCTCCGTCACTGCAGCCTTTTAAGAAGAGAGTGGGCAACCACCTGTCTACAATGGCAGAGGGTCTCCTGCTTTTTTTTAATTGATTATTTTCTAATTTTACAAGACAAAACAACCCTCCCCTGACCCTCCCCAACCCTCCCACTCCCTCCCCCGACCTTCCCAGAGCTGGATATAGGCTTAATTAGAATTTCTTCAAAAAATCTTAAAAAAAATATAAACCATGAATAAATCCAAATACATTAGTTAAACAAATTATAAAATAATTAACAATAATATATATATGTAAGAGTACATAAATACAAGAAAAATACTTAAAAAGAAAAAGAATAGGGAAAAAGAAAGAAGAAAAAATAGAAGAAAGTAAAATAAAAATAAAAAAGAATAAGTTTTAAGTTTTGAATATAAGTTATTGAAAAGCTACATAATATTTTTTTATATTCAACTTATATTGTATAAAATCTATCCATTTTTCCATACCGCAAGATACTTCAAAAAAGCCGAAATCTTTGCCATTTCCGCCAAGTAGGAAACTTTAAGAAACCATTCTTGCAAAGTAGGCAAAGATTCCTTCTTCCAACATTGCCCTACTAACAACCTTGCCGCTGTAATTAAATTTAACATCAAAATAGTCTCTTTAATATCACAATCAGTAACAATACCTAACAAAAACAATTGTGGGGTAAATTTTACCCTCCTTCTAAAAATTCTTTGAATATTCCACCATATCTTAATCCAAAAAGCTTTTATATTTTTACACGACCACCAGATATGATAGTAAGTAGCATCCAAACATCCACATCTCCAACATTTAGGCTGTAAGTCAGGATACATACGAGACATTTTTTGTGGATCAAGGTGCCATCTATAAAACATTTTGTAAAAATTCTCCCTTAAGTTTTGGGCTTGTGTAAATTTAACATTTCTCACCCAAATAGTTTCCCAGGTATCTAGTAGAACTGGTTCACCAAAATTTTGTGCCCATTTAATCATACATTCTTTAACTAATTCTACTTATGAATCCAATTCTACTAACACCCCATAAATTCTCTTAATATGAGTTCGTCTTTGATCTCTTATTTGTTTTAACAAATTCTCATCTTCTCTAAGCAAACCCACATTACGATCTATCTTCCACCTATCCACTATTTGTCTATACTGAAACCATGAATATATAATCTTTTCTTGTGCTAAATCTTCCAAAAATTTTAACTGCCATTTTTTACCATCCCATCTAAGTAATTGTGCATAAGAAACACTGTCCATCTTAACTCCTCTCCTTATCCCTTCTATCGCATGCCATGGTATAGCCCATAATGGAATTTTAAAATCACTTCTATAATATTTCCTCCAAACCCGAAGTAAAGAAATCCTTATAATATGAGATTTGAAGACCCTATCAACCTTCTTGTTAAAAATTAAATAGGCATGCCATCCAAAAAGTAAATCCCAACCCTCCGAGAGGAGTATTTCTACATTTGTTAAATTAACCCAATCACTTATTAATGTTAAAACCACAGCCTCATAATACAATTTCAAATTTGGTACCTTGAGTCCACCTCTCTCACGAATATCTTGTATAATTTTAAGTTTTACTCTTGGTTTTTTCCCTGCCCAAATAAATTTATTAATACCTTTCTGCCATTCATCTAAATTAACCTCATTCTTTAAAATGGGTATCATTTGAAATAGGAAAAGAAACTTTGGCAAAACGTTCATTTTAATCGCCGCAATTCTTCCCAGAAGAGATAGTTGCAACTTCTCCCAGTTTTTCAAATCTCTTTGTATATTGACCCACAGCCTTTCATAATTGTTTTTGTATAATTTTGCATTAGAAACAGATAAGATAACCCCCAAGTATTTTACCTTATTAACAACCTCAAAATCTGTCAGATTAACCAACATCTGCTTATCTAGATTAGTCATATTTATGGGCAATATTTTAGTCTTGTTATTATTAATTTTAAAACCCGAAACCCGTCCATATTGGTATATCAATTGTAGTAGCTCTACTACAGAATAAGTAGGTTGGGATAAGGTAACCACCAAGTCATCTGCAAAGGCCCTTAATTTATATTCTTTTTTATTAACTTCTATTCCTTTTATTTGTTGTGATTCTCGAATTTTAATCAGCAATATTTCCAAAGTTAAAATGAACAGCAATGGTGACAGGGGGCAACCCTGTCTAGTCCCCTTCTCTATTGTAAACAACTCTGATTAGCCCCCATTAACAATAAGTTGTGCCGTTTGTTTTTGATAAATAACACCAAGAGCTTGTAAAATATTTTCTCCAAAATTCATTTTCTCAATTAGTCTTAACATAAATTGCCAATTCAATTGATCAAAAGCTTTTTCAGCATCTAAAAATATCAATCCTGCAGGAACTTGATTATTTTTATCTAAATATTCTAATAAATTAATAATTTGTCTAACATTATTCTTCATATACCTTCCAGTTATGAAACCTGTTTGATCTGGACGGTTCTTCTCCCTTGCAGGACAGCAGAAGAGTCAGCGACTCGTAGGAGCCGAGCATGGCCCAGACGGACGATGCCATTGAGACCCCAGCCCTGGGCCGCCCCTTCCAGCTGGGGATGCTGTACGACTGCCGCAAGGATGCCCTCATCCCCGGTAGGTGCTGGAGGAGAGGCTGATGGGTCTTTGGAGGGAGGGAGGCAGGCCCTGCCATAGACACACAGGCTCAGCCCAGGGGCAGAGTGGAGCTCCTGGGCGCATGGCCTGCTGGTAGCAGCTAGCTAAGTGGGACCTTCTAGCTGGGAAGGCGTATCCATCCCTTGGCCAGGCACACAGCAGGGCTGTCTTTGACTACCAATCACCGGGTAGGTTCGCAAACCAAAGTCAGTGAAATGATTTGGAAAATGGGTAAAAAAAAAAGGAGTTGAGATCCCACCCAGAGTGATGAGGGATTTAATTCTCAAGTTCTTGGGGGCGGGTCTGAACAGAGAAGACGACTCCGAACCCCAGAAGCAAAACAGGGAATTGGAGACCCTTGAAATTCACAGGTGCATAGCAAATTCCCGTTCCTCTCTACTCTGTCGAGAGCTTTTGGAGGTACTGGTATTTGGCAAAACGAGCAGGAGGATTCTCTGGCAATGGCCGGGCAGAGCAAATGAAGGAACCCTCCACGGGGTTGACTCCATTGTCCCACCTCTCTGGAGCTCCTCTGTCCAGCTGCAGGTGGTCTGTTCAATTCATGTCCCTGTTTTCATCTCTTCCGTGCAGGCGTCACCCTTTGGGACTACAGCTCTCTGCAGAAGGACCTGACCATCAGGCCTCAGCCCAAGACCGAATCGGAAATCCTTGCGTCCGACACCATTGACGACAAGGCCTCCGCCCTGGACATCTCAGCCTCGCTCAAGGCCAGTTTCCTGGGGGGGCTGATTGAAGTAGGAGGCTCGGCCAAGTATCTTCGCGACACCAAGAAGTCCAAGCAACAGGCCAGAGTCACCGTCCAGTACAAAACCACCACCAGGTACGAGCAGCTGACCATGAGCCATCTAGGAATCCAGAACGTGTCTTACCCAGCAGTCTTTGAGCATGGCACGGCCACCCACGTGGTCACCGCCATCCTCTACGGAGCCCAGGCGTTCTTCGTGTTCGACCGAGAAGTTTCTTCAACGGAGACGGTACAAAATATTCAAGGAGGTCTCCAGCTTACAATCAAGACGCTGATATCAATCACGGGAGAAGCAGAGGTAAAACTAAAGGAGGAGGAGAAAGAGAATGCTCTGAGGTTCAGTTGCAAGTTCCACGGAGACTTTTCTCTGGAGAAAAATCCGGTCTCTTTCCCAGATGCCATGAAAGTTTATGAAACTCTACCAAAACTGTTAGGGAGAGATGGAGAGAAGGCTGTGCCGATGAGGGTCTGGCTCTACCCACTGACCAAATTGGATACCAAAGCAGCTAAGATGGTCCGTGAGATCAGCCTAGCGTTGATCTTTGATGCTGAAAAAATCTTGGAGGAACTCAACGAAATCCGGATGCTAAGCAACGATCTAGCCAAGGATGCCATTTGTGACACCTTCCCTGAGATCAAGAGAAAGATCCAGCAGTTCAAGGATCTGTGCAAGCAACACAGGCAGACCTTCCAGAAACAGCTGGCCAGAACTTTGCCTTCCATCAGGGGGGGAGGGCAAGAGGAAGCGAGCCTGGTGGACGTATTGATGTCCGTCAACCAGTCGCCCTTTAACAGTCAAAGACTCTACGAATTTCTGGACACCAAGAAAAGAGAAATGAACTTTGTCAAATCTTACCTGACTATTCTAAGTGAAGTGCAGGTTAGCTCATCTCAGAACCAGCTGGAGGAAATAGTGCTGGACCCCCAGAATGTATACGTGGTCTCCTTTATTTTCACCTCTTTGTCTAAAAAGGAGCCATTTCTGTTGAGCTTACAGGACTGGCTTCAGGAGCAGTTCTTGCCAGGATCAGCTAAGTCCACAAGGTCCAGTCCTGGGCAGGATGAAGACACGGCCTGGTTTGAGAACAAGGGGTGGACTCGGAAAGCTCGCCAAGCTGCCAAATCCATTCAAGACTTTTTTAATATCAATCAATCGAATGAGAATGTCCGCTTTGTTGTGGCCTCACTCCCAGATGTGGACACACCAGGAGCCTCAATATACCTTTATGAAGACGGAGAGGTGGTCAGCAAGAACTTTGAGTTGCCCTCAAAACCTCTCCCTTTGCTCTTTACTCAACTGAGACACGACAGCATTCAGCTGAAGTTTCAGCCCGCTGAATATGGGAAGGCTACAATCTCCGGCTATCTGGTAGAGTACAAGATTGCAGGGGAAGAAAACTGGAAGACCGTGAGGACAGAGGACGCCGAGGAGATGTTCCTGCTGGAAGATCTTCTTCCAAATACAGACTACCAGTTCCAGTATGCTGCTTGTTGCAAGCCAGGCCGTAGTAAATTTAGTGACCGGAGTCCACTCATTAAGACCCTTCCCATCGGCCCTCCTGAGAAATTAAGAAAGGTCACTGCAGCATCTTCTGTCATCACTGTCACCTGGATGAGTCCCAGCATTGTTGCCTCAGGAGTTGTGGTCAAGGAGTACAAGGTGGAGTACAGAACGGTGGAGGTTGAAGGTGGAAAAGATCAGTGGAGTGAAGGAAGGACCTGGAGAAAAGCAGAGTTTTACCCCATCGAAGGTCTGAAGCCCCAGATGGCATATAGAGTACGGGTGTCTGCCGTGTGTGATAATGGAGTGCTCAGTGTCCCCAGTGAGGAGGTGGAGGTCTCCACATCACTGGAGGAAGAAGACGCAGAAAACGTCGCCCACCAGTTCCTTCAGGAAAGCTCCCTGGTGGAGGACAGACAGCCTTTAGTGTTCAAACTTCCTCTGGAGGAAGTCCCAGATCCTTCCGTACCCTTTTCCATGTACCAGCTTGGAGAGGAGAACAAGGAAGTGCCCCAAAAAGTGATCCTGGTGATGGGTACAACAGAGTCTGGGAAAACAACTCTGATCAACGGGATGATCAATTATATCCTGGGTGTCCAGTGGGAAGATAATTTCCGATTCAGACTGATTGATGAAACCACTTGGAGAACGAAAGCCGGAAGAAAGATATTTGAAGGCAAAGCATGTGTGGTGCACCATCAGAAGGGTTTCCGAATTCCCTATTCTCTTCTAATACTTGACCTAACACCTGTAGAGCAGAAGATGGGTGAGATCCGAGATAATTTTAATGTTGATGCTATCTGTTTTGTGGCCAAAGCTGTCGTTGCCCAGAAATCTATATTTGATACTATGCTCTCCTTGTTGAGAAAAGACCTAAAGGATAGCCTCCAACTCCCAATCGCCTGTTCAGATGGGGGGACTCGGGATGACTCGGGAATCCCTCTGCCCTTCAGAATTATCTTCTCCAGTCTTTTTGCTAACCATCTTCAGGAAAGCGGCAGAAGCCATTGCGATGCTGAAATGTTCTGGAAATTGAGCACGGAGAGCATGAAGAATTTCTTTGACTCGTTAAACACGCCGGAGACGAAAATTATAACCTGGACCTTGGAGGTCCCGAAAGAACATCAGTAGGTTGAAGCTTCTCTTAGAAATCCTCTCCCTGGACTTTCGGTTCTGGACCCGACGCCTTCGGACATATGGGGGGAAGCTTCTCCCAGCTGTCTGATTTCCCTTCGTCGGAAGACCCTGGAAAGGGTCAAAAGCTGCCCTGCAGGGGCGACCAGCGTTGGGGAGGACCCTCGCAAGATCGCAGAAGGGCAGTAGCCCTTCTGTTTGATCTGAGGCAGCTCCCTAGGACTGACGAAGCACCTTAGTCGCACCAGCCGAAAGTCCCAATAACAGCTAAGCATACGAAGCAGGAGTGGAGAATTTGGGTGAGATCCTTTTTTACCTTTCTTTTTCCCTAATTACCTTCCTGTGAAAGCCTTTTGAAATTCGTTTCCCCGCTCTCAATTCAGCAGCGTTTGCATACGTGGGATTTTACAGCTTGAAAGAAAAAGAAAGAACCAAATAATTGGATCTTTGTTTTGTGGATACCTTGGGGTATTTTTTTTATAGAGACTTTTTTTTAACTTCTTTAACTATTCACTTTGCAAAATATCGGCTTTTTTGTGTTAACTGAATGCTATTCGGCATTTGGGAAAAGATTTTGTGGTCTGCTGGGGACATCTTGCGGCAAAATTTGGCACAGAGACTGGAATTTCTTTTCAATTGTGCTTGTTGATTACTCTGATTTGTCCTTCATACTATCAAAAAAGATAAGACGTAGAAACAGCGGTGGTGACAATAATTCTTACAAATTGTGGAAGTGGACAACAGCTGAGTCTCACTAAACATAGCCTCCACTAAAGGACTATCTTTAATCACCATGGAAATGGATGAATCCTATCCACAACTTAATTACAAACTTATCCTTGAAAAAAAATCTGTGAAGCAACAGAGCTAATCATTTCAGGAGTGAAAGCCAAATACATTTTTACAAAACTACAAATTGAACCTCAGACTCAAACTGATCAACCTATAACCCCAAAAATAACAGAACAATTTAACATTAAAGAAGACTTCATACAACATGCACAAGTGGCTGAGATGACTTTAACTACAGCACCTGTAACTACAAAAGCAGAGAACTTAAGACATTTTAGATAACCAAACAACAACAACACCGGATATGACTCTCTATTGTACTCAGATGAAATCGCAAGAAGAAGAAGAGGACCAGACTACTGAACCGACTATAAATACCCTAAACCAAACATGGAGATCTGAATTATTAGGGCAGCAACTTAACAATTACAAAGGGGCCAGTTCTTTTGAAAGACTGATAACTGGACGTTCTCCCTTGATTCAAACAACAGGTGTAGGAATGAAGGGAGATACATCCGAGGTTTTAGAGGCACTGGCATGGAAGCCAATTTGGCACAAAAGGAAAGCCAGAGTTAGATTTAAAAATGGGTAAAGCAGCTTTTTAGAGATAATGTTTTTTTTATATTTAGCACATAGATTTATAATGGGAGTTAAAATTAACTGTTAGACCATAACTTTGTTATATGGAAATAGATTTGTGATAATGAAAGATATTTTGTTATTAAACAAGGAGTTATTAGAATGAGAATTAGAATATATTTGTCTATAAAGAAGGTAAATTTGGGAATAATTTGTGTATTTTAGTTATATTAATTATATTATAATGAAATGAGGGAAATCAAGGTTATCCGAAGTTTAAACATTGGTTATAAAAAGGCTAAATTGGAATATATGAATCATTCGCATCAAGGGTGCCTATGGGGGCCTAGGCAGGAGTGGGACAGATCCGAGGGTCTCTGGCAGAAGGGGGTGGGACTAGGGCAAGTGCCAAGGCATGGTCCACCGGAGCAAGTGCCAAGATGGCCACCACAAAATTGTACATTGGCTCCTGGCCGTTCCCTCACTGTTTCCAGGATGGCTCCACGGGCCACATGAAACCACTTTGCGGGCTGCATCCGGCCCCCGGGCCTTGTGTTTGACATGTTTGCTTTGGAGATTGTGAACAATGCCAGGATGCAGGATCAGAAAGAAATAATAGTGTTGTTAATGCCTAGTGCGGGAAATAACATGTATTATTGTTGCGAAAACAAATGTTTCCAATATATGAACACGAGGAGAGTCGGATGGTGTTACCTTGCCATGTTGGTACCGTTAATGGAGGAGCAGGACGAGACACATACATTCACACCAGAACATCCCAGGTATTTGTTAAATATGAGGAAAAAAAGATCATTTGTTTCAAGCTGAAGACTGACGGTGGACTTCAGCCCCTTCGTTTAACAATTAACAATGTTAGGAATTTTAATATTGATAACTGGAATGATGGTTTGTTGTTGAATGCAGCTTGGACCAAGGATGATGATGTTTTTGTAAAGATTGCTTGGTTGGATGGCTGCAGTATAGAATAGAAGGGGAATTCATCAGATTTGCAGATGACACTAAGCTGGCAGGAATAAACAACACCCCAGAAAACAAACTCAGGATCCAAAACGATATTGACAAACTTGAAGCATGGGCCCTATCCAACAAAATGAGTTTCAATGTGGAGAAAAGCGAAGTTTTACATTTAAGCAAGAAAAATCAAAGGTGCAAGTACAGACTGGGTGACACCTGGCTTAAAAACAGTAACTGTGAGAGGGACCTTGGAGTCCTAGTGGACGATCACTTAAGCACGAGCCAGCCGTGTGCGGCAGCAGTCAAAAAAGCTAATACAATCCTGGGTTGTATAAACATAGGCATAGAATCAAAACGTGCGAAGTCTTAGTACCGCTTTATAAAACCCTAGTGAGGCCCCATCTGGAATACTGCAGCCAATTTTGGTGCCCATATCACAAAAAAGAGGTTGAGAGTTTGGAAAAAAAAAATCAGAGAAGAGCGACTAAGAGGATTAAAAGCCTGGAGATGAAAACATCTCAGGGGCGGCCCCCAAAAAGAGGGAGTCAAGCTGTTCTCCAAAGCGCCTGAAGGTAGGACAAGAAGCAACAGGTGGAAACTAAGCAAGGATAGAAGCAACCTAGAACTAAGGAGAAACTTCCTGACAGGTGCTTTGGAGTATAACGTGACCCCCTCTTAACAACCAGCAGGTTGTTCCACTGGTTAATTGTTCTAATTAACCAGTGGAACAACCTGCCTCCAGAAGCGGTGAATGCTCCATCACTGGACACTTTTATAGAAGAGACTGGACAGCCATTTGTCCGAAATGGTATAGGGTTTCCAGCCTGAGCAGGGGGTTGGACTAGATGACCTCCAAGGTCCCTTCCAACTTTAATATTATTACATATGAAGAACGGCTGCGGGACTTGGGTTTGGCTAGTCTAAAGAAAAGAAAAAAAATAGGGGAGACAGGATAGCAGCTTCCCGGTATCTGAGGGGCTGCCCCAAATAAGAGGGGGGTCACGTTATTCTCTGAAGCACCTGAAGGCAGGACAAGAAACAACAGTTGGAAACTGACCAAAGAGAGCAGCAACCTGGAATTAAGGAGAAATTTCCTGACAGTGAGGACAATCGACCGGTGGAACTGCTTGCCACCAGAAATCGTGGGCGCTCCATCACTGGAGGTTTTTAAGAAGAGGCTAGACAACCAGCCGTCTGAGTTGGTATTCTCCTGCTTGAGCAGGGGGTTGGACTAGAAGACCTCCAAGGTCCCTTCCAGCTCTATTTTCTTTCTTTCTTTCTTTCTTTCTTTCTTTCTTTCTTTCTTTCTTTCTTTCTTTCTTTCTTTCTTTCTCTTTCCTTCCTTCCTTCCTTCCGACTCCAGAATGGCTTCGAGAGACTTACCCTCAAAATAGGAATACAGGGTTTTTTTTTAAAAAAAAAAACACAAAAAAACACGAAAACACCCAATCACCACACAGGCAACCACTAGGCCCCACAGCCTTGCCCAGCAGAAGGCCCAGTCGCAGAATAGGGTCCAGAAGAGGGAGGGGGGAGTCACGTGGCCCGTTGGGGGGGACCCACTGCAGGGGGGCACTGCGACCCACGGGGGGGAGGACGGCGCCCCAACCCCCCCCCTCCTTCCCTCCCGCCCAACTCCGTGAAGCTCCTTCAGTTCAGCAGCCGCTTCAGGGTGAGCCAGGCCACGCCCACGTACAGCTGATTGGCTGGAGAGGGCCGGCGCTCCTGCCCGAGGCGATCTGCGCTGGGATTGGTCGCTCTGGGTGTGGAGGGGGGGGGAGAAGGACATTCCCTTTTCTTTTCCCGCCTTTTTTTTTTTTTCGCTCTCCCGCCCGCCCTTTTGTGCTCTGTCCGTTTACCTCAGGATTTCCTCCCTAAAATAGTCTTTTGGAGGAAAAACAGAGGTGTGTGCGCGTGTGTGTGGAGAGAGAGTGAGAAAGAAAACGAGCGAAAGAATGACACAGAATGAGAAGAGAATGACAGAATTAAACGAGAGTCAGAATGAGAGGAAGAGAGACAGAATGAGAGAAGGAATGACATAATTAGAAGAGAATGAGAGAAAGAATGGCAGAATTAGAAGAGAATGAGAGAAAAAATGACAGAATTAGAAGAGAGTGAGAATGAGTGGAAGAGAGACAGTGAGAGAAAGAATGGCAGAATTAGAAGAGAATGAGAGAAAGAATTGCAGAATTAGAAGAGAGAATGAGAGAAAGAATGACAGAATTAGAAGAGAGAGAATGAGAGGAAGAGAGACAGTTAGAGAAGGAATGATAGAATTAGAAGAGAATGAGAGAAAGAATTGCAGAATTAGAAGAGAGAATGAGAGAAAGAATGGCAGAATTAGAAGAGAGAATGAGAGGAAGAGAGACAGTTAGAGAAGGAATGACAGAATTAGAAGAGAATGAGAGAAAGAATTGCAGAATTAGAAGAGAGAATGAGAGAAAGAATGGCAGAATTAGAAGAGAGAGAATGAGAGGAAGAGAGACAGTTAGAGAAGGAATGATAGAATTAGAAGAGAATGAGAGAAAGAACGGCAGGATTAGAATGAGAGAAAGAATGACAGAATTAGAAGAGAGAGAATGAGAGAAAGAATGACAGAATGAGAAGGGATAGAATGAGAAGAGAAAGGGAGAGAATGAGAAATGGAATGAAAGAAAGAATGACACAGACAGAATGAGAAGGGGAGAGGAAGGATATGAAAGAATGATAAGTGAGAAAGAGAAACAAAGAAAAAGAACGAAAGAATGAAGATAAAGGGAGAGAATGAGAAAGAAGGACTGAGAAAGAATTAGAATAGACAGGAAGAGAAAGGGACAGAATTAGAAGACAGAATGAAAAAGAATGACAGAATTAGAGGGAGAGAATGAGAAGAGAAAGAGAGAGAATGAAAAAGAATGACACAGAATTAGAAAAGAGAAAGGGTATGAAAGAATGAAAGAAAGAGAGAAAGGGACAGAATGAGAAAGGATGAAGAGAGAAAATGAGAAAGAATTAGAGGGAGAATGAGAAAGAATGACAGAATGAGAAAGGGAGAATGAGGGAATGAGAAGAGGGTGAGAGAATAAGGGAAAAAGAAAGAGAAAGGGTGAGAATGAGAAAGAAAGAATGAGAAGAAAGAAAAAAAGGAGAGAATGAGAAGAGAGAGATTTGTGATTGTATTTGAATGCTTCTTTCTGAAATCGAAGAAAGACCCAGAGAAACCATTTAAGTCCTTTGCAAGAAGAGAAGCAGAAAATGTTTTCCATAAATGACTTCACAACCACACAGCAGAGGGGAGCAAATCCCTCTCTCGGTTCTTCGTTGTTCTATAGCAGGGGCGTCCAAACCCAGCAACTTTGGGACTCGTGGACTTCAACTCCCAGCATTCCCCAGCCAGCCCTGGAGGAGAAGCACCTCTACGGAGCAGGGGTTTTTCAAACTTCCTAACAGCGAGAACGACCAGTGGAACAGCTTGCCACCGGAAGTTGTGGGTGCTCCAACAGTGGAGGTTTTTAAGAAGAGACTGGACAGCCACTTGTCTGAAACGGTCAAGGGTCTCCTGCTCGAGCAGAGGGTTGGACTAGGAGACCTTCAAGTTCCCTTGCAACTGTGTTATTCCATAATCCTGTAAGGGACTCCTGCTTGAGCAGGGGGGGTTGGACTAGATGACCTCTGAGGTCCCTTCCGGCTCTGTCATTCTCTGAGTCTGCAAGGGTCTCCTGCTTGAGCAGGGGGCTGGACTAGATGACCTCCAAGGTCCCTTCCAGCTCTATTCTGAGCGATTGAGGTCTTTCTAGAGGTCGGCTTGCATCTTCTCGGCGTCCTGAGAGACCCGGCAGGCATCGGCCCGGATGTTTCTCCTCCCTTGGCTTTCTCCGAGGTCAACAGGAGCCCCTGGCCTTCCTCCTCCATGAGGGGAACTCGGAAAGAGGAAGTTGCCAAGTGAAACCTGCCAGTTCAGCTGAAGCGTTTCCGAGAAATCTCCGGGGATCCTGGAAAGCGAAAGGGGAGCTGGACGTTACGCAAGGAAGCCGGCTTGACCGAGGGGTCAGCAAAGAGATCCCGCCTGTGCGGGGACAAACATCCGTCTAGGATTCCCTGCAGGTGGGGCCTGCAGACAAAGGGGGTCAGTCTTATTTTTTGTAAATTGTAAAATAAGGTATTTGCTCCTCGTTGGATCTGCTGAGCTTCTCCGAGAGCTTTGACGCTCCGTGTCATTCAGAGCTTGCGAAGTTTCTAAGAACCCTTCGCTTCCCATCCCCCTTGTGGACCCTGTGATTTCAGTCTTCTGCAACTAGCCCTTCTGCAAGGGATGGATGGATGGAAGGAAGGAAGGAAGGAAGGAAAGAAGGAGGGAAGGAGGGTAGGTTTCTCCCAGTCTGAAATCTTTCAAAGGAAGCCCCCTCCTCTTTCAGGACCCCAGGTGGGAGCACCATTGAAGGAAGGAGAAGCAGACCCGAAAGGGCAGGGAGTCCGTGTTGCCCGCTCTTTTTTTTTTCAGGAAGCCTTTTTCAGAAAGCGAAACCCAGAGGCCATCTGGCAGCCAAGAAGTGCTGCCTCTTTTCAACGGTTGTGTAATCTCTAGACTCTGTTCCCAGCGGATAAAGCTCCACACAGCGGTTAGAAGGACGGGATGTTCCGGCGGAGAAGCAGCCAAGGAGAGCAGCGGATCCACCGGCCATCGGGGCGGAATTCCTGATCCCTCCAACCAGGTGAACCCCCCCCCCAAGTGCCAAGACTCCCAAGGTAGCATTGCTGTGGTCACAGGGGTGGAACTGGCTGAGGGCAGGGGTCTTTCTGGGCATCTGGCGGAAAGCGAGTCAAGTCCCTCAGGCAGGAAACCCTACACCATTTCCTGCTCAGGCAGGAAACCCTACACCATTTCGGACAAATGGCTGTCCAGTCTCTTCTTAAAAACTTCCAGTGTTGGAGCATTTACTGCTTCTGGAGGCAAGCTGTTCCACTGATTAATTGTTCTCACTGTCAGGAAGTTTCTCCTTAGTTCTAGGTTGCTTCTCTCCTTGATTAGTTTCCACCCGTTGCTTCTTGTCCTGCCTTCAGGCGCTTTGGAAAATAGCTTAATTCCCTCTTCTTTATGGCAGCCCCTGAGATATTGGAATACTGCTATCATGTCCCCCCTTGTCCTTCTCTTCCTTAAACTAGACATCCCCAATTCTAGCAACCGTTCCTTATATGTTTTAGCCTCCAGTCCCCTAATCATCTTTGTTGCTCTCCTCTGTACTCTTTCTAGAGTCTCAACATCTTTTTTACATCGTGGTGACCAAACCTGGATGCCGTATTGCAAGTGCGGCCTTACCAAGGCGTTGTAAAGTGGTGTTAATACTTCACGTGATCTTGATTCTATCCCTCTGTTAATGCAGCCTAGCACTGGGTTGGCCTTTTTGGCAGCTGCAGCACACGGCTGGCTCCTATTTAAGGGATCGTCCACTAGGAAGTTGTAGGTGATTGTCTACTAGAAGTTGTGGGTGGTCCCTCACTGCAGGCTTTTAAGAAAGCGTACCTCACTGATTTCAGTGACCCAGGCCTCTTTGAACTCCCGAGAGCTGAGGTCTGCTCAAACTAACCCATTGGAACAAACCAACTTCAAAGGAACTGCCAACTGGATTAAGTGAGGAGATATTGCGACGCACGCACGGACCCAGATAAGCAATTGTACTGTGTGGGTGGACTTACCTTGGGCAGTCAAGGGCCCTGAGTGGGTAATTCGTACTGTGTGGGCGGACCCACCTGGGCAGGTAGGACTGGTATGTTTGTGAGACCTGGGCAGGCGACAGTATAGAAGGTAAAAGTATTAGGGATCAATCTGGGATCCTGTACGTACGAAAGAAGTAATGGGTTGACTGTGCATTGGGGGCCTTGTAGGCAGGGAAAGATCAGTCGTGGGCAATAAGGCCACTAAGGGGATAAGGTGTCCTCTGGAAAGTTCCTTAGGGCAAAGGTTGGCAGGACAAACTATGTACTCCAGGTAAAAGTAAAAGTATTATGATAAAGTATGGTTGTTTTCAAGGCTAGCTCGTACAATGTCTGAACTCTGTTCCCATGATAAATGCCATCATAAACCCCGACAGTGGTTCGAAGGACCAGAGAGATCTGGCAGGGAAGCAGCAAAACACAGCAGTAGGTCCACCTGCCAACAGAGATTCCTAATTTCTCCAACCAGGTGAGGACCCCAGAAGCGCCGAGACCTCCGAGTTGGCATTTGCGGTGGCAGCGGAGCGGAGTGGGGCGAGGGCACGGCTATTCCTGGGTGTCTGTTGGAAAGCGGGTCAGTCTTGGACTGGGCTGCTCCCTGCTTTTACACGAGGGCAAGTAGTCCCTCCTCTCTGGGAAACGCTAGAGAAACGGAGGACTCGGTGGGGGGCATGATAGCAACATTCCAGTATTTGGGGGGGGGGCTTCCCGAAAGAAGAGGGGAGGTCAACCTATTCTCCAAAGGCAGAACAAGAAACAGTGGATGGACTCTAGTCAAGTAGAGAAGCAACCTAGAACGAAGGAGAAACTTCCTAACCGTGAGGACAACTAACCAGTGGAACTGCTTGCCACTAGAAGTTGTGGGTGGTCCATCACTTCAGGCTTTTAAGAAGAGACTGGTCAACCGCCTGTCTGCAATGGTAGAGGGTCTCCTGCTTGAGCAGGGGGCTGGGCTAGAAGACCTCCAGGGTCCCCTTCCGGCTGTCTTCCGATGGATTGGATGGGAGGGACAGTTCAGATGTTCGGGATCCCGTCTTTCTTGTCAGCAGAGGAGGGAGGGGCAGGGAACAGCAAGGGACTTGGCAACAAGAGTGACCCAGAAGCACCCTGTGTTGTTGGGGGGGGGGATATTCCAGGTCATTTGGGGAGGGGGTCTTGCTGCTTCTCTGACATTTCTAATGAGTCCCGTCCAGGCAGCCAGAGGAGAGCTAGAATCGGAGCAGGGAAGGGACACCTTTTGCTCTAAAGCCCCCGTCCCTTATGACTCTCAATCCCATCTCTTACATCTTTCTCAGGAAGTTTTCCAGTGACCCCCCCCATGGAGGGATCAGGGTTTGCCCTCCATGCAGGGGGGGGGGGGAAGGAAAAGGATAGGGGGTTGGTGCTTCACTCTCCTTCCTCCTTCCCTGAAAGCGTCTCTTAAGCAAATTGGGGGCTGGGGGGCTGGGCTGAAGCGCCAACATTCCCCGGAAGGGGAAAAGGAGGACGTTTGGAGACATGTGCATGCGTGTGTGTTTGTGTGTGTGTTGCAGGGGCAATTCTCAACTGGTTTTTATGCCCCCCCCCCAATAAAAGAACTTGGAGATGTTTTTAGGGGAAGGAAATAAGTTATGTGGATCCCACTCTCCACCCCCCCCCCCCCCCAAGAATCCCCAATACCAAAAGCCAAAGGCAGCCTTTTCCTATATGCAAGGAAAACAATCAGGCTTTGGGGACCTGACAAGTATAGTCACCATGTGCTTTATTGCTCAATAGTTTTAACTGTAACAGGAATCAGGAAACTTTTACTTAGAACAAAAAAACATGGTCATAGAGTACATATATCATAGATCCAAACTCGTAAACACTGCCACCTGCTGGTTGAATATTACTATACTTGTTGCACAAAAGTGCATCCCAACACATTTGGACACCAGGCGGCCCAATGCCCTGACAGGAATCCCCTTCCCCAAAGCCTTTACAGGGGGGCGGTCTTTGGGCAGCGTACCCAATGGCCCTTTCATGAAACGGCTTTCTGATGTTGGAGAGGGGGGGGGGAAACCTGGGGAAGGGGCTTCAGGAAGAGGCATGAAGTGACCCCAGCACAACTCATTAGAGCAGTGGTTCTCAACTTTTTTAATGCCGTGACCCCAACCGGTCATAAGTCAAGGACTACCCAACCGGTCGTAAGTCGAGGACTACCCAACCGGTCGTAAGTCAAGGACTTTCCCTGCCCGGGAGCGCAGCGCATGCGTGGTGCTGCCCCCTGCGCCGGCTGAGGCGTAGCTGGCAAGCAGTAGAGACGGCGCAGGGCGACCACCTGCTGGGCCACCAGCTGGCACAGCCCAAGGGAAGTAAGGCACCCGCCGGGCCCCCCGTGCGCCAGCAACCCTCCCTGCGCCCGCCGGCCTCCCACCTCCCACCCCTGGCCCTCTTTTGCTTCCATTTTTAGTAGTTGCTCAGCAGGGAGGAGTGGAAGCTTCCAGACAGCTCGCCTTCGCTGCAGACAACTTGCAGCACCGTTTGCCGAATGGGACTTTTGGCGGGCTCAGCAGGGCAGAGACAGCCTGGACCATTCCCATTGGCTTTGGAAAGCCAATAGAATTAGACTCTATTCAAGAGAGTCTATCCTATTGGCTTTCAAAAGCCAATAGAATAAAAGGGAGGAGCACAGCTAAGGAAAAGGGGGAAAAAATGGCGGACGGCGTTGTTTGGCGACCCCCGTGAAATGGTCATTCGACCCCAAACGGGGTCATGACCCACAGGTTGAGAACCGCTGCATTAGAGACATCAGTCAGTCATGGCCTCCTGTGGATGGTTCTTCTCCCTTGCAGGACGGCAGAAGAGGCAGCGGCACGCAGGAGCCGAGCATGGCCCAGACGGACGATGCCATTGAGACCCCAGCCCTGGGCCGCCCCTTCCAGCTGGGGATGCTGTACGACTGCCGCAAGGATGCGCTCATCCCCGGTAGGTCCTGGAGGAGAGACGCATGGGTCTTTGGAGGGAGGGAAGCAGGCTCTGCCATAGATGCACAGGCTCAGCCCAGGGGCAGAGTGGAGCTCCTAGGTGCATGGCCTGCTGGTAGCAGCTAGCTAAGTAGGACCGTTTAGCCGGGAGGGCGTATCCATCCCTTGGCCAGGCACACAGCAGGGCTGGCCTTGACTACCATCCACTGTGTGGGTTCCCAAACCAAAGTCACTGAAATGATTTGGAAAAAGGGTAAAAAAAAAAAGGAGTCGAGATCCCACCCAGAGTGGTGAAGTGAGGGATTTAATTCTCAAGTTCTTGGGGGCGGGTCTGAATAGAGAAGACGACTCCGAACCCCCGAAGCAAAACAGGGAATTGGAGACCCTTGAAATTCACAGGTGCATAGCAAATTCCCGTTCCTCTCTACTCAGTCGAGAGCTTTTGGAGGTACTGGTATTTGGCAAAACGATTTGGCAAACATTCTCTGGCAATGGCCGGGCAGAGCAAATGAGGGAACCCTCCACGGGAAAACGATGACGCCGTTGTCCCACTTCTCTGGAGCTCCTCTATCCAGCTGCAGGTGTTCTGGAAGACCGTGTTCAATTCATGTCCTTGTTTTCATCTCTTCCGTGCAGGCGTCACCCTTTGGGACTACAGCTCTCTGCAGAAGGACCTGACCATCAGGCCTCAGCCCAAGACCGAATCGGAAATCCTTGCGTCCGACACCATTGACGACAAGGCCTCCGCCCTGGACATCTCAGCCTCGCTCAAGGCCAGTTTCCTGGGGGGGCTGGTTGAAGTAGGAGGCTCGGCCAAGTATCTTCGCGACACCAAGAAGTCCAAGCAACAGGCCAGAGTCACCGTCCAGTACAAAACCACCACCAGGTACGAGCAGCTGACCATGAGCCACCTCGGAATCCAGAATGTGTCTTACCCAGCAGTCTTTGAGCATGGCACGGCCACCCACGTGGTCACCGCCATCCTCTACGGAGCCCAGGCGTTCTTCGTGTTCGATCGAGACGTTTCCACAACGGAGACGGTCAAAGATATTCAAGGAAGTCTCCAGCTTACCATCAAGAAGCTGATCTCGGTCACGGGAGAAGCAGAGGTCAAAGTAAAGGAGGAGGAAAAAGAGAATGCTCTGAGGTTCAGTTGCAAGTTCCACGGAGACTTTTCTCTGGAGAAGAATCCGGTCTCTTTCCCAGATGCCATGAAAGTTTACGAAACTCTACTAAAACTGTTAGGGAGAGATGGAGAGAAGGCTGTGCCGATGAGGGTCTGGCTGTACCCACTGACCAAACTGGACACCAGAGCAGCTAAGCTGGTCCGTGAGATCAGCCTAGCCTTGATCTTTGATGCTGAAAAAATCTTGGAGGACCTCAACGAAATCCGGATGCTAAGCAACGATCTAGCCAAGGATGCCATTTGTGACACCTTCCCTGAGATCAAGAGAAAGATCCAGCAGTTCAAGGATCTGTGCAAGCAACACAGCCAGACCTTCCAGAAACAGCTGGCCAGAATTTTGCCTTCCATCCGGGGTGGAGGGCAGGAGGAAGAGAGCCTGGTGGACGTATTGATGTCCGTCAACCAGTCGCCCTTTAACAGTCAAAGACTCTACGAATTTCTGGACACCAAGAAAAGAGAAATGAACTTTGTCAAATCTTACCTGACTATTCTAAGTGAAGTGCAGGTTATCTCATCTCAGAACAAGCTGGAGGAAATAGTGCTGGACCCCCAGAATGTATATGTAGTCTCCTTTATTTTCACCTCTTTGTATAAAAAGGAGCCATTTCTGTTGAGCTTACAGGACTCGCTTCAGGAGCAATTCTTGCCAGGATCAGCTAAGTCCACAAAGACCATCCCTGGGCAGGATGAAGACATGGCCTGGTTTGAGAACAAGGGGTGGACCCGGAACGCTCGCCAAGCGGCCAAAGCCATCCAAGACTTTTTCAGCGTCAATCAATCGAATGAGAAAGTCCGCTTTGTTGTGGCCTCAGTCCCAGATGTGGACACACCAGGAGCCTCAATATACCTTTATGAAGACGGAGAGCTGGTCAGCAAGAACTTTGAGTTGCCCTCAAAACCTCTCCCTTTCTTGATTGATGAACTAAGACACGACAGTGTTCAGCTGAAGTTTCAGCCCGCTGAATATGGAAAGGCTACAATCTCCGGCTATCTGGTAGAGTACAAGATTGCAGGGGAAGAAAACCGGAAGACTGTCAGGACAGAGGACGCCGGGGAGATGTTCCTGCTGGAAGATCTTCTTCCAAACATAGACTACCAGTTCCAGTACGCCGCTTGTTGCAAGCCGGGTCTTAGTAAATTCAGCGATCTGAACCCACCCATAAAGACCCCTCCCACCAGCCCCCCTGAGAAATTAAGAATGGTCACCGTAGCATCTTCTGTCATCTCTGTGGCCTGGATGAGTCCCAGCGTCGTCGCCTCAGGCGTTGTGGTCAAGAAGTACAAGGTGGAGTACAGAACGGTGGAGGCTGGAGATGGGAAGGACCACTGGACCGAAAAAAGGACTGGGAGAAAAACAGAGTTTTACGCCATCGAAGGTCTGAAGCCCCAGACGGCGTATAGAATACGGGTGTCCGCCGTGTGTGATAATGGAGCTCTGAGTATCCCTAGTGAGGTGGAGGTCTCCACATCACTGGAGGAAGAAGATGCAGACAACGTAGCCCGCCAGTTTCTTCAGGAAAGCTCCCTGGTGGAGGACAGACAACCATTAGTGTTCGCCCTTCCTCTGGCCAAAGTCCCCTTAGATACACCCTGTCTCATGTATCAGCTTGGAAAGGAGAACTTGGAAGTGCCCAACAAAGTGATCCTATTGATGGGAGCAACAGGGTGTGGGAAAACCACTCTGATCAACGGGATGATCAATTATATCCTGGGTGTCCAGTGGAAAGATAATTTCCGATTCAAATTTATTCATGAAAGCATGCGGAGAAGCGGAGCTGGAAGCAGGACATCTGAAGTCACAGCCTACGTGGTGAACCATCAGGAGGGTTTTCAAATTCCCTATTCTCTCACAATAATCGACACCCCAGGATTTGGAGGAACAAGAGACGCAGAACAAGACAAACTGTTTGAGGAGCAGCTTTTGGAGTTTTTCTCCACTCCAGGGGCCATTGACCACATCGATGCCATCTGTTTGGTGTCCCAGGCCGTCCTTGCCCATTCAACTCACACCCAGAAATGCGTCTTTGACTCCACGCTCTCCATGTTGGGAAAAGATGTGAAGGACAACGTCCAACTCCTGATTACCTTTGCAGATGCGGGGACTCCACCTGTCCTGGAGGCCCTCAAGGAGGCTGACCTGCCATTTGCTCGGGATGCGTCGGGTTCCCCTCTGCACTTCAGATTCAACAATTCTGCTCTCTTCGCTCACCGAGAAAACGGAGGAAGCTGTAATGCTGCTGCTGAAATGTTCTGGAAAATGAGCACCGAGAGCATGAAGGATTTCTTTGACTCGTTACAAATGCTGGAAAGGAAAAGTTTAACATTGACCGTGGAGGTTCTCAAGGGGCATCGGGAGCGGGAAAGTGCTCTTCAACCACCACCCCCTCCTAAGGTCGAGCAAGTTCACCCAAATAGTTTCCAGATCAGTATTGACCCCGTAGCCGTTGGGAAGCCTTCAGTCTCCAGGTATCAGGTGGAGTATCGGATTGCAGGAGAGAATTGGAAAAGTCTCCATGCCGAAGGTCCTCAGGATCAATTCACCCTGGAAGACGTCCACCTAAATCTCCAGTACCAATTCCGATGCGCTGCCGTAACTCAAGTCGGGCTTGGTCAATGGAGTGAGGCGATCACTTGCATGTGTCCTACGGGCAGGCCTGCAGAGGTAACTTGATACTGGAGGAGGAGGAGGAGGAGGAGGAGGAGGAGGAGGAGGATGGCAATCCCAGTGTCCTTGCTTGTCCCCGCCCTCTGGCGCATCACCCCAGCTCTTTACTCTCTCCAGAAATGGAGGATCCCTTTCACACAATTACCACTTAAGCCAAGTCCCAAGTCCCTGCTCATACTTTTACACGTGAAAACCCCAAAGTGCAGGATCCCAGGAATCAGAATCGGAATAGAACTGGAAGGGACCTTGGAGGTCTTCCAATCCAGCCCCCTACTCAAGCAGGAGACCCTATATCTTTTCAGACAAGTGGCGTTCCAGTCTCTTCTTAAACACCTCCAGTGATGGAGCACCCACAACTTCTGGTGGCAAGCGGTTTCACTGGTGAATTGTCCTCACCGTTAGGAAGTTTCTCCTTCATTCCAGGTTGTTTCTCTCCTCGATTAGTTTCCATCCCTTGCTTCTTGTCCTGCCTTCCGGGGCTTTGGAAAATAAATGGACCCCCTCCTCCTTGTGGCAGCTCCTCAGATATTGGAATGCAGCTATTATGTCCCCCCCCCGACTTTCTTTTCTCTAGACTGGCCATTCCCAAATCTTGCAACTGTTCTTCATATGTTTTAGTCCTTAATCGTCTTAGTTGCTCTTCTTTGCACATTTTCCCAAAGTCTCAACATTTTTTTTTGTAATGTGGCGACCAAAACTGGACGCAGGGTTCCAGATGTGGTCAGTGTTCCAGAGTGGAAGGACTGCATGAAAAGGGAGGGCCCTTTTAGGGCCCCTCCCAATTCCTGCCGGTGTCTTCTGGGGGACGAGAGTTCCTGGCAACCTCTGAGCAAGGCTGATTGACTGATTCTGTTTCGCTTTCCCTCCAGAAATCCCGAGTTTTGTGCTGTGCAATGTGTCTGGAAATGGCTGGAGGCATCCGAGGTAACGTCTTTGGCCCTGGGGAGGAGGATGGCAGGGTGGGATGGGACTCACTGTCCTGGGTGGAGGGACAGGCTAGGATGGCCGTACGCTGCTGACCGAGTCCCCTTCTTGTCTCCTCTCGCCTTTCGGTTGCAGGGCCTGAACGGAGGATCGTCCTTATTGGCATAGCTGGAAATGGGAAGAGTGCGACGGGAAACACAATTCTGGGAAGCCCCGTCTTTGAATGCAGCTCAGCCACCCGAAGTTTCCAAAAGGAGGAGACGTGGCTGAAGGGCAGGAAGATTGTGGTCCTGGATACGCCCAGCTTTGTTGATACGACATTGTTTGGATGGCATTTTTTAAACTTTAATCACATTGTAAGCAATATTACGAAGTCTGTCCGGATTTGCTCCCCAGGTCCCCACGTTATTCTGTGGGTCATGCATCCTTTGCGTTTCATCCGTGAGAATCAGGAGATTGCTCAGCTGATCCAACAGAAGTTCAGCCGTGAAGACACGAATTACATGATCATCTTGTTCACTCACAAAGAGGACCTGGAAGGGAAGACTCCCGAGAGATTCATATCCGAGGGAGACCCCTCTCTTAGGGATCTAGTGTCCCAGTGTGGGAACCGGGTCCTGGCTTTCGACAACAGGGCCGAAGGAGAAGAGCGGGAGGCTCAGGTGGCCCAATTGATGACCATGATTGATGACCTGGTGAAGGAGCACAAAGATGCTCCTTGTTACACGGAAGACATGATCAAAGCAAATGCAGAGAACCAGCAAAAGTAAAATGTCTCCTCTTTGTTGTTTTCCTTTTTCAAATGGAGACCGGAAAGTCTTTCTTTCTTTTTCTTTCTTTCTTTCTTTCTTTCTTTCTTTCTTTCTTTCTTTCTTTCTTTCTTTCTTTCTTTCTTTCTTTCTTTCTTTCTTTCTTTCTTTTTCAAAACAATTTTTATTACTTTTCCATTTTACACCAACACAGCTTAAGAACCCACGTGGAAACATGGTGATCAATTTTTTTTTTAAAACAAACAGTAACCTAGTGAATTGTTGTTGTTAATTGCGAAGTCGTGTCCGACCCATCGCGACCCCATGGACAACGTTCCTCCAGGTCTTCCTGTCCTCTACCATCTTTTGGAGTCCATTTAAGTTCACGCCTCCTGCTTCAGTGACTCCATCCAACCACCTCATTCTCCGTCGTCCCCTTCTTCTCTTGCCCTCCATCTTTCCCAGCATCAGGCCCTTCTCCAGTGAGTTCTTCCTTCTCATTAGGTGGCCAAAGTCCTTGAGTTTCAACTTCAGGATCTGGCCTTCTAAAGAGCAGTCGGGGTTGATCTCTTCGAGGACTGACCGGTTTGAATATATTATATTAATATATTATATTATAATATATAATATATTATAGATACACAATATTTCTTTAAAAATTTCCCTCTCTATCCATATAGGATATTATAATCAAATTAATACATTTTCAGAGGAATTCATTTATTGCTATGTCTAACCATCAACTGCATTAATCAATAAAAAAAATTTTTAATCTATAAAAACCTATATTTCTTCACACATTTAAACGTAAAGAACTCTCCATTTACTTAAAAACATGATAAATCAAGTCAATAGCTTTCTAAAACCAATTCATTCACTAATATAACATTTCATCCAAGTTACTGAATTAAAAATAAACTAACATTCTCTATCTATTGATATTGTGATAAGCTCATTAAAGCATTTCTAAAAGACATTTTCATTGAAGATATCACTTTATATAGATTTCATTAATCAATAAAAATTTAGGAACTCATTATCCATCCCAAAGATCCTGTATTGTGCTTTCTGGAAAGTCTTTCTAACCGAGCGTCGGTTCCAAAGTGGCAAAGGGCAACGGCCCTGCGTTTCACTCCTTCGGTTCTGTGTTCTAATCCAACCTTCGTCATGTGACCTCCAAAGAACCTGAGTCAGAGATTCATGGCTGTTACCCCTGAGCTGATTCCTTCTTCCGGGAATCTGGTTTCTCCCCTCGGATGACAGGACTTCCTTCAAGGGCACATGAGAAGAAAGATTCCCCCACTCCCACCCCACTATCTATCTTTTAGAGCCATGTCCCTTTGGAAGCCCAGACTCTTTTGGGCTTCCCACCTATCAGTCTTTCGAGGTAGGCCAGGCCGGGAAGCCACCACAACACCAGGAATATTAGAACTGGACTTTATTGATATGGATTATACTAGCAGAATCTTGAAAACGTCTCCCGTTCGCTCCGGCTGGCACTGAAGAACATCAAGGCAAGACCGCCTTGAGGTTCTTTCTCACCTTTTCCCGTTTTCCTGGGGTGGATTTGTGTTTTCTTAACAGCTGCCACAATTTTCTGCAAAGCACTCTCTGTAGTCCTCTACACACCACCTTCCGTTGGCCATTGTGGACTCACTAGAGCAGGCACGTCAGACTCGCAATGTCATGTGACATCGCATGACGTATCGCAACTTTCCCCCCCATTGCCGGCAATGGGGTGGGCGCGGTTTCGGCGTGACGCATCTGGCCTGCAGGCCGGCAGTTTGACATGTCTGCCCTAGAGAGATACAGCCTGAAAAGTCTTTATAACTGAGCTTCCAAAGGGCCAGAGCCTTGTGCTTCCGTCCTTCTGTTCAGGTATCAGTACCTGTGAAGATCTTGGAAAAGATAATCAAGCAACCAATCTGCAAATGCGGAGAAGTAAACAGGTTGTAACCGGTACCCAACGTGGGTTCGTCAAAAGCAGATCATGCCAAACAAAGGGACTAAACTAGTAGACCAGCGAAGTGCTGTGGACCTAGTATACTTGACAAAGTAGACCACAATCTCCTTCTTGGTAAGCTAGAGAGAAGTGGGATAGACAACGTCACCACCAGATGGATTTGTAACTGGTGGACAAACTGTACTCAACAATTAGCCCTTAACGCAGCCGTTCTCAACCTATGGGTCGCGACCCCATTTGGGGTCGAACGACCATTTTACGAGGGTCGCCAAACAACGCGATCCGCCATTTTTCCCCCTCAGGGGGTGCTGCCGCGCATGCACGCCTCGCATGCGTGCCGCGCATGGGGGCGGCACCGCACATGCGCGCCATGCATGGGGGCGGCACCGCGCATGTGCGCCATGCATGGGGCGGCACCGCGCATGCACGCCGTGCATGGGGGCAACACCGCGCATGCGTGTCGCACATGGGGGCGCTGCCGCGCATGCGCGCCGCGCATGGGGGCGCATCCATGTGACGGGGTTGCCGTTACACAAACGTTGAGAACCGCTGCCTTAACGGAACTACATCTACATAGAGGGGAGTAAGCAGTGGGGTACCACAAGATGCCTTCATAGGCCCAGGATTCTTAAATATCTTTATAAATGACTTCAATGAGGAAATAGAAAGGGAACTCATCAAATTTGCAGATGATACTAAATTGGGAGGAATCGCCAACACCCTAGAAGAGAAGCACAGGATCCAAAAAGATCTTGACAGACAAATTCAAATTCAAATTCAAAGTAAATCAAAGTAAGTGTTAAGAATGAAACATTGGGAGCTACATGCCTCTTTGTTTCCACTTGCCATTAGAGTAAGGGGGGGGAGTGTTGCTTTAGAATGGGTTAGATGGAAGACCGTGAGAGCCTGAAACATTTTCAAGGACACTGCAGCAGGTGTCAAGAGGAAGCAGACGGTTCCCATAACAAAGTGACATCGTTAGATTTTAAAAATGGGGTCTTTTGATTTATTAGAGAGGATCCTAAAGTCTCAACTAATGGGCTAAAGGGAGATTTTGAGATGAAGGGAAATACCGTATTTTCCGGCATATAAGACGACTTTCTAAAGCGCGGAAATTGGCGCTGAAGTTGGTCGTCTTATGCCGTCGTCTTATATGCCGGAAACTATGGTAGTTTCTGGCGGATAAGACGACTTTCTAGGCATGGAAATAGATGCCGAAGTCGGAGGTTGTCTTATACGCCGGGTCGCCTTATACACCGGAAAATACGGTATGTTTATTAGATTTAACTATTGTTGGAAAATGATAAAAAATAAGGGATTAATTGGTCTAATATTGAGGATTTAGATGTATAGGGGAAATGAAAATTAACTATTAGGAAATAGCTTTGAATTATTGTTAGCCCAGATAACATAGACGATGGATACTCCATTAGTAAGTGGTGATGTACTAGGATGAGAAATAGAAAATGTCTATGAAATAAAATAAGAATATAATTAAGTAATAGGTGTATTTTAAATATTATACTTTTTATGTAGTGAAATAAAGGAAATTTGGGTTACCTGAAATTTAAATACTATGGACATTAAAGGTTAAATTGGAATATTATAATTAAAAATTAGGTAAAATTTAAATACAGGACATGGATATATATAAACATAAAGATATTGATAAATGTTTTAACTGAGCTTGTTATAATTACAAATTTACTAGCTTAAATATGATATAGCAAATGTTGAGGGAAATAGAGAAAGAATTTTTTGATGATATAACCTGAGACATGTACAAAAGATTTTGTTATTGTACTATTGACTACCCAATCACCATGCTGCTTTTTAAATACTTAAATGTAAAACTGGAAAACCAATAAAAACTTATTATATAAAAAGAATGGGTTAGATGAAGGACCGTGAGAGCCTGAAACATTTTCAAGGACCCTGCAGCAGGTGTCGAGACGAAGCAGACGGTTCCCATAACAAAGTGACATCGTTTACATGGATTACATGTGAGGTTGAGGTTTTGGCTGGGGAAAGTATTGTTTAATCCTACAAGCTGACATCTGGGAACCTCAGAGTTAGTTTTGCTTCGACATTACCATGCATTGTATTCAATAAAAACAGTAAGATTTTCGGAAATGGAGTTTTGTTTGGATTCTTGAGCTGGATGTTGACATTAAGATTTTACACTGAGACAAGAAAAACCAACTGTACAGGTACAGATTAGATAGAACTTGGTTTAATGCCAGTAACCATGAGAGGGATCTTGGAGTGCTAATAGACAATCTGTCATGGTTCCGACAGATGTTACTCTTCAAAGAACTTCGAGGCATTGTTTACCTTAAATAATCTTTATTCAAATAACATGGCATCGGCACTCGAAGCCAAAATCTGACTTCCCCTCCCCTCAGCACATAGATCAAAGCACAATTCCCTCCTACAACTAACAGTCATAAATCACATTCTCCAATTAGTTTGAAATGCTGGCTTTCTGCCCAGTTCTTCATCCCACCATGCCTTATCAGCTCTTATTACAATATTGTATGTCTAACTAACTCCCATCACATTCCTCCCCCTCCCCCAATATCATCACATGAAGTTCTAATGCCGCTTCACGAAGCCTTAGCAAGACAACATTTGGAATTCTGAAGGCAGTTTTGGTCACCATGATATAAAAAAAGATGAGACTCTAGAAAGAGTGCAGAAAAGAGATCCTCAATCATCCAGGTCATGGTTGTCCCAAAGGTGCTTCTTCAAAAGCCAGAGGGAAAGGTAGAGAAAGAGGCCTGAGGGAAAGATGGAGAAAGCAGCCGGAGGGAAACATAGACAAAGAAGCCTGAGAGAAAGGTAGAGAAGGAAACCTGAGGGAAAGAAAAAAAGAGGCTTGAGGGAAAGATAGACAAAAAGGCTTGAGGGAATGGCAGAGAAAGAGGCCTGAGGGAAAGATAGATAAAGAGGCCTGAGAGAAAGATGGAGAAAAAGGCCTGAGGGAAACATATAGAGTCCAGAGGGAAAGGTAGAGAAAGAGGTCTGAGGGAAATATGGAGAAAGAGGCCTGAGGGGAACCTAAAGAGGCCTGAGGGAAAGGGAGAGAAAGAGGCCTGAGGGAATTATAGAGAAAGAGGCCTGAGGGAAAGGCAGAGAAAGAGGCTGAGGGAAAGTAAAGAAAGAGGCCTGAGGGAAAGGTAGAGAAAGAGGCCTGAGAGAAAGATGGAGAAAGAGGCCTGAGGGAAACATAAAGAGTCCTGAGGGAAAGGTAGAGAAAGAGGCCTGAGGGAAAGGGAGAGAAAGAGGCCTAAGAGAAAGGCAGAGAAAGAGGCTGAGGGAAAGTAAAGAAAGAGGCCTGAGGGAAAAGTAGAGAAAGAATCCTGAGGGAAACATGGAGAAAGATGCCTGAGGGAAACCTAAAGAGGCCTGAGGGAAAGCGAGAAAAAGAGGCCCGAGAGAAAGTAGAGAAAGAGGCCCGAGGGAAAGTAGAGAAAGAAGCCTGAGGGAAAGGCAGAGAAAGAGAAACAGGAAATGTGTTGGGGGAAATGATTTTCAAAAATGATGTTCACAACCATCCAGCAGAGGGAAGCAACTCTCTCTCTTGGTCCTTCATTCTGCCATAACGGGTAATTCTCTAAATTCGGCAACTTGAAGGCTGGTGGACTTCAACTCCCAGAATTCCTCCGCCAGCCAGGGAGGAGGAGAAGCTGTATAGAGCAGGAGTCTCCAAACATGGCAACTTTTGAGACATGCGACCTGGGGAATTCTGGGAGTTGAAGTTCACAAGTCTTCAAGTTAACTCATTGTTGGTAAAAAATGGGGAAAAGATGTTCCTGAAATAACACGCTTATTATAGAAGTGTCCTGAATAGTCATCTGTTATGAATAGGTGGAAGGGAATTCTTTCTTTTTCCCACCGTGCAGTCATTTTAGGAAAGAAATATTTTATTCTAGAGAGCGATGGAGGCCATCTGGAGGTCCATCTGTGTCCCCGAGGTCACCCGAGCAGTACAAATGGACGTGGAGCCCAGTGGTGGGATTCAAATACCTGAATATCCAGTTCTCTGTGTGGATGCAGGCCTGGGATTCCAAGGTCAAGAATGGACTTCCGGAAGTGACCTCCATCACTCCCTGTGGGCTGCTAGGCCTGGGAGGCCTCGTCCAGGCCTCCGAGGCCTAGAACGGACTTCTGTAAGTGACATCAACAACACTTCCGGCAGTCTGTTCTAGGCCTGGGACTTCCAAGGTCGAGAATGGACTTCCGGAAGTGACCTCCATCACTCCCTGTGGGCTGCTAGGCCTGGGAGGCCTCGTCCAGGCCTCCGAGGCCTAGAACGGACTTCTGTAAGTGACATCAACAACACTTCCGGCAGTCTGTTCTAGGCCTGGGACTTCCAAGGTCGAGAATGGACTTCCGGAAGTGACATTGAATGGGAAGGTTCTAGAAAAGTTTAAAATTTTCTACTCAGCAACAGGCTCACTGAGCATGTGCGGGAAAACCTGAGTACATGCCTGGAACTAGGTATGGAATGTCCACATGTAGAGAACAAAAGAATACCCATATATGGTAAGGTAGGAGGTAAGGTAGGAGGTAAGGTAGGATAATTGTGTCGTCTGATAGGTTTGTAACCTGCCACGTCAGGAATAGCTGACGTAGGTATAGGAGGAGATAGGGAGGGGTATAACTGCTGTTACGCTTCTGTAGGAGGTGTGGCTTTTCCCTGCAACTCTTGTGGGTGCATGGTTAAGTTTCACCACGCTTTGCAAACCGTTTTCTTTTACTAAACTCAACTTTGATAATAAAAGAAACTTTATTCTGCTACTCCAAACCTCGTCTCTGAATTTCTTTCAAGGAATTCTACAAACAAATTGGGGGCTCGTCCGGGATCCAATCTGCGCTGGGACTCTGAGGGGTCCTCCTTAGGTGCACCCCTTTCCTTTTGAAAGGAGGGGAACCACCCAGAGGACTGCGGAGCTCTTGGAAAGCCCGTAAAATTTTAATAAAGACGAGTATTAGGAGAAGGGTGAATAAAGTGCGGAACAGCCTGAAGACAGACCGGGTAACATCTGCGCGCAGACCCTGGTGAGTACTGGTTTGAAAACACCAGAACACAAGAGTCCAGGGCGGTCGGGATAGAGTGTGTGGATGTGAGAACTGGCAACGGGGCCGGGTGGAAGTCCTTTTGAGGGACCTCGGGGAGGTCTGCAGGACGGAGTAAGTGAAGGGGATATTATTGAATATCCGGAGACGGTGACGTGTGGAATTGAGAAGGAGTTGCTGGGAGGGACATAGGCACACATACTCAAGATAGGCTGAGCACCCATAAAAGAAATGGGGGGCAATACAGGGTCGACCAATCCGGGGAAAGAGTGTGTTAAAAGGATCCGTAAAAACCCCAAACTTAAAATCGACCCGAATGGCCCTTTGGGCAAAATATTGGCTGGATGGGGATCCCCGCCCTATAACCGGGAGATTTTGAGGTTGGGGTTGAATAAAGAAGATATGGTCAATTTATGTTGTTTTGTTTGGTGGGAGGAATTGGAACCTGGCCCCAACAACAGCCAGAGAAGGAGGAAAGTGTATGTTCAGAGAAAGTAAGGCAGAAAGTAAGATGATGGTAGCAACAGTACAGCAAGTGATGAAGCAGGAAAAACCTCCTAGAAGAGAGTTTGGGGATAAGAAGAGTCCCTTTGAGACAAGATATAGGGGGGATGAAAGGAACCAGTATGTTAATGGGAGTAGAGGAAGGGGATTTGGAGGATTTCAAGGTGGATACCAGAATAAGGAGAGAACGTGCTTTGGATGTGGAATGAAGGGCCACTTTAAAAAAAAAAAAAAAATTGCCCTAAACGCGCGCAAGAGAACAGCAAGTTTACTCAGTGTGGGAAGAAGAGGATAGTTTTTACTAGGGGAGGGAAAGGAGCTCATTGGCTTTTGAACAGCTCCTTGAAATTATAATAATAGTTATTGATTTGTCAAGAGAAAGTACGAAATGAAATATCCCTATGTGAAAGTGTTTATACAAGCAGTTTGAATGGAAGTGAATGTATGGATATGCTGATCCAGTCTCTCTCTCTCTCTCTCTCTCTCTCTCTCTGTGTGTGTGTGTGTGTGAGTGAGTTTCTCCCCCATCTAAACTGCGGGTTTTATTGTTTTAGCAAGTGTTTGCATGAGAAGAGTTCCATGGAGAATGTGTGAGAATTTATGGCAAATTCATGTGAAGGAGAGAAAGCTATTCCCCCCCCCTTTTTTTTTCGTTTTCAGCTGGCTGTGTTGCTTTAAGAGTGAGAGACAGAAAGAAAAGTGGGGGGAGCTGCTCATTTTAATTTTTTTTCCGCTTGGAATTCTGCTTTGGGAGGAAGGTGGGGTGGATGTGAAATTTAATACCCATTCTTATAGTAATGAAATATGAGAAGAACTTGAATACACCTATACTGTAGTTTTATTTTTATGTTTTTATGTCTGTGTGCAGGACACACTGATAAAAACATAATATCTAGGAGACCTGAAGGAATGGTAATTCAACCCTTGTTTAAAACGAAGGAGTTGAGAAAATTTTGGGATTATAAATGAGCTATGTTGTTTTGAATAAAGATTTGTATGCAAACAAACTCAAGCAGAGTTGGTGAGCGCTCCTTTGTTGGCTCTTTACTAAGCAATGTGTTTGTAAATAAGGACAAAAGGAATGGCTAGGGGAGGGATAATTGATACTTTTCTATGGTTAATATATGGTTGGTTATATGATATGTAGACAAATACATAAAATGCTCTAACATCTAATGGTGAGGCTATTTCAATGCATTCAAGTTGATTTTAAATTATCTCAAGTAGGAAATTCCGCAATATGAAAACTAATGACATGTTTATAAAGAATTAGATACTGGGGCTGTTTTCTGCTTTGTCTTATCTCAGGAAACAAGGCTTGCTGATCTAAACACCCCCTTTGAAATTTCCTGTCCACAAGTTTGAGGTGGGACAGTGGATCCTGATCCGAACGTGGAAGGAGGAAAAACTACAACCTAAGTGGGATGGACCGTTCTTGGTGTTGTTGACCACAGATACTGCCATTCGGACACAAGAAAAGGGTTGGACTCATTATACCCCAGTAAAGAAGGCTAATCTTGAGGAGTCGGAGACATGGAAAGCATTTCAAAAAGAACCATTGAAACTGGTTTAAAAAGACAATGACTTATATCCTTTTGAATATAACAATAGTGGCGATTGGGAGAAAATTATGGATTGAGCCGCCTAGAATCTTTGAACCTAATGGAACTTGGACACAAATTCAATGTTATAATGACAAAAAAAAAAAAGTGAACACTGTCCCATGAATTGGATCTTTGAACCCAAAATTTGGTGGTGTGAATCTAAGTTGTAACCAAACTGGCAGCAAGTAGGTCAGGAGAAAAGCTGGGTAACGCAAAATAAAGGGGGTAAGTGTCAAAGTACTCTATATTTACAAGTAACCAGGGAGACTATAGGTAAATATACCTGTACCATGTGGGAAGGGAAAACTTATTTAACTAGTCACTCTTTAGTGGCTTCTCCAGACTCCTTTGAATTTCCTCCTATTCCCTTGTGGATATGGACAGCTTCGGCTATGAGGAGACACTTTCTGCGGAGAGAAAAGAGAGCAACTAGTACTATTATCTGTCTAAAAGGTGGGGGACATCAAAAGGGAGAGTTCCAATACTGGAAAACTACTCAATATGGATGTAATCTGACTCTGGAAGTAACACCAAGGCAAACCCAGAGAGATCCAGCTTGGACTTGTAAAAATCAAAGTAGAGAGTGGATGAGTGGAATTACCCAGATGTGTGAAAATGCAACCAGGGGAGACCCAAGGTGCCATTGGATAGGGAAGGCCTTGTGGTACAGTGGTTGTGGCACAGAAGGGGAAAGCACTGATTATCTCTACTTTCTATGTAACAATACTAGGAGTCAGTATTTACAACCTGGATGGGAAGGGCTGTGTGAAGTATTATGGGAAGAACTTGTTCAGACTCATCAGCCTGTCCATTCCTTATCCCCTCCTGTTAGAAAGATGAGAACTACTGTTACTACAAAACAGACCACAACGAAGTTCGGACCCTGCCAAGAGTGCACAGAATGTATTAAAAAGACCAAGCAAGGGAATATAGTTACTAGTACCTTATTATATCACACTCTAAAACCAGAATGTAATGCTACTAAAGTGCAACCTTGTGTGTGTAATCAAACTCAATATTTTAGGTGTTATACAGCCCAAGGGATGCAGTGCTATGAACCAAAAGCAGTAGGTCCAATTACTGCTAGCATTTATGTATATGGATATAAAGGGGGAGTTACTGGAACAGAAGGGTTATTTGCTATAGCCCAAACTAAGGGAGGATACGTTGCCCACAATACCACAAGAGGAAATACCAAGCTGTCTGTGTGTTTTGACACTTGTAAAGCTATAAGGATAGGACAAGGACATGATAATAGACAAGGAATGAAGTGTGGTAACTTTGAGTGGGAAAAAGATTATATGAGGGAAGAAAAATATTTATTCCAAGTTGCTATGCCCGCTGCGAATACAGGCCAGGTGGCTTTTGCTCCAAGTCACACTTATTGGTATACCACTAAGACCCCTTGGGAATGGAGGAAAGGACCCCAGGGGTTCAACTTGTCTATGGCCTCAGTATCAACAGATTGTAAGCCAGAACAGTGTACACGGATTTGCTTACAAATCAAGGCATCTGAAACCCCCTCTACTAATTTTTATTATTTTGGTATTGGTATAAATGGAAGAGGAAAAGATCCATATGGGTATATTATAGTAAAAGTGAGTTCAACAAAGTTAACTTCAGAGCCAGTAAAAGTATATTGGGAATATCAGGAAGAGATTGCAAAATTTAATAGTCTCCCTGTTCCACCAAAGGCTAAAAATATGTTTATCGCTTTAGCCCAAGAGGTTGCTCAGAAGTTAATGCTGAAAAATTGCTTTGTGTGTGGGGGAACCAATAGGGGAGATGAATGGCCATGGCATGCTAGAGAAGCTAATTATACTGAAATTGAGAAATGGAAAGGAAATTTTACTTACCAGAACACTTATAATGAAACTTGGAGGATGTCCATTAACCTGGTGGGCAATATATGTTACTCGAGGAGTAACCATAGTGGGAGAACTAAACCTATGGGGTTCATGCGCTGTTTGAATACCTGGGAAAACAATACTTGGATATCACAAACCAATCAAAGTGTCCCTAACAACTCTTTATTTTTAATTCCCGAGCTTGCCTTCCTAAAAGATCCTGAAAATGATACCCTTCCCTGGACCACTCCTGATGGGTTATATTGGATTTGTGGAGCATTTGCATATAATATTCTCCCTGCTGGATGGTTTAGGTCTTGTATTCTGGGTGCTATACAACCCTCTTTCTTCCTCCTGCCATTACAAAGAAGACAATTATTGGGTGTCCCTGCCTATGAACATGTGGGAAACCTGGTAAGGCGGTCTGTAGTTAAAGTGGGAGAAGGGTTAAAAATTGGGAGTTAGAAAGATGATGAATGGCCACCCGAACGAATAATTGCTTATTATGATCCAGCTACTTGGGCCCAAGATGGAAGTTGGGGGTATAGGACCCCAATTTATATGTTAAACAGAATTATCCGATTACAAGCAGTAGTAGAAATTATAACCAATAGAACAGCTGAGGCTTTAACTAAGTTGGCTAAAGAAAGTGTTTTGTCCAGAACATATATTATGCAAAACCGCTTGGCTTTAGATTATTTGTTGGCTAAGGAAGGAGGTGTCTGTGGAAAATTTAATTTAACAAATTGCTGTATACAAATTGACGATTCAGGCATGGTAATTAACCAGATAACGAAAGACATGGTTAGGATTGCACATGTACCTGTACAAACTTGGACAGGGATATTGGATGATGAAGGGTTCTTGGGAGGAATATTCAGAAATTGAAAACAGGCTCTGTTTATGGTATGTATTATATTCATTGGAATAATGATGTTACCTTGTCTGATTCCAGTAATAAAGAACCTAGTGAACAGTTCAGTCCACGGTATATTACAAGCCCAACAAAATGCTAAGTCCATAATGGTATTAAAAGAAATTGAGGACCAAATCCAGTTGTTGGAAAATATGAATACTTCACATCCAATGAAAACTACCAAAGAAGAAACTAGTAGGTTAAATGAAATAAAAGAAAATATTAAACTAGTGACCAAATAAGAAATGGGGGAATTGAATGGGAAGGTTCTAGAAAAGTTTAAAATTTTCTACTCAGCAACAGGCTCACTGAGCATGTGCGGGAAAACCTGAGTACATGCCTGGAACTAGGTATGGAATGTCCACATGTAGAGAACAAAAGAATACCCATATATGGTAAGGTAGGAGGTAAGGTAGGAGATAAGGTAGGATAATTGTGTCGTCTGATAGGTTTGTAACCTGCCACGTCAGGAATAGCTGACGTAGGTATAGGAGGAGATAGGGAGGGGTATAACTGCTGTTACGCTTCTGTAGGAGGTGTGGCTTTTCCCTGCAACTCTTGTGGGTGCATGGTTAAGTTTCACCACGCTTTGCAAACCGTTTTCTTTTACTAAACTCAACTTTGATAATAAAAGAAACTTTATTCTGCTACTCCAAACCTCGTCTCTGAATTTCTTTCAAGGAATTCTACAAACAACATCCATCACTTCCTGTGGGCTGCTAGGCCTGGGAGGCCTTGTCCAGGCCTCCAAGGCCTAGAACGGACTTCTGTAAGTGACATCAAGAACACTTCCGGCGGTCTGTTCTAGGCCTGGGAGGCCTCCACCAGCCCTAGAACGGACTTCCGGAAGTGACATCCACGCACTTTCGGCGTGCCGTTCTAGGCCTGGGGGACCTCCTCTAGGTCTCCGACGCCTAGAACGGACTTCCAGAAGCAGCATGGGTTGAGCCGGTTCTCCGAACCCAACAAAATTTAGCGACCGGTTCTACTGAACCGGTGCGAACCTGCTGAATTCCCACCGAGTTTGGCCAGTTTGAAGACTCCTGATGTATAAAATGGCTTCTCCTCCATGACGGGTCGAGGAATTCTGGGAGTTGAAATCCGCAAGTCTCCAAGTGGCCAAGTGTGGAGACCCCTGCTCTATAGAGCTGCTTCTACTCCGAGGGAATTTGGCTAGTGTTCCCCCAGAATCAGTGTTCCTGCAATTCGTGCCCCCTTGCCAATGAGGAGTTGGGGTCTCCCACCCCCCCACTCTATCTTCTCTTGCTAAGATTATACAAGGGAGTGTCCCCACTCCTCTTGGTTTCACTTTTGAAGTGCCGATACCCTGTATCAATAAACATGCTCTTTGAGGAATTTGCAAGCCTCCGAGTTCGGCTTTATTTGTCTCTGTCTGTTGGAACCATGACACAGGAGGCCTTAGAGAAGCACAGAATGACAGAGTTGGAAGGGACCTCGGAGGTCATCTAGTCCAACCCCCTGTTTGAGCAGGAGACTTTTACAGCATCATAGACTGACAGAGTTGGAAGGGACCTCGGAGGTCATCTAGTCCAACCCCCTGCTCGAGCAGGAGACCCTTACAGAATCATAGAATGACAGAGTTGGAAGGGAGCTCGGAGGTCATCTAGTCCAACCCCCTGCTCGAGCAGGAGACCCTTACAGAATCATAGACTGACAGAGTTGGACCTTGGAGGTCTTCTAGTCCACCCCCCTGCTCGAGCAGGAGTTCCTCACAGAATCATAGAATAACAGGGCTGGACGGGACCTTAAAAGGTCTTCTAGTCCGACCTCCTGCTCCAACAGAAGACCCTCTACCCTTTCAGACAAATGACTGCCCGGCCTCTTCTTGGACTGTGCACAACTTCCGGTGGCCAGCTGTTCCACAGGTTAATCGTCTTCAGTGTTAGGAAGTTTCTCCTCAGTTCTAGGTTGCTTCTCTCCTGGATTAGTTTCCATCCATTGTTTCTCGTCCTGCCTTCGGGGGCTTTGGAGAATAATGTGACCCCCCCTCTTCTTTGGGGCAGCCCCCCCCCCCAAATACTGTAATCCTGCTATCAAATCTCCTCAGTCCTTTTTTCTGGACTCTCCATACCGAAATCCTGCAACTGTCCTTCGTATGTTTTAGCCTCCAGGGCTTCGATTCTCCTCGTTGCTCTTCTCGGCCCTTTCGCCAAAATCTCAACCTCTTTTTCGACCAAAACCCGATGCTCTTTTCCAGGTCCGGCCTGACCTCCACTTCCTTTCAGATTCCGGGAACTGTAGAAGCATCAGACCGGCAGGGGCCTCGGAGGTCCTCTAGTCCATCCCCGTGCTTCGATGCTCTCGGCTCTACCTTCTCGCCTGGTGGGTGAAGGTCTGAGCCTCTGGGCTGCTCAGCTGGCCTCGTTGAGACGATTGGCGCTTCGTTCTTCGCTTCCTCTTTTGGCAATGAATGGCAGATTTAAAAAAAAAGAGAGAGAGAGAGAGAGACGAAAAAGCGATCCGCTCCACGGCTTTCTGCTCCTCCTCTATTATTTTTTTGGATCCCCGCTTCCTTTGACAGGTGACCCCAGGTGTTTCCTCTCCGTTTTCGGACCCCGGGGAGGGGTGTGCGCGTCCCACCAGAATTGCTTGCTTCCTTTGTCCTCCTTATAGCGCCCCCCATCAATTTGGGGGGGGCCACCCTGCCCCAATGGCGTCACCCAGCTTGCTGCACAAACATTGGTAGCTACTCAACCGGGGAGGGACAAATAAATCTCCCCCCCTGCCTTCGCACCGTTTCGGGCGAGGTCACCACAATCCTGCCGAGGGCGAGGGAGCCGCAGCGCGACGCTCAAGGCGAGGTCACACCACCATCTCGTAAGTTGGGGGACCCAGAGGGGAAAGAAAACGTCAACGACAACCCTGTTTCTCATCTGTGCTTTGGTGGAGCATGGTTTGTGTAGTTCGAGGAGGCAGTCGCCCGCAGCCCAGAGCCGTGGGGCTGAATTGCGGGGGGTAGACATGTCCCAAAGAAAACTGGGCGAAGTCGCACCGTCCCCTTTTGTTCAAGGTGGGGGATGCCAAATGAGAGACGGGAAGGAAGCAGAGCGTGGGTGGTCGGAAGGCTTTGAACAGAATAGAGACTAGAATAAGCTGGAAGGGACCTCGGAGGTCTTCTAGTCCAGCCCCCCCCCCCGGCTCGAGCAGGAGAACCTATCCTGGCTCAGACAATCTCGAAAATCTCCAGGGATGGAGCGCCCGCGATTCCTGGAGGCAGGCTGTTCCACGGGTTCCGCTGTTCCTGAGGGACGGACGAAGACGTCACGGAAACGCCTCAAGGAGGGAAGCGGCTGGGAATTCAGGAGAAACGTCCCGAGAGGGAGGACGATTAGCCAGTGGAACGGCTTCGCCACCGGATGTTGTGGCTGCTCCACCACTGGCAAGTTTTTTTTTAAGGAGAGACGGGACAGCCACTGGTCTGAAGCGGTTTAGGGTCTCCTGCTGGAGCCGGGGGTTGGACTAGATGACCTTCCTGGGTCCCTTCCAGCTCTGTTATTTGGAGGAGGGGGAGGAGGGGGGAGGAGGAGGGAGAGAGAAGGGTCTCCTGCATGAACAAGGGGGTTGGACTGGATGGTCTCTAAGGTCCCTTCCAATGCTAATGTTCTATGATTCTGTCAGGGTCTCCTGCTGTAGCAGGGGGCTGGACTAGAGGACCTCCGAGGTCCGTTCCAGCTCTGTCATTCTATGGTTCTGGAAGGGTCTCCTGCTTGAGCAGGGGGTTGGACTAGAGGACCTCCGAGGTCCCTTCCAGCTTTGTTATTCTGTTAGTATGTGGCACCAGGTACCCCACAGTCTTTTCTTCCTCCTCCTCCTCCTCCTCCTCCTCCTCCCCCTCCTCCTCTTCTTCTTCTTCTTCTTCTTCTTCTTCTTCTTCTTCTTCTTCTTCTTCTTCTCCTCCTCCTCCTCCTCCTCCTCCTCCTCCTCCTCTCTTCTAGCACTGATGATGCTAGCTAGTTTGGTCATGAAACGTCCCTAAGGAAACCATCCAGTTCAGAGGGCACCAGGGACCCCCCCCTCTCATTTCCACCCTGAGCTGAAAAGATTCCCCTCTCTCGGTGGGAGGTCAACGGTTCAACGTTTTATTCAGGTGGTCGTCGGGTTGGACGCTTCCTCCTCACTTCTCCTTGTCTCGGGAGACCCCCATGGAGACCCCGGCCCTCCAGACGGTCCGGCTGCTGTGTCTGATCGGACTCCTGCCCAGACCTTTGCAGGTACAAATGGGGCAGCAATCAATGGGAGTTTCCGTCTCTTTAAACGGGGGGTGGGTGGGTGGGTTTTTTTTTGCCGGAACAGGCAGCTTTCACACACACACACACACACACACACACACGCACACACGCACAATCTCTCCTTGATGCAAAAGCCACTTCCTGTTTTTAAGAGTGCGGTTGGGTTTAAAAAAAGAAGAGACGGTGCGGAAGACAAACCCCCACCTGGGGCCACCCTGAGGCCATCTAAACTCGGCCGAGGTCAGGGAGCTTTGTGTGTGTGGGTGGGGGGGGGTTGACCTTGTGGCCTCTGTGGCCTGGAGGGGTGTCCTGGAGGGGTGTCCCTCCAGGCCACGGAGGCCACAAGCTCACCCGTCTTGGGGTTTGCTCCAAGGGGTCTTCCAACTCCTTAATAATTATAAAAATACGAATCCCGGGCATATTTGTTCAATGATGCAATCTTCGATCTCCGGGAAGAGTATACTCCAGTTATTTATTGTTAAAACAACAATAGCCCCACTCTGAGGACGCTGGCAGAGGACCAGCGAAAGCTAAGATGTTTTAATCTTGTATATAACTTTTTTTATTGTTTTAAATGTTGTTTTAACAATAAATAACTGTAGTATATGTTTTCTGAGGTTTTCGCGGGTGTTTGTATGTAGGTCTTTGGTTATTCGGGTTATATTATATATATTTGGCTCTCTCAATGTCTTCTCCAAGGTCCCTTGGAGATATATATGTAGGTCTTTGGTTATGTAGGTTTGTATGACCTACATACAAACACCCGCGAAAACCTCAGAAAACAAATATATATACATATACATACATACATACATATATATATACATACATACATATATATATTACCTTGAGTGTTTCTTGATACACCCTGTCGACCCAAATATGGGAGAAATAAATCTTTCTTTTGCCTGCATCAGCTCAATCTAGAGCCATCCACAGGCAGCAGTCGTCAACTGCGACATTATTTTACATTTTTAGATTGCTAACAAAGAATAAAGGGAGAACCGGGATAGCTATTTCGAGTTTCTTAACTCTCTTCAGCCAGGCTTACCCTTCGGAGATTCGAACCTGGGCTATTTGCATGTTAGGCAGCTGTAGTAACCTCTAGGCCACAGGCTCTTTCTCACTTTGTCAGCTGTGTCAGGGAGGGAAGGTTGTTAGCAGTCTAAAAATGTAAAATGATGTCGCAGTTGGCGACTGCTGCCTGTGGATGGCTCTAGATTGAGCTGAAAGAGGAAAAAGAAAGAAGATTTATTTCTCCCATATTTGGGCCGACAGGGTGTATCAAGAAACACTCAAGGTAAATCTCCTCCCCCTGTCTCTTCCCTCCCTGATACAGCTGACAAAGTGAGAAAGAGCCTGTGGCCTTGAGGTTAATACAGCTGTCTAACATGCACACAGCCCAGGTTCGAATCTCAGAAGGGTAAGTCTGGCTGAAGAGAGTTAAGAAACTTGAAATAGCTATCCCGGTTCTCCCTTTATTCTTTGTTAGCAATCTAAATACACACACACACACACACACACACACACACACACACACACACACACCCTGCTGAGCTTTTCAGATATTCCTGCGACAGGTGGAAGGACAACGTGCCTTCGTTTGTTATCGTTAACCTTGTTATTATTGTTGTTCGCCTCATAATTCTGAATATTTGAAAAGCTCCAGGGTGGGATGTGGAGCACTTGGGGGAACATAAACAATGTGGTTTGAGAGCCGAGCACCACGTAGGAAAGGAGGAAAAAAGGAGATGGGAAGGAAGGAAGGAAGGAAGAAAAAGGAAAGAAGGAGATAGGGAAGAAAGGAGGGAGGGAGAGAAAGAAAGAAAGAAAGAAAGAAAGAAAGGAGATAGGAAGGAAAGCAGGGAGGGAGGGAGGGAAGGAGGAAGAAAGAAAGGAAGGAAGAGAGACACAGAGAGAGGAGGGATAGAAAGAAAAAAACAGAAAGTAGGAAGGAAGGAAAGAGAAGAAAGAAAGAAGAAAGAAAGAAGAAAGAAAAAGAAAAAAGAAGATAGGAAGGAAAGGAGGGAGGGAGGGAGGGAGGAAGAAAGAAAGAAAGAAGAAAGAAAAAGAAAAAAGAAAGAAGATAGGAAGGAAAGGAGGGAGGGAGGGAGGAAGAAAGAAAGAAAGAAAGGAAGAAAGAAAGAAGAAAGAAAGAGAAAAAAGAAAGAAGATAGGAAGGAAAGGAGGGAGGGAGGAAGAAAGAAAGAAAGAAGAAAGAAAAAGAAAAAAAGAAAGAAGATAGGAAGGAAAGGAGGGAGGAAGAAAGAAAGGAAGGAAGAGGGACACAGAGAGAGAAGAGGGACAGAAAGAAAAAACAGAAAGTAGGAAGGAAGGAAGGAAGGAAAGAGAAAAGAAAGAAAGAAAGAAAGAAAGAAGGAAAGAAAGAAAGAAAGAAAGGAGATAGGAAGGAAAGAAGGAAGGAAGGAAGGAAGGAAGGAAGGAAGGAAGAAAGAAAGAAAGAAAGAAAGAAAGAAAGAAAGAAAGAAAGAAAGAAAGGAGTCAGCCTATGGCCCCCAACCATCTGGGTCCTCATTTTACCAACCTCGGAAGGACGGAAGGCTGTGTCAACCTTGATCTCATCAGGATCGAACTGCTGGCAGCAGGCAGAGTTGACCTGCAATGCTGCATTCTAAGCACTGCGCCACCAGGGGTCCCAATCATGATTTTCTTCTGGCTCTTTTTCCACGTGCCCAGTCTCAGAGGTTAAGAGGCTCGGCTTGTCGGCTAGAAAACCGGCAGCCCGGGCTCGAAAACCAAGCGCCACAAGATGGGGCGAGCTCCCATCCTCACCTCAGCTCCTGCCAACTTAGCAGTCCGAATCCCTGTCAAGACGAGTAGATAAATAGGTACCACTCAGATGGGAAGGTAAGCAGCGCTCCGTGATGTCAGACCGGCCCACGTAACCAAAGAAACATCTTCGGATGATGCTCGTTCAACGAAACAGAGAGCAACACCCGCCCCAAGTGTCAGACAGGACTAAACCAGCAGGGACCCCTTTACTCTACCTTCCCCCGCATGCTCCTTCGGGGGCTGAAAAAGACAACCGAGTTCAGGTTGACGTCACCCCCTGCTGGACTCTTTCCCTCGTGTCCTTCCTCACCGTCTCTTTTCCCGGACAGGTGTTGTGTCTGTCAGAGGTACCCCTCACCATGTTCTACGACTCTGTGGACGACCAGTATATTGACTGCAGCTCCACGGGGCAGAAGTCGGGAAAAATCCCTTTGGAGGGAAAGTATAGTAAGACCTGGGAAATGGCCAGAAGCCACTGGGACAGCCTTGGCCAAACGGTCGGTAGCTTCGATCCCATTTATGGCACGGCGATTGTGGCCTACACAGTTGGAGACGACCTGTACCGAGATTTCAACACCGCCGTACGAGAAGCCGGGAAATCCCAAACTTCTTACGACCAATTTGCCTTCAAGCACTTCTTCTTCCTCCTGACCAAGGCTGTCCAGGCCAAGAGGACCGAGGACAGATGCTATGAGGTCTTCCGCGGGATAAAAGGGATCCGTTTCACGGTCTCCGACGAGGTGGTTCGCTTCGGACAGTTCGCTTCCTCCTCGTTGGACAAAGAGGTGGCCCAAACATTTGGCAAGGACACCCTCTTCTCCATCAAGACCTGCTACGGAGTGCCCATTTACGACTTCTCATACCAGAAGGATCAAAAGGAAGTTCTCATCCCGCCCTATGAGACATTCACCGTGATCTCCCAGGAGACCACAAAGGGGGTCTTCGTCAGGCTGGAATCCCGGGGTGTGTTCAGCCGCTGCAACTGTGAAGTCCTGAATGGTAAGAGGCGGGAAGAAAGGAGAACATGGGGTTCAGGGGTTCAGGAGTCCCAGGGAGATTCTCGGCCAGGCCTGACGCTGCTGCAGAACTACATCAGTCCCAGGTGGACCTCCTTGCTCGTCGCCCCTACAGGGCGACTTTTTACCCTTTCCAGGGACCCCAGCAGAGCGAAACCGAATGCAGAAGACGGAGCTCGCCTACCAGTGTCCGTGGCGGCTGCCCAAAATGAATAAATATTTCACTCGCTGCCACACTAACCTCTCTGTCCCTCACCCCCTTTTTGTTTCCACAGCTGCAGGCCTCTTAACTCCAATGGGGATGTCCTTCCTTCTGTGGGTTCTCCTTCTAACCTGGAGCATCCTTGGGTCTCTAGGAAGCCTCTGACAGCTTGGTCATCTACGGAGAGAGTGTCCCTAGGAAGGAGACCAAGTGTGACACGCAAAATATCTTTGCAAGAAAGTGGCCTTTGTTTTTTTTTGTCCCGCTGACAAGATGAATTGCAAGAATTTCAGGCAACTCCAAAAAGGTGATTATGCTGGGCGCTTTGCAGCTTTAAGCAGGGAATTTGGAAGGCAGCCCAACGGTTTGGTTAATGAAAAGGCTAATTTGGGCCCATTGAAAGAAATGGCTTTGACTCAAAAGGAAAAAGATTAGTGTAAATGGAACCCACTCCCCAGAACAAAATATTTCCCCAAGGATGATTTCCCAAAAGAGAAGAAAAGATAATCCCCTTAAGAATAGGCAGAAAAACATCACCTGTCTTTCCTCCACCAAGACAGCCCACAGGTGTAGTTGGAGAAACAATGTTTCATTCAAAAGATACAATGTTGCCCATTCATAAAACTGGAGTCTCATTCAGAAAACATTGCATAACAAAGCAATCTCTGAAAACACAGGCTGACTAGATAAAAGACTTAAACTGATTATGTAGGTTAGGGCTAAATTGGAAAAAAAACCACACTTATACTTTCATTTCCCTTAGCCCCAAGGATCAGCCGCAACATCATACAGAACAAAAGGAAAACCTATAATGGAGTATTATCTCAAAGAACATAGAAAGAACACAAATTTACATGTCGATAGCAAAGAACTCAGAAGCATAAACATTCACTCACCAACAAACCCAATTTGCTAGTTGCCCCCAAGAGCACCCCTGTTGCTGTTATTAGGAAATAAACAGAACCTCCTTTCCATAAGCAGTTTGCCTCGTGTCTTGATTTTCGCTCATCACTTCTCTCCCGACTTCGAAGAAAGAACGGACCCGAACTGGTTCGTTTGGCAATTTGGCGACCACGAAGGGACTGCAAAGATACAAAAGGCGCATGGGTGCCAATCTAAAAAGCTAATAATAAAGCCTAAAATTTGATGTCACACTCACGTTTGATTCCCCCAACATCCTCAGCCGAGAAAGGGGAATGGAACAGGTGTGTGTGTGTGTGTGTGTGTGTGTGTGTGTATGACTGGAGAGGGCGATCCCAGGGAAAGAAGAGATTCAGATTGCAGCTCCCTCTGGATAAATCAATACCCATAGCTGTGCCCGGGCCCTGTGTGAGTTTCTGCAATGGAGGAGGGAGATTGGTGGCTGAGGTGCTTTAACTGCAAGATGGGACACCTTCCTAAATATGAATCAGATCTGAATGGGGGAGGGCTGTTACATTTGTTGATTGGAACGTTCTTCTTCAAAGAAAAGCGAGACCCAGAAAGCTGGATCCTGAGTCGGGATCTTTAAAAGAATAACAGAGTCGGAAGGAACAATGAAGCTCTAGTCCGATCCCCTGATCATGCAGGAGACTCTATACCATTCTGAATAAGAATAACAGAGTTGGAACGGACCTTTGAGGTCTTCTAGTCCAACCCCCCATGCAAAAGCGAGAGATCCTATACCAGGTGTGTCAAACTGCCAGCCCGCGGGCCGGAGACGTCATGATGAAGCCACACCCACCCCATTGCCGGCAATGGGGAAAAAGCTTCAATACATTGTGCGACATCACGTGATGTCACGAGTTTGACATGTCTGTCCTACACCATTCTGGACAAATGGCTGTCCAGTCTCTTGTTGAAAACCTCCTGTGATGGAGCACCCACAACATCTGGTGGCAAGCCGTTCCACTGGCTAATTGTCCTCACTGTTAGGAAGTTTCTCCTTAGTTCCAGGTTGCTTCTCTCCTTGGTTAGTTTCTATCCGTTGCTTCTTTCCCTGCCTTCAGGTGCTTTGGGAAAAAAGTTGACCCCCTTCTCCCTGGGGTAGACCCACAAGTACTGAAAGACTGCTATCATGTCGCCCTTTAGATCAGGGGTGTCAAACTGCCGGCCCATGGGTCGGATGCATTGTAGCGAAACGGCGCCCACCCCATTACCGGTAATGGCAAAAAAGTCACGCTATAGTGGGACACATCACATGACGTTGAGAGTTTGACACCCCTGCTTTAGATCATGGGTGTCAGACTCAGCACGTCACGTGACGTGTCGCGATGTATCGCGACTTTTGTTTGCATGGCCGGAGCTGGGGTGGGCGTGGCCTCTGTACGATACAACCGGCCCGCAGGCTGGCCGTTTGACACCCCTGCTTTAGAGAGCATTTTTTTTCAAAAATGGGATAGGCTTTCCTGCCTCGGCAGAGGGTTGGACTAGATGACCTCCAAGGTCCCTCCCAACTCTATTATTCTGTTTTTTGGTTTTTTTGGGAATTCTGTTATAATATGGCTCTTCTCTTGTGGTCCCTCCCTCCCAGAGCCCAGGGGCTTCCCACCACAGTTGGAGGGAGACCACCAGAATTGCTTGCTTGCTCCATTTTCCTGTTGTCCCCCATCACCTCTCTCCTTTGATGGTGCCTACGCTGACCCAGTGGTTGCCCTCTCAAACCTTGGCAGCCACTCAGCAAGGGAGGATCCACCGGAACACCTCTGAACAGTGTGCGAATGGACTGTAGTTCTCCACAGCTCCAGGGAGTAACACAAGATTCGACTCGACATCACCACCACCTTGTAAGTTGGAGACCTGGGTGGGTTTGGGAGGAATGCACACACAGAAAGTGACAGAATAGAATAGAATAGAATAGAATAGAATAGAATAGAATAGAATAGAATAGAATAGAATAGAATCGAATAGGAATCGAATCGAATAGAAAAGAAAAGGAATAGAAGAGAAGAGAAGAGAATAGAAGAGAATAGAAGAGAATAGAAAATATGGAATGGAATGGAATGGAACGGAGTGGAGCAGAGCAGAACAGAGCAGAATAGAAAATATGGAATGGAATGGAATGGAATGGAATAGAATAGAATAGAAGAGAAGAGAAGAGAAGAGAAGAGAAGAGAAGAGAAGAGAAGAGAATAGAATAGAATAGAATAGAAAATTGAATGGAATGGAGAATAGAATAGAATAGAATAGAATAGAATAGAATAGAATAGAATAGAATAGAATAGAAAATATGGAATAGAATAGAATAGAAAATAGAATAGAAAATAGAATAGAATAGAATAGAATAGAATAGAATATTGAATGGAATGGAGAATAGAATAGAATAGGAATAGAATAGAATAGAATAGAATAGAATAGAATAGAATAGAATAGAATAGAATAGAATAGAAAATATGGAATGGAATGGAATGGAACAAAACAGAATGGAGCGGAGCAGAGCAGAGCAGAACAGAAAATATGGAATGGAATGGAATGGAATGGAATAGAACAGAACAGATGGTGGACAATGGAAGGATTTATACTCCTTGCAGACAGCTGGTCATTTGACTTCTTTTAGAGAGGCATTGGGGCCACCTGGAGGCTTATCTGTGTCCTCGTGGGACTTTCTGATTATTCATTCATCCAGTTTATCATAACCGGTTTGCCAGACTCAACAAAAAATATTAGGTATCGCTTCTGCCAAACCAGTGTGAACTGGCTGAATCCCACCACTGTCTGAGGGGCTGCCCCAAAGAAGAGGGCGGGGTCAACATAGTCTCCAAAGCACCAAAGAAGGCAGGACAAGAAACAATGGGTGGTAAATGACCAAGGAGAGAAGCAACCTGGAACTAAGGAGAAACTTCCTAACAGGGAGGACAATTAACCAGTGGTTTTATTAGGTTTATTATCTTCTTCTTTGGAAGATCAAGAAACAATTTTTGAGAGAGTTGGTTCTATCGCAGAAACAGGACCCAGTTGCAGTGAGAAGAACAGGATTTCTCCCTCTTCCTCTCCCTCTCCCTCCCTCCCTCCCCCCCCTCTCTCTCACACACACAATATCATGGTTCCGACAGATGAAACTCTTCAAAAGAACTTCGAGGCATTGTTTACCTTAAAGAATCTTTATTTTGAGTAGCATAATATCGGCACGGCATAATCAAAGCCAAAAACGGAATTCCCCTCCCCTGGGCACATAGTATCCAAGCACAATTCCCTCCTTCAATTAACAGTCATAAATCACATTCCCCAATCAGCATGAAGCATCGGCCTCCTCTCCAGTTCTCCGGCCCGCCAATTCCTTATCAGCTCTGGTTACAATAATCTCATGCTAGGTTTGGTGTTGTTATGTCTAGCTGGACTCTCGTTCACATCCCCCTTCGCAGCTTCATCTAACTCTAAAAGCAAAAAGTAAAAGATGGCTACATTTTCCTCTGTTGTCAATGCAAAAACATCCATTGACACACGCACACCCCTCTCACTTCCCTGGATGTAGAATATAGACTCAAGGTACCGAATTTGAAATTATATTATGATGCGGTGGTTTTAACATTAATTAGTGACTGGGTAAATTTGACAAATCTTGAGATACTCCATCTAGAGGGATGGGACTTACTTTTTGGGTGGCATGCCTATTTAATATTCAATAAAAAAGTGGATTGGGCTTTTAAATCTCACATTCTAAGAACTTCTTTACTTAGGATTTGGAGAAAATATTATAAAAGTGATTTTAAAGTACCATTATGGGCTATACCCTGGCATGCGATAGAAGGAATAAAAAGAGGTGTTAAAATGGACATGGTGTCTTATAGACAGCTACTCAGATGGGATGGACAAAATTGGCAATTAAAATTACGGGAGGAGTTAGCACAAGAAAATATTATTTATTCTTGGTTTCAATATAGGCAATTAGCAGACAGATGGAAGGTGGATTGCAAGGTGGGTTTTCTTAGAGAAGATGAAAATCTTATTAAGCAAGTGAAGGATCAAAGACAAGCCCATATTAAGAGAATTTATGGGGTGCTAGTTGAATTGGACTCAGAAACGGAATTAATTAAAGATTGTATGATTAGATGGGCCCAAAACTTTGGTGAATCAGTCCCATTGGATACATGGGAAACCATTTGGGTAAGAAATGTCAAATTTACACAGGCACAGAATTTAAGGGAGAATTTTTATAAAATGTTTTATAGATGGCACCTTGACCCACAAAAAATGTCTTTCATGTACCCGGACTTACAGCCTAAATGTTGGAGATGTGGTTGCTTGGATGCCACCTATTACCACATTTGGTGGTCGTGCAGAGAGATAAAAGCATTTTGGATTAAGATATGGTGGAATATTCAGAGAATTTTTAGAAGGAGGGTAAAATTTACTCCGCAGTTATTTTTGTTGGGTACAGTTACTGATTGTGATACAAAGGAGGTTATATTGATGTTAAATTTGATTACAGCCGCAAGGCTGTTAGTAGGACAATATTGGAAGAAGGAATCCTTGCCTACACTGCAGGAATGGTTTTTGAAAGTGTCTTATTTGGCGGAAATGGCAAAGATTTCGGCTTTTTTAAAGGAACAAACGCAAGAGAAATTTCTTGCTGTTTGGGATAAATGGATAGAATTTATACAATTTAAATTGGATATAAAAAAATATCACATTGCCTTTTCATAATTCTTATTTCTATATACATATACATATATTTCAGTCTTATTTTTTTTTCTTTTTTATATATAATTTTTTTTAATTCTTTTTTAATTAAGCCTATATTCTGCTCTGGGAAGCTCAGGGGGGGGAAGGGGGGTGTTTTGGGGGGGATGGGGAAGGGGATGTTATGTTTAGTTTTTTGTATATGTTGTTTTCTGTTTTTGTATTGTTCTATTTTTTTCTGTTTTTTTGTAAAAACTTATAAAAATTCTCAATAATAAAAAAAAAAATTTGGAGGTACTTACCTCCTTTCCCAGTGACTGTTGAGCACAAGACTCAAAACTCCCTTTACTACCTTTTCTCCAAATGGGCAAGGTGCAGAAAACCCACCTGCAGAGAAAAGGGATCTGTCGCCAGCATAGTGAAAGCTTACCCAGGCCAGATTGATCGGATTAACTTTGGAGTCCCTTTGTGGTCGCCAAATTGTCAAGGTAATCTGTTCGGGCCTGTTCTTTTCTCTGAAACTGGGAGAGCAGCGGTGAGTGAAAATCAAGACCCAAGGAAAGCTGCTTATGAAACGGAGGTTCTGTTTATTTCCCAATAACAGCAACAGGGGTGCTCTTGGGGTCAGCTAGCAAATTTATTTATTTGTTTATTTCTGAGAGAATTTTTATGTTTCTGAGTTCTTTGTTATCGCTATGCGAATATGTGTTCTTTCAGTGTTCTTTGGGCTGTACACAATACTCTAATTGCTCTTATAGGTTTTCCTTTTGTTGTGTACGATGTTGTCGCTGTTGTCACTGATCTTTGGGGCAAAGGGAAATGTAATTATAGGTGTTTTTATTTTTGTAATTCAGTCCTAGGTTGTGTAATCAGTTTCACTCCTTTATATAGTTGGCCCGGGAAATATTTTATTCTGGTTCTGTTTACATTATTTTCCCCCCTTTGAGTCAGAGTCATTTCTTTCAATGGGCCCAAACTAGCCTTTTCATCAACCAAACAATAGGGCTGCCTTCTGAACTCCCCAATTAAAACTGCAAAGTGTCCCAAAAGATGCAAACCTGGCTAGCAAAGGAGCAAATGCAACCTGCAGGGAGTCTCTGTGTGTTTGTGTGTGTGTGTTTGTGTGTGTGTCTTTTGTCCCATGTAACAAAAGAAAGCTTTCATTACATACCAAAGATTTTTATTGCTAGATTTGTTGATTCCCGATACAGCCATCCCATATTATACTGTATATATACCAAATCCCTGATCCTTGCACCCAAGAGAAAGACTGCACCCTCTCCGAATAAATGGCTTTTTTGCATCTTGCACTTGGTCTCCTTCTGAGGGACGCCTTCTTCCTCAATAGCCAGGTTTTCCGAGGCTTCCTGGAGACCCAAGGGTGCTCCAGTTCCGAAGGAGACCCCACAGAAGGAACAGCCTCCCCGTTGGAGTTTAGTAACCTGCACCCGTAGAGACAAAAATGGGGTTAGGGGCGGCGAGGTTAAAGTGGCAGCAAGTGAAATTTTTATTCCTTTTATTTATTCATTCATTTTTATCCCTAGCCGAGAGGCCTCGTCTGTGACCTGAATACTTTCGTTCGATACCATTAAAAAAGAAAAACGAGAAAACTAAGAAAAATGCAGCATGGCTGCATCAAGAACAATCACAACCTGGATGACTGAGCATCATAGACATTTGGTCCATGTCTGGAACTATCTTGGTTTTCCAGCAGCCCCAGATAATGGCCGAGGTGCTACCGGGGTCATCTGAACCAGGGGTCCCAAAACTGTGGGCCGCAGCCCACTACCGGTCCGTAACCTATTCACAAGTGGGCCGCATGAGTGACTGGCATGCACATCTCTGCCTGTAAAGCCCCACTCATGTAAGCCTCGCAGATGCTCATGGCCTCACTTGTTCGAGCATCATGCGTGCTCCTGGTGCCACTCATGTGAGTGTCGTGGGCACTTGGGGTCCCACTCACACGAGTGTCACGGGTGCTCGGGACCTCACTTGTGTGAGCATCGTGAGCACTCGGGGGGCCTTACTCTTGTGAGTGTTGTGGGTGCTTGCAACCCCATTCATGCGAGTTCTTGGGGCCTCACTAGCGTGAATGTCATGGCTATTCTCGGCTCCAGTCGCACGAGCAATGGGTGCTCATGTGCGACTGTCTGTGCATATACTTGCCCCTCCCACAAACTATCCCCTTTTCCCCCCACTCCTTCCCCTCCCCAGTCACCAACCCAGAACAGTTGGGGAGCTATGCTCTGAACCCCAACTTCTCCTCTCTTCCAGCCTCTTACCGCTCAGGGCCTCACAGTTGAACCGGCTGGAAACACCGTAGGACTCCAATCTGATGGCGACCCCCTTTAGGGTCTTCTGGTGGTGGGTCACAACGAACGTCTCATACGGCGGGATGAGAACTTCCATTTGGTGCGGGTAGTACGAGAGGTCATAAATGGGCACTCCGTGACAGGTCTTGATGGAGAAGAAGGTGTCCTGGCCAAAGTTTTGGGCCTGCTCTTTGACCAAAGACGAGGAAGCGAACTGCCCGAAGCGGACAAACTGTTTCGAGTGGACTTTGAAATGGATCCCATTTACCCTGCGGAAGACCTCATAGCATTTGCCTATGATTTTCCTGGCCTGAACAAACCTGGTTAGGAGGAAGAAGTAGTCCTTGAAAGGAAAATGATTGTAAGAGTATTTGGATTTCCCGGCAGTGCGGACGGCGTCGGTGAAATCACGGTACAGGTCTCCACCGATTGTGTAAGCCACAATTGCTGTGCCGTAGATTGGATTGATATTGCCGACACTTGGTCCAAGTTTGGCCCAGTGCCATCTAGCCGCATTCCAGATCAACATATATTTCATCGGGACGGGAATGTATCCTGGCATCTGCACCTTGAACTCCTTCTTGTAATAGCAGTTAATATACTGGTCATCCACGCAATGCTTGGACATGTCGAGGGGAATCTTTTTGAGACACAACACCTGTGTGATAAAAGAGAAGGTGGGGAAAGACACAAAGGAAAGAAAAGAGGCCAATGCTGGGTGAAACCAGGCTGGCCCAGGTGCCTTCTTCAACCCCCAAAAGAGCAGAGGGAGGACGGAGTCCCTGTGGATTTTACTCCGCTCTTCGTTATCAACTCTAGGGGGCGCTGCTCATCTCCATTTCCAGGCCATTGAGCCCATGGTGTCCGAAGACATTTCCGTGGTCATGAAGTCACGGACCGCTGTCACATTCCCACCAAAGTGGTACCTATTTACCTACTCGCATTTGCGTGTTTTCAAACTGCTAGGTTATGAGGAGCTGAGACGAGGACGGGAGCTCGCCCCATCTTGTGATGCTCGGATCTCAAACGAAATTGTTTACGTTCCCCCAAGTGCTCCCAATCCCCCAGAGCGTTTCAGATAGTCCTGCAACATACCGAATTACAATGTCGGCCATAATCATGAGGTTGACCATAACAAACGAAGCAACGTTGTCCTTCCACACGTCGCAGGGATACCTGAAAAGCTCGAGAGGGTTTTCAAGACGGACACTTTCAACCCCAAACTACACTAAGGCGGAACTTGTCCGCCTCAAGGATAAAACCCCTGGGACACAAACCGAGGAATGTGATATATGCGGTATGATGCGGTGAGACACAGATCCGTACAGTGGAGACTCAAAACAACTACTTCACAAACGCACGGCGCCACACAGAAGAACAAAGATATCAGGAAAAAATTCAACCGTCCGCCTTCATTTCACAGACAAATGTCACTCTTTTGAAGATGACAAAAGTCCATATTCTGAGCACAGAGAGGACCATGGGTTCGAAGGAGGGTTAAAGAGGCCATCTGCATTAAGACTGAACAGCCTCCTCTCGACAGAGGGGGAGGGATGCGAGACCACCCATCTCCTGTCTACAACACGGTCCTTTCAGCAGTTCTAAGAAGGCTCCACACCCATTTGCACTATTGAGGTGACCCTGAAGTTACAGATAAACCCTCAAGTGGCCTCAACGACTCTCAGAAAGAGCACTAAGGACCAGAGAACTGCCGGGAATACAATCCTTCCATCCCCCACCATTTGGTCAGAACCGAAGGAGCTTCTTTGATGAGAAGCGAGACATCTTCAAGGAAAAAGAAAGTCACAACCAAGATTTTAACAAGCAGGAAGTGGTGGTTTTTTTCGTCAAGCGGAGAGGGGAGGACTGCCACCTGCCTGTCGGGCAAACCCTCCCCATTTGAAGAGGTGGACGCTCCCGCGGCTGAAGCTGCTCCCTTTGTACCTGCAAAGGTCCTACGAAGAATCCGATCAGGCACAAGACCTGGACCGTCTGGATGGTCGGGGTCTTCATGCTGACTCCTGAGGAAAGATAAAACAAGGAGAAGCCACAGTTGCGTGTAAACTCCACCGAGAACAGATATGTTAAACTCGCGACGTCACGTGACGTCGCGCAACGTATCGGGACGGGTTTGCCAGTGCCGGCAATGTGGTGGGCGCGGCTTCCAGATGACGCATCCGGCCCGCGGGCTGGCAGTTTGACACCCCTGTCCTCGAATCTTAATAAAATGTTGATCCAGTTAAGTCCTACCAATAAAGGAGAATCTATGTCGCTGAGGGTTGAAACGAGGGAGTCTTTGAGTTTGGTTCTTTTCTGGAAGACGTTTCATGACCCAACTAGGTGACGTGATCAGTGCTGGAAGGGACTGGGGTTTGTGAAGTGGAGGAAGGGGGAGGAGGTGCAGGAAGAGGAGAATTATGGGGTCCTTGGTGCTCTCTGAGCTCGGTGGTTTCCTTACAGACGTTTCATGACCCAGCTTGGTAACATCATCAGTGCTAGAAGGGAGTTGGGATTTTAGAGAGGAGGGGGAGGATGAGGAGGGGGAGGAGGAGGACGACGAGGAGGAGGAGAACGACAACTGTGGCGTCCTTGGTGCTCTCTGAGCTTGGTGGCTTTCTTGCATGGCCAAACTCGGGAACATCATCAGTCCTTATCCTCCTCTCCAGAAATCCTCCTCCCTTTCAGCACTGACGACGTTCCCTAGTTGGGTCATGAAATGTCTGCAGGGAAACCACCCAGCTCAGAGAGCACCAAGGATTTATTTATTTATTTATTTATTTATTTATGAGACTTATATACCGCTTTAAGTGCAAGCACTCTCTAAGCGGTGTACACCAGTAAGCAATGTATATATATATATATATTTACATTGTCCCCAACAATCTGGGTCCTCATTTTACCTACCCCGGAAGGATGGAAGGCTGAGTCAACCTTGAGCCGGTGAGATTTGAACCGCTGACCTGCTTCCTCCTCCTCCTCCTCCTCCTCCTCCTCCCCCTCCCTCCTCCTCCCCCTCCCTCCTCCTCCCCCTCCCTCCTCCCCCCCCTCCCTCCCTCCTCCTCCGCCTTCTCCATTCCCTTCTATCACTGATGATGTTCCCTAGTTGGGTCATGAAATGTCTGCAAGGAAACAGCCGAGCTCAGAGAGCACCAAAGACCCCACTTTCCTTCCTTCCTTCCTTCCTTCCTTCCTTCCTTCCTTCCTTCCTTCCTTCCTTCCTTCCTTCCTTCCTTCCTTCTTTCCTTCCTTCCTTCCTTCCTTCCTTCCTTCCTTCCTTCCTTCTCCCCGTCCCTCTTCCTCCTCCTCCTCCACCAACCCCCTCCCTTCTTCCCCCCCCAGTTATAAAGTTATAACTAGAAGCAAGCACGGGTTTGCTAAAACCAGATCAGGCCAAACCGATCTTATTTCATTCTTTGACAAAGCGACTAAATGAGGAGAAGAGGAAGCGACGGATGGAAACTCCTCAAGGAGAGAAGGCAACCTGGAATTAAGAAGAAACTTCCACACAGGGAGGACAATTAACCCATGGAACAGTCTGCCTCCAGAAGTTGTGGGTGCTCCATCCCTGGAGGTTTTAAAGAAGAGATTGGACAGCCCCCTGTCTGAAATGGGACAGGGTCTCCTCTTTGAGCAGGGGGTTGGACTAGATGACCTCCCGGGTCCCTTCCAAATCTCTGATTCTATAAGGATCTCCTGTTTGAGTAGGGGTTGGACTAGAAGATCTCCACGGCCCAACTCTTTCATTCTATCATTCTATAATGGTCTCCTGCTTGAGCAGGGGGTTGGACTAGAAGATCTCCACGGCCCCTTCCAACTCTGTCATTCTATCATTCTGTAAGGGTCTCCTGCTTGAGCTGGAGGCTGGACTAGAAGACCTCCATGGCCCTTTCCAATGCTGTCATTCCATGATTCCGTCAGGGCCTCCCGCTTCAGCAGGGAGGTCAGACTAGAAGACCTCCAGGGTCCCTCCCAACCCGGTGATTCTGTACTTCTTTAATTCCGCTCTCCTTTTATTATATTTACACGGAACCCAACAGCCAAGCTCTTATCATTAACCGTCGCTCCCAGCACTAAAATGGGGTGGATCAGTCCCTTTACATCAGCGGTTCTCAACCTGTGGGTCGGGACCCCATTTGGGGTCAAACGACCATTTCACGGGGGTCGCCAAACCACGCTGTCCGCCATTTTTTTCCCTTTTCCCTAGCTGTCCTACTCCCTCTTATTGGTGGCCACACCCACTTGGGGGTCACCACAACATGGGGAACTGTATTATGGGGTCACGGCATTAGAAAGGTTGAGAACCACTGCTTTACATTCCCTGTTTTCTTACTGGGAAAGTCTAAGGAACCTCCGGCGATTATTCCCGCGTCCCGGTATTTAGTAACTAATTAATAAACAGGTGAAAAGGGCACAGATACGATTATTGATACGCCCCAGGAGTGAGAAGTGATCCGACGGGGGCTGAAGGAGCTCTCCGGCTGTTGCAAATATTTGCAAGAGGAGTGCAAAACAAGAGAACAAAATAAGGAGTGAATATCCATGTCGGTCTATTTTTTTCCGGGGGGGGGGAGGGAAATCTGCATGTCGGGCCCCGTGAGGGTCTCCCCGAAAAACCGGCTTAAAGGTTTCGCACTGTCCCCCCCCCACTTACAAATCTTCTCGTTCCTTCTTTGGGGAAGGGGGGGGGAGAAATGGGTGCTTCTGCAGCCATCTCAGAACCGCCTACAAAGTCTTTTTTACACACGTGTTACCCTGCGTTGTTCTAGCTCAGGGTTGTCGTGTGGGGTCCTCCCTGCTCTCTGAGTTGGGTGCTTTCCTTGAAGACGTTTCCGGACCCAGCTAGGGAACATCATCAGGGCTAGAAGGGATTTAGAAGAGAACAGACCTGGAAGGGGCCGTGGAGATCTTCTCCAACCCCCTGCTCAAGCAGAAGACCCTTACAGAATGATAGAATGACAGACTTGGAAGGGACCTTGGAGGTCATCTAGTCCAACCCCTGCTCAAGCAGGAGATCCTTATAAAATCATAGAGTTGGAAGGGACCTTGGAGGTCATCTAGTCCAACCCCTGCTCAAGCAGGAGATCCTTATAAAATCATAGAGTTGGAAGGGACCTTGGAGGTCATCTAGTCCAACCCCCTGCTCAAGCAGGAGACCCTTACAGAATGATAGAATGACAGAGTTGGAAGGGACCTCAGAGGTCTTCTAGTCCAGCCCCCTGCTCAAACAGAGCCCCTACACCATTTCAGACAGGTGGCTGTCTCCAGTGTTGGAGCACCCACAACGTCTGGTGGCGAGCAGTTCCACAGGTTAATCATTCTCTCTGCCAGGGAATTTTCTCCTTAATTCCGGGTTGCTTCTCTCCTTGAGGAGTTTCCACCCACTGCTTCTTGTCCTGCCCTCAGGAGGAGCCTTCCTACAAGCCTTGGGGGAACCCCCAAATTCCCAACCAAGACTGTCTCTCCTTCTTTTCCCTTTCTGGATTTTTCATCCCCATCTTGAGGAATGGAGAGAGGGCAACTTTCCCGATTTTATTTGTGACTTTTTTTGGGAGGGGGGGGTATAAATTTCTAGGGCACCCAACTCACCTACACAGCTCTGGGCTTTTTGCAACGGCACAATCAAGCAATCCAAACAGCCGAATAAAAGCACAGATTAAAACAACAGATTTGAAACTGATATTTCTTGCTGCATTTCTCCCGAACCCACCCCTGGTCTCCAACTTACAAGGTTGCGGTGATGTCGAGTGGAACCTTGTGCGACTCTCTTACTCTCTGCAGGATTGTGGTCGCCTTGCCACGAAGTGGCTTCTTAAGAAGTGTTTCATGGCCCCTCCCCGGCTGAGCAGCTGCCAATGGTGGACAGGGCAACCCGGGCGAGGCCATTGGGGCAGGAAGGGCACCGTCCAAGAAGAAAAGTGATGGGGGGGAACAGGGGGAGGAGGGAGCAAGCGAGCAAGTCTGGTGTCAACCCCCCCCAGCTCTGGTGGGAAACCCCTGGAGGGAGGGGCCACCTGTCAAATTTGGAATATGGAATATAGACTAGACTGGACTGGACTGGACTGGAATGGAATGGAATGGAAAATTTGGAATGGAATAGAATAGAAATAGAATAGAATAGAATAGAATAGAAATAGAATAGAATAGAATAGAATATAGAATATAGAATAGAATAGAATAGAATAGAATAGAATAGAATAGAATAGAAAATATGGAATGGAATAGAATAGAATAGAATAGAATAGAAAATAAGGAATGGAATTGAATGGAATGGAATAGAATAGAACAGAACAGAACAGAACAGAATAGAATGGAACAGAATAGAATAGAAAACTTGGAATAAAATAGAAGAGAATTAATAGAATAGAACAGAACAGAATTGAAATAAGAATAGAATAGAGAGAAGAGAATTAAAAATAGAATAGAATAAAAATAAAAATAGAATAGAAGAGGAGAGAAGAGAATTAAGAATAGAATAAAATAGAATAGAAATATAAATAGACTAGGATAGAAATTAGAATAGAATAGAATGGAATGGAATGGAATAGAATAGAATAGAATAGAATAGAATAGAATAGAATAGAATAGAATAGAACAGAACAGAACGGAATAGAAAACTTGGAATAGAATAGAAGAGAATTAATAGAATAGAATAGAACAGAACAGAACAGAATAGAAATAAGAGTAGAACAGAGAATAGAGAAGAGAATTAAGAATAGAATAAAATAGAATAGAAATATAAATAGACTAGGATAGAAATTAGAATAGAATGGAATGGAATGGAATGGAATAGAATAGAATAGAATAGAATAGAACAGAACAGAACGGAATAGAAAACTTGGAATAGAATAGAAGAGAATTAATAGAATAGAATAGAACAGAACAGAACAGAATAGAAATAAGAGTAGAACAGAGAATAGAGAAGAGAATTAAGAATAGAATAAAATAGAATAGAAATATAAATAGACTAGGATAGAAATTAGAATAGAATGGAATGGAATGGAATGGAATAGAATAGAATAGAATAGAATAGAATAGAATAGAATAGAATAGAACAGAACAGAATAGAAATAAGAGTAGAACAGAGAATAGAGAAGAGAATTAAAAATAGAATAGAATAAAAATAAAAATAGAATAGAAGAGAAGAGAAGAGAATTAAGAATAGAATAAAATAGAATAGAAATATAGACTAGACTAGACTAGACTAGAATAGAATAGGAAATAGAATAGAATAGAATAGAATATATGGAATGGAATGGAATGGAATGAAGAGAGAGAAGAGAAGAGAAGAGAAGAGAAGAGAAGAGAAGAGAAGAGGAGGGGAGGGAAGGGAAGAGAATTAAAAATAGAATAGAATAGAAATAAAAATAGAATAGAATAGAAACAAGTGGCAGCACACAATCACTTTAAAATTCCGAGGTGTGTGTTATTGTAACATGTATCCCTTGCATTCAGGGACTCATTGCCAGGAGGGCCCGAGACGCACGGGACCACCGGCCTCCGACTCTTTCCGAGGTCAACCTAGACCCCTCTCTTAGGGATCTAGTGTCCCAGTGTGGGAACCGGATCCTGGCTTTCGACAACAGGGCCGAAGGAGAAGAGCGGGAGGCTCAGGTGGCCCAACTGATGACCATGATTGATGACCTGGTGAAGGAGCACAAAGATGCTCCTTGTTACACGGAAGACATGATCAAAGCAGATGCAGAGAACCAGCAAAAGTAAAATGTCTCCTCTTTGTTGTTTTCCTTTTTCAAATGGAGACCGGAAAGTCTTTCTTTCTTTCTTTCTTTCTTTCTTTCTTTCTTTCTTTCTTTCTTTCTTTCTTTCTTTCTTTCTTTCTTTCTTTCTTTCTTTCTTTCTTTCTTTCTTTCTTTTTCAAAACAATTTTTATTAGTTTTCCATTTTACACCAACACAGCTTAAGAACCCACGTGGAAACATGGTGATCAATTTTTTTTTTAAAACAAACAATAACCTAGTAAATTGTTGTTGTTGTTTGCGAAGTCGTGTCCGACCCATCGCGACCCCATGGACAACGTTCCTCCAGGTCTTCCTGTCCTCTACCATCTTTTGGAGTCCATTTAAGTTCACGCCTCCTGCTTCAGGGACTCCATCCAGCCACCTCATTCTCCGTCGTCCCCTTCTTCTCTTGCCCTCCATCTTTCCCAGCATCAGGCCCTTCTCCAGTGAGTTCTTCCTTCTCATTTGGTGGCCAAAGTCCTTGAGTTTCAACTTCAGGATCTGGCCTTCTAAAGAGCAGTCGGGGTTGATCTCTTCGAGGACTGACCGGTTTGAATATATTATATTAATATATTATATTATAATATATAATATATTATAGATACACAATATTTCTTTAAAAATTTCCCTCTCTATCCATATAGGATATTATAATCAAATTAATACATTTTCAGAGGAATTCATTTATTGCTATGTCTAACCATCAACTGCATTAATCAATAAAAAAAATTTTTAATCTATAAAAACCTATATTTCTTCACACATTTAAACGTAAAGAACTCTCCATTTACTTAAAAACATGATAAATCAAGTCAATAGCTTTCTAAAACCAATTCATTCACTAATATAACATTTCATCCAAGTTACTGAATTAAAAATAAACTAACATTCTCTATCTATTGATATTGTGATAAGCTCATTAAAGCATTTCTAAAAGACATTTTCATTGAAGATATCACTTTATATAGATTTCATTAATCAATAAAAATTTAGGAACTCATTATCCATCCCAAAGATCCTGTATTGTGCTTTCTGGAAAGTCTTTCTAACCGAGCGTCGGTTCCAAAGTGGCAAAGGGCAACGGCCCTGCGTTTCACTCCTTCGGTTCTGTGTTCTAATCCAACCTTCGTCATGTGACCTCCAAAGAACCTGAGTCAGAGATTCATGGCTGTTACCCCTGAGCTGATTCCTTCTTCCGGGAATCTGGTTTCTCCCCTCGGATGACAGGACTTCCTTCAAGGGCACATGAGAAGAAAGATTCCCCCACCCCCACCCCACTATCTATCTTTTAGAGCCATGTCCCTTTGGAAGCCCAGACTCTTTTGGGCTTCCCACCTATCAGTCTTTCGAGGTAGGCCAGGCCGGGAAGCCACCACAACACCAGGAATATTAGAACTGGACTTTATTGATATGGATTATACTAGCAGAATCTTGAAAACGTCTCCCGTTCGCTCCGGCTGGCACTGAAGAACATCAAGGCAAGACCGCCTTGAGGTTCTTTCTCACCTTTTCCCGTTTTCCTGGGGTGGATTTGTGTTTTCTTAACAGCTGCCACAATTTTCTGCAAAGCACTCTCTGTAGTCCTCTACACACCACCTTCCGTTGGCCATTGTGGACTCACTAGAGCAGGCACGTCAGACTCGCAATGTCATGTGACATCGCATGACGTATCGCAACTTTCCCCCCCATTGCCGGCAATGGGGTGGGCGCGGTTTCGGCGTGACGCATCTGGCCTGCAGGCCGGCAGTTTGACATGTCTGCCCTAGAGAGATACAGCCTGAAAAGTCTTTATAACTGAGCTTCCAAAGGGCCAGAGCCTTGTGCTTCCGTCCTTCTGTTCAGGTATCAGTACCTGTGAAGATCTTGGAAAAGATAATCAAGCAACCAATCTGCAAATGCGGAGAAGTAAACAGGTTGTAACCGGTACCCAACGTGGGTTCGTCAAAAGCAGATCATGCCAAACAAAGGGACTAAACTAGTAGACCAGCGAAGTGCTGTGGACCTAGTATACTTGACAAAGTAGACCACAATCTCCTTCTTGGTAAGCTAGAGAGAAGTGGGATAGACAACGTCACCACCAGATGGATTTGTAACTGGTGGACAAACTGTACTCAACAATTAGCCCTTAACGCAGCCGTTCTCAACCTATGGGTCGCGACCCCATTTGGGGTCGAACGACCATTTTACGAGGGTCGCCAAACAACGTGATCCGCCATTTTTCCCCCTCAGGGGGTGCTGCCGCGCATGCACGCCTCGCATGCGTGCCGTGCATGGGGGCGGCACCGCACATGCGCGCCATGCATGGGGGCGGCACCGCGCATGTGCGCCATGCATGGGGCGGCACCGCGCATGCACGCCGTGCATGGGGGCAACACCGCGCATGCGTGTCGCACATGGGGGCGCTGCCGCGCATGCGCGCCGCGCATGGGGGCGCATCCATGTGACGGGGTTGCCGTTACACAAACGTTGAGAACCGCTGCCTTAACGGAACTACATCTACATAGAGGGGAGTAAGCAGTGGGGTACCACAAGATGCCTTCATAGGCCCAGGATTCTTAAATATCTTTATAAATGACTTCAATGAGGAAATAGAAAGGGAACTCATCAAATTTGCAGATGATACTAAATTGGGAGGAATCGCCAACACCCTAGAAGAGAAGCACAGGATCCAAAAAGATCTTGACAGACAAATTCAAATTCAAATTCAAAGTAAATCAAAGTAAGTGTTAAGAATGAAACATTGGGAGCTACATGCCTCTTTGTTTCCACTTGCCATTAGAGTAAGGGGGGGGAGTGTTGCTTTAGAATGGGTTAGATGGAAGACCGTGAGAGCCTGAAACATTTTCAAGGACACTGCAGCAGGTGTCAAGAGGAAGCAGACGGTTCCCATAACAAAGTGACATCGTTAGATTTTAAAAATGGGGTCTTTTGATTTATTAGAGAGGATCCTAAAGTCTCAACTAATGGGCTAAAGGGAGATTTTGAGATGAAGGGAAATACCGTATTTTCCGGCATATAAGACGACTTTCTAAAGCGCGGAAATCGGCGCCGAAGTTGGTCGTCTTATGCCGTCGTCTTATATGCCGGAAACTATGGTAGTTTCTGGCGGATAAGATGACTTTCTAGGCATGGAAATAGATGCCGAAGTCGGAGGTTGTCTTATACGCCGGGTCGCCTTATACACCGGAAAATACGGTATGTTTATTAGATTTAACTATTGATGGAAAATGATAAAAAATAAGGGATTAATTGGTCTAATATTGAGGATTTAGATGTATAGGGGAAATGAAAATTAACTATTAGGAAATAGCTTTGAATTATTGTTAGCCCAGATAACATAGACGATGGATACTCCATTAGTAAGTGGTGATGTACTAGGATGAGAAATAGAAAATGTCTATGAAATAAAATAAGAATATAATTAAGTAATAGGTGTATTTTAAATATTATACTTTTTATGTAGTGAAATAAAGGAAATTTGGGTTACCTGAAATTTAAATACTATGGACATTAAAGGTTAAATTGGAATATTATAATTAAAAATTAGGTAAAATTTAAATACAGGACATGGATATATATAAACATAAAGATATTGATAAATGTTTTAACTGAGCTTGTTATAATTACAAATTTACTAGCTTAAATATGATATAGCAAATGTTGAGGGAAATAGAGAAAGAATTTTTTGATGATATAACCTGAGACATGTACAAAAGATTTTGTTATTGTACTATTGACTACCCAATCACCATGCTGCTTTTTAAATACTTAAATGTAAAACTGGAAAACCAATAAAAACTTATTATATAAAAAGAATGGGTTAGATGAAGGACCGTGAGAGCCTGAAACATTTTCAAGGACCCTGCAGCAGGTGTCGAGACGAAGCAGACGGTTCCCATAACAAAGTGACATCGTTTACATGGATTACATGTGAGGTTGAGGTTTTGGCTGGGGAAAGTATTGTTTAATCCTACAAGCTGACATCTGGGAACCTCAGAGTTAGTTTTGCTTCGACATTACCATGCATTGTATTCAATAAAAACAGTAAGATTTTCGGAAATGGAGTTTTGTTTGGATTCTTGAGCTGGATGTTGACATTAAGATTTTACACTGAGACAAGAAAAACCAACTGTACAGGTACAGATTAGATAGAACTTGGTTTAATGCCAGTAACCATGAGAGGGATCTTGGAGTGCTAATAGACAATCTGTCATGGTTCCGACAGATGTTACTCTTCAAAGAACTTCGAGGCATTGTTTACCTTAAATAATCTTTATTCAAATAACATGGCATCGGCACTCGAAGCCAAAATCTGACTTCCCCTCCCCTCAGCACATAGATCAAAGCACAATTCCCTCCTACAACTAACAGTCATAAATCACATTCTCCAATTAGTTTGAAATGCTGGCTTTCTGCCCAGTTCTTCATCCCACCATGCCTTATCAGCTCTTATTACAATATTGTATGTCTAACTCCCATCACATTCCTCCCCCTCCCCCAATATCATCACATGAAGTTCTAATGCCGCTTCACGAAGCCTTAGCAAGACAACATTTGGAATTCTGAAGGCAGTTTTGGTCACCATGATATAAAAAAAGATGAGACTCTAGAAAGAGTGCAGAAAAGAGATCCTCAATCATCCAGGTCATGGTTGTCCCAAAGGTGCTTCTTCAAAAGCCAGAGGGAAAGGTAGAGAAAGAGGCCTGAGGGAAAGATGGAGAAAGCAGCCGGAGGGAAACATAGACAAAGAAGCCTGAGAGAAAGGTAGAGAAGGAAACCTGAGGGAAAGAAAAAAAGAGGCTTGAGGGAAAGATAGACAAAAAGGCTTGAGGGAATGGCAGAGAAAGAGGCCTGAGGGAAAGATAGATAAAGAGGCCTGAGAGAAAGATGGAGAAAAAGGCCTGAGGGAAACATAAAGAGTCCAGAGGGAAAGGTAGAGAAAGAGGTCTGAGGGAAATATGGAGAAAGAGGCCTGAGGGGAACCTAAAGAGGCCTGAGGGAAAGGGAGAGAAAGAGGCCTGAGGGAATTATAGAGAAAGAGGCCTGAGGGAAAGGCAGAGAAAGAGGCTGAGGGAAAGTAAAGAAAGAGGCCTGAGGGAAAGGTAGAGAAAGAGGCCTGAGAGAAAGATGGAGAAAGAGGCCTGAGGGAAACATAAAGAGTCCTGAGGGAAAGGTAGAGAAAGAGGCCTGAGGGAAAGGGAGAGAAAGAGGCCTAAGAGAAAGGCAGAGAAAGAGGCTGAGGGAAAGTAAAGAAAGAGGCCTGAGGGAAAAGTAGAGAAAGAATCCTGAGGGAAACATGGAGAAAGATGCCTGAGGGAAACCTAAAGAGGCCTGAGGGAAAGCGAGAAAAAGAGGCCCGAGAGAAAGTAGAGAAAGAGGCCCGAGGGAAAGTAGAGAAAGAAGCCTGAGGGAAAGGCAGAAAAAGAGAAACAGGAAATGTGTTGGGGGAAATGATTTTCAAAAATGATGTTCACAACCATCCAGCAGAGGGAAGCAACTCTCTCTCTTGGTCCTTCATTCTGCCATAACGGGTAATTCTCTAAATTCGGCAACTTGAAGGCTGGTGGACTTCAACTCCCAGAATTCCTCCGCCAGCCAGGGAGGAGGAGAAGCTGTATAGAGCAGGAGTCTCCAAACATGGCAACTTTTGAGACATGCGACCTGGGGAATTCTGGGAGTTGAAGTTCACAAGTCTTCAAGTTAACTCATTGTTGGTAAAAAATGGGGAAAAGATGTTCCTGAAATAACACGCTTATTATAGAAGTGTCCTGAATAGTCATCTGTTATGAATAGGTGGAAGGGAATTCTTTCTTTTTCCCACCGTGCAGTCATTTTAGGAAAGAAATATTTTATTCTAGAGAGCGATGGAGGCCATCTGGAGGTCCATCTGTGTCCCCGAGGTCACCCGAGCAGTACAAATGGACGTGGAGCCCAGTGGTGGGATTCAAATACCTGAATATCCAGTTCTCTGTGTGGATGCAGGCCTGGGATTCCAAGGTCAAGAATGGACTTCCGGAAGTGACCTCCATCACTCCCTGTGGGCTGCTAGGCCTGGGAGGCCTCGTCCAGGCCTCCGAGGCCTAGAACGGACTTCTGTAAGTGACATCAACAACACTTCCGGCAGTCTGTTCTAGGCCTGGGACTTCCAAGGTCGAGAATGGACTTCCGGAAGTGACCTCCATCACTCCCTGTGGGCTGCTAGGCCTGGGAGGCCTCGTCCAGGCCTCCGAGGCCTAGAACGGACTTCTGTAAGTGACATCAACAACACTTCCGGCAGTCTGTTCTAGGCCTGGGACTTCCAAGGTCGAGAATGGACTTCCGGAAGTGACATCCATCACTTCCTGTGGGCTGCTAGGCCTGGGAGGCCTTGTCCAGGCCTCCAAGGCCTAGAACGGACTTCTGTAAGTGACATCAAGAACACTTCCGGCGGTCTGTTCTAGGCCTGGGAGGCCTCCACCAGCCCTAGAACGGACTTCCGGAAGTGACATCCACGCACTTCCGGCGTGCCGTTCTAGGCCTGGGGGACCTCCTCTAGGTCTCCGACGCCTAGAACGGACTTCCAGAAGCAGCATGGGTTGAGCCGGTTCTCCGAACCCAACAAAATTTAGCGACCGGTTCTACTGAACCGGTGCAAACCTGCTGAATCCCACCGAGTTTGGCCAGTTTGAAGACTCCTGATGTATAAAATGGCTTCTCCTCCATGACGGGTCGAGGAATTCTGGGAGTTGAAATCCGCAAGTCTCCAAGTGGCCAAGTGTGGAGACCCCTGCTCTATAGAGCTGCTTCTACTCCGAGGGAATTTGGCTAGTGTTCCCCCAGAATCAGTGTTCCTGCAATTCGTGCCCCCTTGCCAATGAGGAGTTGGGGTCTCCCACCCCCCCACTCTATCTTCTCTTGCTAAGGTTATACAAGGGAGTGTCCCCACTCCTCTTGGTTTCACTTTTGAAGTGCCGATACCCTGTATCAATAAACATGCTCTTTGAGGAATTTGCAAGCCTCCGAGTTCGGCTTTATTTGTCTCTGTCTGTTGGAACCATGACACAGGAGGCCTTAGAGAAGCACAGAATGACAGAGTTGGAAGGGACCTCGGAGGTCATCTAGTCCAACCCCCTGCTCGAGCAGGAGACCCTTACAGAATCATAGAATGACAGAGTTGGAAGGGAGCTCGGAGGTCATCTAGTCCAACCCCCTGCTTGAGCAGGAGACCCTTACAGAATCATAGACTGACAGAGTTGGACCTTGGAGGTCTTCTAGTCCACCCCCCTGCTCGAGCAGGAGTTCCTCACAGAATCATAGAATAACAGGGCTGGACGGGACCTTAAAAGGTCTTCTAGTCCGACCTCCTGCTCCAACAGAAGACCCTCTACCCTTTCAGACAAATGACTGCCCGGCCTCTTCTTGGACTGTGCACAACTTCCGGTGGCCAGCTGTTCCACAGGTTAATCGTCTTCAGTGTTAGGAAGTTTCTCCTCAGTTCTAGGTTGCTTCTCTCCTGGATTAGTTTCCATCCATTGTTTCTCGTCCTGCCTTCGGGGGCTTTGGAGAATAATGTGACCCCCCCTCTTCTTTGGGGCAGCCCCCCCCAAATACTGTAATCCTGCTATCAAATCTCCTCAGTCCTTTTTTCTGGACTCTCCATACCGAAATCCTGCAACTGTCCTTCGTATGTTTTAGCCTCCAGGGCTTCGATTCTCCTCGTTGCTCTTCTCGGCCCTTTCGCCAAAATCTCAACCTCTTTTTCGACCAAAACCCGATGCTCTTTTCCAGGTCCGGCCTGACCTCCACTTCCTTTCAGATTCCGGGAACTGTAGAAGCATCAGACCGGCAGGGGCCTCGGAGGTCCTCTAGTCCATCCCCGTGCTTCGATGCTCTCGGCTCTACCTTCTCGCCTGGTGGGTGAAGGTCTGAGCCTCTGGGCTGCTCAGCTGGCCTCGTTGAGACGATTGGCGCTTCGTTCTTCGCTTCCTCTTTTGGCAATGAATGGCAGATTTAAAAAAAAGAGAGAGAGAGAGAGAGACGAAAAAGCGATCCGCTCCACGGCTTTCTGCTCCTCCTCTATTATTTTTTTGGATCCCCGCTTCCTTTGACAGGTGACCCCAGGTGTTTCCTCTCCGTTTTCGGACCCCGGGGAGGGGTGTGCGCGTCCCACCAGAATTGCTTGCTTCCTTTGTCCTCCTTATAGCGCCCCCCATCAATTTGGGGGGGGCCACCCTGCCCCAATGGCGTCACCCAGCTTGCTGCACAAACATTGGTAGCTACTCAACCGGGGAGGGACAAATAAATCTCCCCCCCTGCCTTCGCACCGTTTCGGGCGAGGTCACCACAATCCTGCCGAGGGCGAGGGAGCCGCAGCGCGACGCTCAAGGCGAGGTCACACCACCATCTCGTAAGTTGGGGGACCCAGAGGGGAAAGAAAACGTCAACGACAACCCTGTTTCTCATCTGTGCTTTGGTGGAGCATGGTTTGTGTAGTTCGAGGAGGCGGTCGCCCGCAGACCAGAGCCGTGGGGCTGAATTGCGGGGGGTAGACATGTCCCAAAGAAAACCGGGCGAAGTCGCACCGTCCCCTTTTGTTCAAGGTGGGGGATGCCAAATGAGAGACGGGAAGGAAGCGGAGCGTGGGTGGTCGGAAGGCTTTGAACAGAATAGAGACTAGAATAAGCTGGAAGGGACCTCGGAGGTCTTCTAGTCCAGCCCCCCCCCCCCCGGCTCGAGCAGGAGAACCTATCCTGGCTCAGACAATCTCGAAAATCTCCAGGGATGGAGCGCCCGCGATTCCTGGAGGCAGGCTGTTCCACGGGTTCCGCTGTTCCTGAGGGACGGACGAAGACGTCACGGAAACGCCTCAAGGAGGGAAGCGGCTGGGAATTCAGGAGAAACGTCCCGAGAGGGAGGACGATTAGCCAGTGGAACGGCTTCGCCACCGGATGTTGTGGCTGCTCCACCACTGGCAAGTTTTTTTTTTAAGGAGAGACGGGACAGCCACCGGTCTGAAGCGGTTTAGGGTCTCCTGCTGGAGCCGGGGGTTGGACTAGATGACCTTCCTGGGTCCCTTCCAGCTCTGTTATTTGGAGGAGGGGGAGGAGGGGGAGGAGGAGGGAGAGAGAAGGGTCTCCTGCATGAACAAGGGGGTTGGACTGGATGGTCTCTAAGGTCCCTTCCAATGCTAATGTTCTATGATTCTGTCAGGGTCTCCTGCTGTAGCAGGGGGCTGGACTAGAGGACCTCCGAGGTCCCTTCCAGCTCTGTCATTCTATGGTTCTGGAAGGGTCTCCTGCTTGAGCAGGGGGTTGGACTAGAGGACCTCCGAGGTCCCTTCCAGCTTTGTTATTCTGTTAGTATGTGGCACCAGGTACCCCACAGTCTTTTCTTCCTCCTCCTCCTCCTCCTCCTCCTCCTCCTCCTCCCCCTCCTCCTCCTCTTCTTCTTCTTCTTCTTCTTCTTCTTCTTCTCCTCCTCCTCCTCCTCCTCCTCCTCCTCCTCCTCCTCTCTTCTAGCACTGATGATGCTAGCTAGTTTGGTCATGAAACGTCCCTAAGGAAACCATCCAGTTCAGAGGGCACCAGGGACCCCCCCCCCTCTCATTTCCACCCTGAGCTGAAAAGATTCCCCTCTCTCGGTGGGAGGTCAACGGTTCAACGTTTTATTCAGGTGGTCGTCGGGTTGGACGCTTCCTCCTCACTTCTCCTTGTCTCGGGAGACCCCCATGGAGACCCCGGCCCTCCAGACGGTCCGGCTGCTGTGTCTGATCGGACTCCTGCCCAGACCTTTGCAGGTACAAATGGGGCAGCAATCAATGGGAGTTTCCGTCTCTTTAAACGGGGGGTGGGTGGGTGGGGTTTTTTTTTGCCGGAACAGGCAGCTTTCACACACACACACACACACACACACACACACACACACACACACACACACACGCGCACAATCTCTCCTTGATGCAAAAGCCACTTCCTGTTTTTAAGAGTGCGGTTGGGTTTAAAAAAAGAAGAGACGGTGCGGAAGACAAACCCCCACCTGGGGCCACCCTGAGGCCATCTAAACTCGGCCGAGGTCAGGGAGCTTTGTGTGTGTGTGGGGGGGGGGTTGACCTTGTGGCCTCTGTGGCCTGGAGGGGTGTCCTGGAGGGGTGTCCCTCCAGGCCACGGAGGCCACAAGCTCACCCGTCTTGGGGTTTGCTCCAAGGTGTCTTCCAACTCCTTAATAATTATAAAAATACGAATCCCGGGCATATTTGTTCAATGATGCAATCTTCGATCTCCGGGAAGAGTATACTCCAGTTATTTATTGTTAAAACAACAATAGCCCCACTCTGAGGACGCTGGCAGAGGACCAGCGAAAGCTAAGATGTTTTAATCTTGTATATAACTTTTTTTATTGTTTTAAATGTTGTTCTAACAATAAATAACTGTAGTATATGTTTTCTGAGGTTTTCGCGGGTGTTTGTATGTAGGTCTTTGGTTATTCGGGTTATATTATATATATTTGGCTCTCTCAATGTCTTCTCCAGGGTCCCTTGGAGATATATATGTAGGTCTTTGGTTATGTAGGTTTGTATGACCTACATACAAACACCCGCGAAAACCTCAGAAAACAAATATATATACATATACATACATACATACATATATATATACATACATACATATATATATTACCTTGAGTGTTTCTTGATACACCCTGTCGACCCAAATATGGGAGAAATAAATCTTTCTTTTGCCTGCATCAGCTCAATCTAGAGCCATCCACAGGCAGCAGTCGTCAACTGCGACATTATTTTACATTTTTAGATTGCTAACAAAGAATAAAGGGAGAACCGGGATAGCTATTTCGAGTTTCTTAACTCTCTTCAGCCAGGCTTACCCTTCGGAGATTCGAACCTGGGCTATTTGCATGTTAGGCAGCTGTAGTAACCTCTAGGCCACAGGCTCTTTCTCACTTTGTCAGCTGTATCAGGGAGGGAAGGTTGTTAGCAGTCTAAAAATGTAAAATGATGTCGCAGTTGGCGACTGCTGCCTGTGGATGGCTCTAGATTGAGCTGAAAGAGGAAAAAGAAAGAAGATTTATTTCTCCCATATTTGGGCCGACAGGGTGTATCAAGAAACACTCAAGGTAAATCTCCTCCCCCTGTCTCTTCCCTCCCTGATACAGCTGACAAAGTGAGAAAGAGCCTGTGGCCTTGAGGTTAATACAGCTGTCTAACATGCACACAGCCCAGGTTCGAATCTCAGAAGGGTAAGTCTGGCTGAAGAGAGTTAAGAAACTTGAAATAGCTATCCCGGTTCTCCCTTTATTCTTTGTTAGCAATCTAAATACACACACACACACACACACACACACACACACACACACCCTGCTGAGCTTTTCAGATATTCCTGCGACAGGTGGAAGGACAACGTGCCTTCGTTTGTTATCGTTAACCTTGTTATTATTGTTGTTCGCCTCATAATTCTGAATATTTGAAAAGCTCCAGGGTGGGATGTGGAGCACTTGGGGGAACATAAACAATGTGGTTTGAGAGCCGAGCACCACGTAGGAAAGGAGGAAAAAAGGAGATGGGAAGGAAGGAAGGAAGGAAGAAAAAGGAAAGAAGGAGATAGGGAAGAAAGGAGGGAGGGAGAGAAAGAAAGAAAGAAAGAAAGAAAGAAAGGAGATAGGAAGGAAAGCAGGGAGGGAGGGAGGGAAGGAGGAAGAAAGAAAGGAAGGAAGAGAAACAGACACAGAGAGAGGAGGGATAGAAAGAAAAAAACAGAAAGTAGGAAGGAAGGAAAGAGAAGAAAGAAAGAAGAAAGAAAGAAGAAAGAAAAAGAAAAAAGAAGATAGGAAGGAAAGGAGGGAGGGAGGGAGGGAGGAAGAAAGAAAGAAAGAAAGAAGAAAGAAAAAGAAAAAAGAAAGAAGAAAGGAAGGAAAGGAGGGAGGGAGGGAGGAAGAAAGAAAGAAAGAAAGGAAGAAAGAAAGAAGAAAGAAAGAGAAAAAAGAAAGAAGATAGGAAGGAAAGGAGGGAGGGAGGAAGAAAGAAAGAAAGAAAGGAAGAAAGAAAGAAGAAAGAAAAAGAAAAAAAGAAAGAAGATAGGAAGGAAAGGAGGGAGGGAGGAAGAAAGAAAGAAAGAAGAAAGAAAAAGAAAAAAAGAAAGAAGATAGGAAGGAAAGGAGGGAGGAAGAAAGAAAGGAAGGAAGAGGGACACAGAGAGAGAAGAGGGACAGAAAGAAAAAACAGAAAGTAGGAAGGAAGGAAGGAAGGAAAGAGAAAAGAAAGAAAGAAAGAAAGAAAGAAGGAAAGAAAGAAAGAAAGAAAGGAGATAGGAAGGAAAGAAGGAAGGAAGGAAGGAAGGAAAGAAAGAAAGAAAGAAAGGAGATAGGAAGGAAAGAAGGAAGGAAGGAAGGAAGGAAGGAAGGAAGGAAGGAAGGAAGGAAGAAAGAAAGAAAGAAAGAAAGAAAGGAGTCAGCCTATGGCCCCCAACCATCTGGGTCCTCATTTTACCAACCTCGGAAGGACGGAAGGCTGTGTCAACCTTGATCTCATCAGGATCGAACTGCTGGCAGCAGGCAGAGTTGACCTGCAATGCTGCATTCTAAGCACTGCGCCACCAGGGGTCCCAATCATGATTTTCTTCTGGCTCTTTTTCCACGTGCCCAGTCTCAGAGGTTAAGAGGCTCGGCTTGTCGGCTAGAAAACCGGCAGCCCGGGCTCGAAAACCAAGCGCCACAAGATGGGGCGAGCTCCCATCCTCACCTCAGCTCCTGCCAACTTAGCAGTCCGAATCCCTGTCAAGACGAGTAGATAAATAGGTACCACTCAGATGGGAAGGTAAGCAGCGCTCCGTGATGTCAGACCGGCCCACGTAACCAAAGAAACATCTTCGGATGATGCTCGTTCAACGAAACAGAGAGCAACACCCGCCCCAAGTGTCAGACAGGACTAAACCAGCAGGGACCCCTTTACTCTACCTTCCCCCGCATGCTCCTTCGGGGGCTGAAAAAGACAACCGAGTTCAGGTTGACGTCACCCCCTGCTGGACTCTTTCCCTCGTGTCCTTCCTCACCGTCTCTTTTCCCGGACAGGTGTTGTGTCTGTCAGAGGTACCCCTCACCATGTTCTACGACTCTGTGGACGACCAGTATATTGACTGCAGCTCCACGGGGCAGAAGTCGGGAAAAATCCCTTTGGAGGGAAAGTATAGTAAGACCTGGGAAATGGCCAGAAGCCACTGGGACAGCCTTGGCCAAACGGTCGGTAGCTTCGATCCCATTTATGGCACGGCGATTGTGGCCTACACAGTTGGAGACGACCTGTACCGAGATTTCAACACCGCCGTACAAGAAGCCGGGAAATCCCAAACTTCTTACGACCAATTTGCCTTCAAGCACTTCTTCTTCCTCCTGACCAAGGCTGTCCAGGCCAAGAGGACCGAGGACAGATGCTATGAGGTCTTCCGCGGGATAAAAGGGATCCGTTTCACGGTCTCCGACGAGGTGGTTCGCTTCGGACAGTTCGCTTCCTCCTCGTTGGACAAAGAGGTGGCCCAAACATTTGGCAAGGACACCCTCTTCTCCATCAAGACCTGCTACGGCGTGCCCATTTACGACTTCTCATACCAGAAGGATCAAAAGGAAGTTCTCATCCCGCCCTATGAGACATTCACCGTGATCTCCCAGGAGACCACAAAGGGGGTCTTCGTCAGGCTGGAATCCCGGGGTGTGTTCAGCCGCTGCAACTGTGAAGTCCTGAATGGTAAGAGGCGGGAAGAAAGGAGAACATGGGGTTCAGGGGTTCAGGAGTCCCAGGGAGATTCTCGGCCAGGCCTGACGCTGCTGCAGAACTACATCAGTCCCAGGTGGACCTCCTTGCTCGTCGCCCCTACAGGGCGACTTTTTACCCTTTCCAGGGACCCCAGCAGAGCGAAACCGAATGCAGAAGACGGAGCTCGCCTACCAGTGTCCGTGGCGGCTGCCCAAAATGAATAAATATTTCACTCGCTGCCACACTAACCTCTCTGTCCCTCACCCCCTTTTTGTTTCCACAGCTGCAGGCCTCTTAACTCCAATGGGGATGTCCTTCCTTCTGTGGGTTCTCCTTCTAACCTGGAGCATCCTTGGGTCTCTAGGAAGCCTCTGACAGCTTGGTCATCTACGGAGAGAGTGTCCCTAGGAAGGAGACCAAGTGTGACACGCAAAATATCTTTGCAAGAAAGTGGCCTTTGTTTTTTTTTTGCCCCGCTGACAAGATGAATTGCAAGAATTTCAGGCAACTCCAAAAAGGTGATTATGCTGGGCGCTTTGCAGCTTTAAGCAGGGAATTTGGAAGGCAGCCCAACGGTTTGGTTAATGAAAAGGCTAATTTGGGCCCATTGAAAGAAATGGCTTTGACTCAAAAGGAAAAAGATTAGTGTAAATGGAACCCACTCCCCAGAACAAAATATTTCCCCAAGGATGATTTCCCAAAAGAGAAGAAAAGATAATCCCCTTAAGAATAGGCAGAAAAACATCACCTGTCTTTCCTCCACCAAGACAGCCCACAGGTGTAGTTGGAGAAACAATGTTTCATTCAAAAGATACAATGTTGCCCATTCATAAAACTGGAGTCTCATTGAGAAAACATTGCATAACAAAGCAATCTCTGAAAACACAGGCTGACTAGATAAAAGACTTAAACTGATTATGTAGGTTAGGGCTAAATTGGAAAAAAAACCACACTTATACTTTCATTTCCCTTAGCCCCAAGGATCAGCCGCAACATCATACAGAACAAAAGGAAAACCTATAATGGAGTATTATCTCAAAGAACATAGAAAGAACACAAATTTACATGTCGATAGCAAAGAACTCAGAAGCATAAACATTCACTCACCAACAAACCCAATTTGCTAGTTGCCCCCAAGAGCACCCCTGTTGCTGTTATTAGGAAATAAACAGAACCTCCTTTCCATAAGCAGTTTGCCTCGTGTCTTGATTTTCGCTCATCACTTCTCTCCCGACTTCGAAGAAAGAACGGACCCGAACTGGTTCGTTTGGCAATTTGGCGACCACGAAGGGACTGCAAAGATACAAAAGGCGCATGGGTGCCAATCTAAAAAGCTAATAATAAAGCCTAAAATTTGATGTCACACTCACGTTTGATTCCCCCAACATCCTCAGCCGAGAAAGGGGAATGGAACAGGTGTGTGTGTGTGTGTGTGTGTGTGTGTGTGTGTGTATGACTGGAGAGGGCGATCCCAGGGAAAGAAGCGATTCAGATTGCAGCTCCCTCTGGATAAATCAATACCCATAGCTGTGCCCGGGCCCTGTGTGAGTTTCTGCAATGGAGGAGGGAGATTGGTGGCTGAGGTGCTTTAACTGCAAGATGGGACACCTTCCTAAATATGAATCAGATCTGAATGGGGGAGGGCTGTTACATTTGTTGATTGGAACGTTCTTCTTCAAAGAAAAGCGAGACCCAGAAAGCTGGATCCTGAGTCAGGATCTTTAAAAGAATAACAGAGTCGGAAGGAACAATGAAGTTCTAGTCCGATCCCCTGATCATGCAGGAGACTCTATACCATTCTGAATAAGAATAACAGAGTTGGAACGGACCTTTGAGGTCTTCTAGTCCAACCCCCCATGCAAAATCGAGAGATCCTATACCAGGTGTGTCAAACTGCCAGCCCGCGGGCCGGAGACGTCATGATGAAGCCACACCCACCCCATTGCCGGCAATGGGGAAAAAGCTTCAATACATTGTGCGACATCACGTGATGTCACGAGTTTGACATGTCTGTCCTACACCATTCTGGACAAATGGCTGTCCAGTCTCTTGTTGAAAACCTCCTGTGATGGAGCACCCACAACATCTGGTGGCAAGCCGTTCCACTGGCTAATTGTCCTCACTGTTAGGAAGTTTCTCCTTAGTTCCAGGTTGCTTCTCTCCTTGGTTAGTTTCTATCCGTTGCTTCTTTCCCTGTCTTCAGGTGCTTTGGGAAAAAAGTTGACCCCCTTCTCCCTGGGGTAGACCCACAAGTACTGAAAGACTGCTATCATGTCACCTTTTAGATCAGGGGTGTCAAACTGCCGGCCCATGGGTCGGATGCATTGTAGCGAAACGGCGCCCACCCCATTGCCGGTAATGGCAAAGAAGTCACGCTATAGTGGGACACATCACATGACGTTGAGAGTTTGACACCCCTGCTTTCGATCACGGGTGTCAAACTCACCACGTCACGTGACGTGTCGCGATGTATCGCAACTTTTGTTTGCATGGCCGGAGCTGGGGTGGGCGTGGCCACTGTACGATACAACCGGCCCGCAGGCTGGCCATTTGACACCCCTGCTTTAGAGAGCATTTTTTTTCAAAAATGGGATAGGCTTTCCTGCCTCGGCAGAGGGTTGGACTAGATGACCTCCAAGGTCCCTCCGAACTCTGTTATTCTGGTTTTTTGTTTTTTGGAATTCTGTTATAATATGGCTCTTCTCTTGTGGTCCCTCCCTCCCAGAGCCCAGGGGCTTCCCACCACAGTTGGAAGGAGACCACCAGAATTGCTTGCTTGCTTCATTTTCCTGTTGTCCCCCATCACCTCTCTCCTTTGATGGTGCCTACGCTGACCCAGTGGCATCGCCCTGGTTGCCCTCTCAAACCTTGGCAGCCACTCAGCAAGGGAGGATCCACCGGAACACCTCTGAACAGTGTGCGAGTGGACTGTAGTGCTCCACAGCTCCAGGGAGTAACACAAGATTCAACTCGACATCACCACCACCTTGTAAGTTGGAGACCTGGGTGGGTTTGGGAGGAATGCACACACAGAAAGTGACAGAATAGAATAGAATAGAATAGAATAGAATAGAATAGAATAGAATAGAATAGAATAGAATAGAATAGAATAGAATAGAAAATATGGAATGGAATGGAATGGAACAGAACAGAATGGAGTGGAGCAGAGCAGAGCAGAACAGAGCAGAATATAAAATATGGAATGGAATGGAATGGAATGGAATAGAATAGAATAGAATAGAATAGAATAGAATAGAATAGAATAGAATAGAATAGAATAGAAAATTGAATGGAATGGAGAATAGAATAGAATAGAATAGAATAGAATAGAATAGAATAGAATAGAATAGAATAGAATAGAATAGAAAATTGAATGGAATGGAGAATAGAATAGAATAGAAAATATGGAATGGAATGGAATGGAACAGAACAGAACGGAGCGGAGCAGAGCAGAACAGAGCAGAATAGAAAATATGGAATGGAATGCAATGGAATAGAATAGAATAGAATAGAATAGAATAGAATAGAATAGAATAGAATAGAATAGAATAGAATAGAATAGAAAATTGAATCGAATGGAGAATAGAATAGAATAGAATAGAATAGAATAGAATAGAATAGAATAGAATAGAATAGAATAGAATAGAATAGAATAGAAAATATGGAATGGAATGGAATGGAACCGAACAGAATGGAGCAGAGCAGAGCAGAGCAGAATAGAAAATATGGAATGGAATGGAATGGAATAGAATAGAATAGAACAGAACAGAACAGAACAGAACAGAACAGAATAGAATAGAATAGAAAATATGGAATGGAATGGCACAGAACAGAACAGATGGTGGACAATGGAAGGATTTATATACTCCTTGTAGACAGCTGGTCATTTTGCCTTCTTTTAAAGAGGCATTGCAGCCACCTGGAGGCTTATCTGTGTCCTCGTGGGACTTTCTTACTATTCCTTCATCCAGTTGATCATCACCGGTTTGCCAAACTCAACAAAAAAAATATTAGGTATCGCTTCTGCCAAAGCAGTGTGAACCGGCTGAATCCCACCACTGTCTGAGGGCTGCCCCAAAGAAGAGGGCGGGGTCAACATATCCTCCAAAGCACCAGAAGGCAGGACAAGAAACAACGGGTGGTAAATGACCGAGGAGAGAAGCAACCTGGAACTAAGGAGAAACTTCCTAACAGGGAGGACAATTAATCAGTGGTTTTCTTTTTTTTATTAAAAGTTTTATAAATTTAATACAACATAACCCAAACCTCTCCCCCCCTTCCCCCCCTCCCCCACTTCCCAGAGCTGATTACCGTATCATAGTACAATTTTAAATTAGGCGCCTTACGTCCTCTTTCCCGTACATCTTGTATAATCTTAAACTTAACTCTTGGTTTTTTTTTCCCTGCCGAAATAAACTTATTAATCCCCTTCTGCCATTCCTCCAAGCTGGCATCTTTTTTTCAAAATAGGTATCATTTGAAACAAACAAACAAAAAAGAAACTTTGTAAGAATATTCATTTTAACTGCTGAGATTCTTCCCAACAAAGATAACTGTAATTTTTTCCAATCATTTAAATCCTTTTGAACTTTTGCCCGTAGTGTCTCATAATTATTTTTATACAATTTGACATTAGAAGCTGTAATATATACTCCTAAATGTTTAACCTTTCTCACTATTTCAAAACCTGTTAATTTAGCCAAAATATCCTTTTCCTTCATAGACATATTTTTCGATAATATTTTAGTCTTACTATTATTTACCTTAAAGCCAGAAACCTTCCCATACTGCAGTGTTTCCCAAACTTGACAATTTTAAGGCATGTGGACTTCAACTCCCAGAATTCCACAGCCAGCGTTGCTGGCTGTGGAATTCTGGGAGTTGAAGTCCTCATGCCATACTGAGTTAAAATTTCAACCAGATCCCTAACCGAATCTGTCGGTTGAGATAATGTCACAACCAAATCATCAGCAAAAGCTCTCAACTTATAATCATTCTTATTTATTTTTATTCCCTTAATTCTAGATGATTCTCAAATTTTAATGAAGTAAAATCTCCATTGTTAAAACAAATAACAATGGGGATAAAGGACATCCCTGTCTAGTACCCTTTTCAGTATTAAATGCTTCTGTTAATCCCCCATTAATTATAATTTGTGCAGATTGTTGTTGATATATAGCCTTAAGAGCATACAAAAATTTATCCCCAAAGTTCATTTTCTCTACTACTCTCAATAAAAATTGCCAATCTAATTGATCAAAAGCTTTTTCAGCATCCAAAAATATCAAAGCCGCAGGGATTTGGTTGTTCTTGTCTAAATACTCAATTAGATTAACAATTTGTCTCACATTATATTTCATATATCTTCCAGTTATAAATCCAGATTGATCACTATGAATCAATTGCTTCAAAACTTGCATTAATCTGTTTGCCAATATTTTTGAAAAAAATCTTGTAATCTGTATTCAAAAGAGATATAGGTCTATAATTCTTAGGCTGAGTCAAATCTTGATTCTCCTTTGGGATCAATGATATAAATGCTTCTCCAAGATGGAGGTACCTCTGCTCCTAACAGAATATTATTAAAAAGCTCCTTCAATGGTTCTATCATTTCTTCAGATAACATTTAATAATAAATTGCAGTTAATCCATCTGTTCCTGGAGCCTTACCAACCTTTAATTGCTTGATTGCCCAAATGATCTCTTCAGAAGTAATTAAACCATTCATCTCATCTCGTTGATCATTTGAAAGTCTAGGAAAATGTGCTTCCTGTAAGTACTTTTCTATATCTGAAACTTGTATACTTTCACTAGCATATAACTTTGAATAAAAGTCTAAAAAACTCCTTTTAATCAATTTTTGTTGATATACTTCTTTACCTTTATAATTTATTTTCTCTATAATCCTTAATTTCTGTTTCTTTCATAATTGGTAAGCCAACCACCTGCCATATCTTTATTTTGAGTAGCATAATATCGGCACGGCATAATCAAAGCCAAAAACTGAATTCCCCTCCCCTGGGCACATAATATCCAAGCACAATTCCCTCCTCCAATTAACAGTCATAAATCACATTCCCCAATCAGCGTGAAGCGCTGGCCTCCTCTCCAGTTCTCCGGCCCGCCAATTCCTTATCAGCTCTGGTTACAATAATCTCATGCTAGGTTTGGTGTTGTTATGTCTAGCTGGACTCTCGTTCACATCCCCCTTCACAGCATCATCTAACTCTAAAAGCAAAAAGTAAAAGATGGCTACATTTCCCTCTGTTGTCAATGCAAAAGCATCCATTGACACACTCACACCGCTTTCACTTCCCTTGGTGTAGAATATCAAAATTTGGAGGTACTTACCTCCTTTCCCAGGGACTGTTGAGCACAAGACTCAAAACTCCCTTTACTACCTTTTCTCCAAATGGGCAAGATGCAGAAAACCCATCCGCAGAGAAAAGGGATCTGTGGCCAGCATAGTGCCAGCAGAGTGAAGGCCTACCCAGGCCAGATTGATCAGATTAACTTTGGAGTCCCTTTGTGGTTGCCAAATTGTCAAGCTAATCAGTTCGGGTCTGTTCTTTCTCCGAAACTGGGAGTAGCAGCGGCGAGTGAAAATCAAGATCCAAGGAAAGCTGCTATGAAACGGAGGTTCTGTTTATTTCCCAATAACAGCAACAGGGGTGCTCTTGGGGGCAGCGAGCAAATTTATTTATTTGTTTATTTTTGAGTGAATTTTTATGTTTCTGAGTTCTTTGTTATCGCTATGTGAATATGTGTTCTTTCAGTGTTCTTTGGGCTGTACACAATACTCTAATCGCTGTTATAGGTTTTCCTTTTGTTGTGTACGATGTTGTTGCTGTTGTCGCTGATCCTTGGGGCAAAGGGAAATGTAATTATAGGTGTTTTTATTTTTGTAATTCAGTCCTAGGCTGTGTAATCAGCTTCAGTCCTTTATATAGTTGGCCCGGGAAATATTTTATTCTGGGGTGTGGGTTCTGTTTACATTATTTCCCCCCCTTTGAGTCAGAGTTATTTCTTTCAATGGGCCCAAACTAGCCTTTTCATCAACCAAACAATAGGGCTGCCTTCTGAACTCCCCAATTAAAACTGCAAAGTGTCCCAAAAGATGCAAACCTGGCTAGCAAAGGAGCAAATGCAACCTGCAGTGAGTCTGTGCATGTTTGTGTGTGTGTGTTTGTGTGTGTGTCTTTTGTCCCATGTAACAAAACAAAGCTTTCATTGCGTACCAAAGATTTTTATTGCTAGATTTGTTGATTTCCGATACAGCCATCCCATTTTATATATATACCAAATCCCTGATCCTTGCACCCTAGAGAAAGACTGCACCCTCTCCGAATAAATGGCTTTTTTGCATCTTGCACTTGGTCTCCTTCTGAGGGACGCCTTCTTCCGAGATGGCCAGGTTGTCCGAGGCTTCCTAGAGACCCAAGGGTGCTCCAGGTCCGAAGGAGACCCCACAGAAGGAACAGCCTCCCCGTTGGAGTTTAGTAACCTGCACCCGTAGAGACAAAAATGGGGTTAGGGATGGCGAGGTTAAAGTGGCAGCAAGTGAAATTTTTATTCCTTTTATTTATTCATTCATTTTTATCCTTAGTGGAGACGCCTCGTCTGTGACCTGAATACTTTTGTTCGATACCACTAAAAAAGAAGAACGAGAAAACCAAGAAAAATGCAGCATGGCTGCATTCAAGAACAATCACAACCTGGATGACTGAGCATCATAGACATGGTCCATGTCTGGAACTATCTTGGTTTTCCAGCAGACCCAGATAATGGCCGAGGTGCTATCGGGGTCATTTGAACTAGGGGTCCTAAAACTGGGGGCCACAGCCCACTACAGGTCCATAACCTATTCACAAGTGGGCCACATGGGTGGCTGGCATGCGCATGCGTGCCTCTAAAGCCCCACTCATGCAAGCATCATAGGTGCTCATGGGCTCACTTGTTTGAGCATCATGGGTGCTCCTGGTGCCACTCACGTGAGTGTCGTGGCACTTGGGGTCCCACTCGCATGAGTGTCACAGGTGCTTGGGACCTCACTTGTGTGAGCATTGTGAGCACTCGGGGGGCCTTACTCTTGTGAGTGTTGTGGGTGCTTGCAACCCCACTCATGTGAGTGCTTGCACTAGCGTGAATGTCATGGCTACTCTCGGCTCCAGTCACACGAGCAATGGGTGCTCATGTGTGACTGTCCGTGCACATACTTGCACCTCCCACGCAACCATCCCCTTTCCCCCCCACTCCTTCCCCCCCAGCCACCAACCCAGAACAGTTGGGGATGCTCTGAACCCCAACCTCTCCTCTCTTCCAGCCTCTTACCGCTCAGGGCTTCACAGTTGAACCAGCTGGAAACACCGTAGGACTCCAATCTGATGGTGACCCCCTTTAGGGTCTTCTGGTGGTGGGTCACAATGAACGTCTCGTACGGCGGGATGAGAACTTCCATTTGGTGCGGGTAGTACGAGAGGTCATAAATGGGCACTCCGTGACAGGTCTTGATGGAGAAGAAGGTGTCCTGGCCAAAGTTTTGGGCCTGCTCTTTGACCAAAGACGAGGAAGCGAACTGCCCGAAGCGGACAAGCTGTTTCGAGTGGACTTTGAAATGGATCCCATTTACCCCGCGTAAGACCTCATAGCATTTGCCTATGATTTTCCTAGCCTGAACAAACCTGGTTAGGAGGAAGAAGTAGTCCTTGAAAGGAAAATGATTGTAAGAGTATTTGGATTTCCCGGCAGTGCGGACGGCGTCGGTGAAATCACGGTACAGGTCTCCACCGATTGTGTAAGCCACAATTGCTGTGCCATAGATGGGATTGATATTGCCAACACTTGGTCCAAGTTTGGCCCAGTGCCATCTGGCCGCATTCCAGATCAACATATATTTCATCGGGACGGGAATGTATCCTGGCATCTGCACCTTGAACTCCTTCTTGTAATAGCAGTTAATATACTGGTCATCCACGCAATGCTTGGACATGTCGAGGGGAATCTTTTTGAGACACGACACCTGTGTGGTAAAAGAGAAGGTGTGGAAGGACCCAAAGGAGAGAAAAAAGGCCAATGCTGGGTGAAACCAGGCTGGCCCAGGTGCCTTCTTCAATCCCCAAAAGAGCACAGGGAGGACGGAGTCCTTGTGGGATTTTACTCCGCTCTTCGTTACCAACTCTAGGGGGCGCTGCTCATCTCCATTTCCAGGCCCTTGAGCCCGTGCTGTCCGAAGACATTTCCATGGTCATGAAGTCACGGAGCACTGTCACATTCCCACCAAAGTGGTACCTATTCACTTACTCGCATTTGTGTGTTTTCAAACTGCTAGGTTGTTAGGAGCTGAGCTGAGGACGGGAGCTCGCCCCCTCTTGTGGTGCTCGGGTCTCGAACGAAATTGTTTACGTTCCACAAGTGCTCCCAGTCCCCCTGAGCTTTACGGATATTCCCGTAACGTATGGAATTACAATGTGAACAACAGTGGTGGGGTTCAAAGATGGGAACAACCGGTTCTCGTGGGGATGCCACTTCCGGAAGTCCTTTCTGGGTCTGGGCAACAAAAAAATTAGCTCCCGGTTCTGCTGAGTTGATTCAAAGCGGCCAAATCCATCACTGGTTAACAACAACAACAACAACAACAATAACAACAACATTAACAATAACCAATGAAGCAATGCTGCCATTCCACATGTCGCGGGAATCTCGGAAAAGCTCAGGAGGCCTCAAGTGACCTCCACGACTCTCAGGGAGAGTACTAACGACCAGAGAACTGTCGGGGAAAATATATCCTTTCCTTCCCCACCATTCAGTCCGAACTGAAGAAGCTTCTTGGATGTGAAGCGAGACGGCTTCAGAGAGAAACTAAGTCCGGTTATGACCCAAAGGCGCCAAGGTGGGGGAACCTCGTGGTCTCTGTGGCTCTGTCTGGAGGGACCCTGCTCCCTGGCCTTGGCCAGGTTTAGATGCCCTCACAGTGCCCCACAGGCAGATTTTCTCCTTCACCCTCGACAGGGACCTGCCTCAACCCGATCTCCCAAGAAAGCAGAACTTCTTTTTTTTTAGACACAATCAAGATTTCAACAACAGGAAGTGGCTTTTTTTGTCGAGCGGAGAAGGGAGGACTGCCCGCTACCTGTCCGGCAGCTCCGCCCCAGTCGAAGAGGTGGACGCTCCCATGGCTGAAGCTGCCCCCTTTGTACCTGCAAAGGTCCGGTGAAGAATCCGATCAGGCACAAGACCTGGACCGTCCGGACGGTCGGGATCTTGATGCTGACTCCTGAGAAAAGATCAAGCGAGGAGGAGCCACAGTTGTGCATGAAAATGTTGAACAATTTAAGGGTCGAACCGGAGACCCTTACAGAATCACAGGAGGGCAGAGTGGGAAAGGACCCCGGAGGTCATCTAGTCCACCCCCTGCTCGAGCAGGAGACCCTGACAGAATCACAGAATAACAGAGTTGGAAGGGACCCTAGAGGTCTTCTAGTCCAACCCCCTGCTCGAGCAGGAGACCCTGACAGAATCACAGAATAACAGAGTTGGAAGGGACCTCGAAGGTCATCTAGTCCAACCCCCTGCTCGAGCAGAAGACCCTGACAGAATCACAGAACGACAGAATTGGAAGGGACCCTAGAGGTCTTCTAGTCCAACCCCCTGCTCGAGCAGGAGACCCTGACAGAATCACAGAATGACAGAGTTGGAAGGGACCTCCCCTGGCCTGAGCACATAGTATCAAAGCACAGTTCCCTCCTTCAATTAACAGTCATAAATCACATTCCCCAATCAGCGTGAAGTGCCGGCCTCCTCTCCAGTTCTCCAGCCCTCCAATTTCTTATCAGCTCTGGGTACAATAACCTTGTTTCTCACGCTAGGTTTGGTGTTGTTATGTCTAGCTGGACTCTCGTTCACATCCCCCTTCCCAGCATCATCTAACTCTAAAAGCAAAAGGTAAAAGATGGCTACATTTCCCTCTGTTGTCAATGCAAAAACATCCGTTGACACACACATACCTTTCTCACTGCCCTGGGTGTAGAATATCAAAATTTGGAGGTACTTACCTCCTTTCCCAGGGGCTGTTGAGCACAAGACTCAAAACTCCCTTTATTCCCTTTTCTCCAAATGGCCAAGGTGCGGAAAACCTACCTGCAGAGAAAAGGGATCTGTCGCCAGCATAGTGAAAGCTTACGGGGCCAGGTGGATCCGATTAGCATTGGAGTCCCTTTGTGGTCGCCAAATTGTTAAGCTAATCTGTTCAGGTCTGTTCTTTTCTCTGAAACCGGGAGAGCAGCGGCGAGTGAAAATCAAGACCCATGGAAAGCTGCTTATGAAAAGGAGGTTGTGTTTATTTCCCAACAACAGCAACAAGGGGGTTCTTGGGGACAGCTACCAAATTGGGTTTGCTAGTGAGTTTTTCTATGTTTCTGTGTTTTCCATTATCGCTATGTGAATATGTGTTCTTTCAGTGTTCTTTGGGCTATACACAATACTCTAATTGCTCTTATAGGTTTTCCTCTGTTGTGTATGATGTTGTGGCTGCTTTTGGGGGCTAACAGAAATGTAATTATAGGTGTTTTTATTTTTCTAATTTGGCCCTAGGCTGTGTAATCAGTTCCAGTCCTTTATATAGTCAACCCGGGAAATATTTTATTCTGGGGTGTGGGTTCTGTTTACACTGTTTCTGCCCCTTTGAGTCAGAGTCATTTCTTTTAATGGGCCCAAACTAGCCTTTTCATCAACCAAACAATAGGGCTGCCTTCTGAACTGCAAAGTGTCCAGAAAGACGCAAACCCGGGTAGAAAGGAGCAAATGCAACCTACAGTGTGTGTGTGTGTGTGTGTGTGCTGTGTGTTTGTGCGTGTGTTTTTGTGTGTGTCTTTTCTCCCCATGTAACAAAACAAAGCTTTCATTGCACACCAAAGACTTTTATTGCTTGATTTGTTGATTTCCGATACAATCATCCCATATCACATATACCCAATCCCTGATCCTTGCACCCTAGAGAAAGACTGCACCCTCCCTGAATAAACGGCTTTTTTGAGTTGCCTGAAATTCTTGTGCTTGTCAGGAGGGCAAAAAAAGCTACTTTGTAAAGATATTTTGCGTGTCACACTAGGTCTCCTTCAGAGGGACGCCTTCTCCCTTGATGGCCAGGTTGTCTGAGGCTTCCTAGAGACCCAAGGGTGCTCCAAGTCAGAAGGAGACCCGGCAGAAGGAACGGCCTCCCCGTTGGAGTTTAGTGACCTGCAGGTGTACAGAGAAAAAGGGGGCGAAAGGTGGAAAGGTTAATGTGGCAGTGAGTGAGATCGTCTCTTCCATTTGCTTTCTATTTCAGACAAATGGTTGTCCAATATTTTATTTATTTATTTATTGAAAGATCTCCAGTGTTGGAGCACCCACAACCCCTGGAGCAAGCTGATCCAGTGTTTAATTGTTCTTCTGTCCCTTTGCTGAGATGCCTCCTCCCATGACCTGAATGCTTTCATCAGCATATAGCAAGGACAGATGGAAGTGGAAAGTCAGTTCATTCCCCAGAAATGAAAATGTGGTAGTTCAAGCAAGTATCTGTTTTCTTTAGAATGGAAAATTGTGTGTGTGTGTGTGTGTGTGTGTGTGTGTGCAGGTATGTATGAGTGTGTGTGAGGACAGAAGGAGGGAGGCAGAGGGAGGGAAGAGGGAGGGAAGGAAGGAAGAAGGGAGAGAAGGGGAGGCAGAGAAAGATAGAGACCAAGGGACAAAGAGAGGGAAGGAGGGAAGAAGAGGCAGAGGTGGAGGAAGACAGAGAGACTGAAGGAGAGGGGGAGGAAGAGACAGAGAGTGGGGGGAAGGAGAGAGGGAGACAGAGAGGGAGGGTGAGAGAGCGGGAGGGAAGGAGACAGAGAGGGAGGGAGAGAGAAAGCAGGAGGAAGGGAGACAGAGAGAGGGAGATAGGGAGGGAGACAAGAGGGAGGGAGAGAGAGTGAGGGGAAACTAGGAAGAGGGAGGGAGACATGGAGAGAGAGAGGGAGACAGAGAGAGGGGAGGGAGAGAGAGAGGCAGAGAGGGAGAAAGACAGAGAGACTGAAGGAGAGGGGGAGGAAGAGACAGAGAGTGGAGGGAGGGGGAGAGGGAGACAGAGAGGGAGGGAGAGAGAGTGGGAGGGAAGGAGACAGGGAGGGAGGGAGGGAGGGAGAGAGAGCAGGAGGGAGACAGAGAGGGAGGGAGAGAGAGTGGGAGGGAAGGAGACAGGGAGGGAGGGAGGGAGGGAGGGAGAGAGAGCAGGAGGGAGACAGAGAGAGGGAGACAGGGAGGGAGACAAGAAAGATAGAGAGAGTGAGGGGGAACTAGGGGGAGAGAAGGAGGGAGGGAGACAAGAGAGAGAGAGAGAGTGAGGGGAAACTAGGAGGAGGGAGGGAGACATGGAGAGAGAGAGGGAGACAGAGAGAGGGGAGGGAGAGAGAGAGGCAGAGAGGGAGAAAGACAGAGAGACTGAAGGAGAGGGGGAGGAAGAGACAGAGAGTGGAGGGAGGGGGAGAGGGAGACAGAGAGGGTGGGAGAGAGAGTGGGAGGGAAGGAGACAGGGAGGGAGGGAGGAAGAGAGAGCAGGAGGGAGACAGAGAGAGGGAGAGAGGGAGGGAGACAAGAAAGATAGAGAGAGTGAGGGGGAACTAGGGGGAGGGAAGGAGGGAGGAAGACAGAGAGAGAGACAGAGGGAGACAGAGAAAAAAGGAGAGAGAGGGGAGAGGGAGGGAGAGAGAGAGGCAGAGAGGGAGAAAGACAGAATGGAGGAGAGGGGGGAAGGAAGAGAGACAGAGAGGGGGGAGGGAGAGAGGGAGGCAGAGAGGGAGGGAGAGAGAGAACATCTGGTGGCAAGCAGTTCCACTGGTTAATTGTCCTCACTGTTTGGAGGTTCCTCCTCAATTCCAAGTTGCTTCTCTCTTGGATTGGTTCCCATCTCTTGTTTCTTGTCCTGCCTTCTGGTGCTTTGGAGAATACCGCCCCCCCTTCTTTGGGGCAGCCCCCTAAACATTGGAATAACCGCTAAAATGTCACCTCATTTCTTCTTTTCATTAAACTGGACGTACCAAATTCCTGCAACCCTCCTTCCTTGGTTTTTGCCTCCATTCTCGTGTCATTCCCCTTGTTTTCCCCCTCTCGGACAAAATGTACACCAACACCCCTCATCCTGCAGACCCTCCCGTCCTCTCTGCTGCCTCGTCCGGCTCCCGACCCTTGCTGGCCCGAGGGCATCGGGGTGATGGTTCTTCATGCAACGGAAACCCGTGGACCATCTCTCTCTCCATCTCTCACTGCCTGCTTCTCTCTCTCCCTCCTTCTCTCCCCCTAGTTCCACCTGTTCCTCCCTCCCTCCCTCCCTCCATCTGTCCATCCCTATCTCTGTTGTCCTCCCTCCCTCCCTCTCCCTCCCTCTGTCTCTGTCTCTCTCTGCCTCCCTCCTTCTCTCCCCAATTCCCTTTCTTCCTCCCTCTCTTGATCTCCCTCCCTCCCTCTCTTCATTTGTCTCTGTCTCCCGCTCTCTTCCTAGTTCCCTCTCTTCCTCCCTCCCTCCCTCTCCCTCCCTCTCTCTCTCTCTGTCCCTTCCTCTCTGTCTTCCTCTCTCTTCCTAGTTCCCTCTCTTCCTCCCTCCCTCTTCCCCCCTCTCCCTCCCTCTTTCTCTTGGTCTTTCCGTCTCCCTCCCTCCCTCTGTCCCCCCTCTCTCTTCCTGTTCTCTCTCTTCCTTGCTCCCTCTTTCCCCCTGTCCATCCCTCCCCCTCTCTCTCTCTCGGTCTCTCTCACTCCCTTCCTCTCTCTCTCAGTTTCTCTGTCTTCCTCCATCTCTGTCTCTCTTCCTCCCTCCCTCCCCATCTCCCTCCCTCTCCCTCATTCTCTCTCCCTCCCTCCCTTCCTCTGCCCCCTCTCTCTGTCTCTGTCTGTCTGTCTGTCTATCTCTCTCTCTCTCTCTCCCTCTCTCACTGCCTCCTTCTCTCTCTCCCTCCTTCTCTCCCCCTAGTTACACCTGTTCCTCCCTCCCTCCCTCCATCTCTCCATCCCTATCTCTGTTGTCCTCCCTCCCTCCCTCTCCCTCCCTCTGTCTCTGTCTCTCTCTGCCTCCCTCCTTCTCTCCCCAATTCCCTTTCTTCCTCCCTCTCTCGATCTCCCTCCCTCCCTCCCTCTCTTCATTTGTCTGTCTCCCACTCTCTTCCTAGTTCCCGCTCTTCCTCCCTCCCACCCTCCCTCTCCCTCTCTCCCTCTCTCCCTCTCTCTCCCTCTCTCTCTGTCTGTCCCTTCCTCTCTGTCTCTCTCTCTTCCTAGTTCCCTCTCTTCCTCCCTCCCTCCCTCTTCCCCCCCTCCCTCTTTCTCTTGGTCTTTCCGTCTCCCTCCCTCCCTCTCTCTGTCCCCCTCTCTCTTCCTGTTCCCTCTCTTCCTTGGTCCCTCTTTCCCCCTGTCCATCCCTCCCCCCCTCTCTCTCTCGGTCTCTCTCACTCCCTTCCTCTCAGTTTCTCTGTCTTCCTCCAATCTCTGTCTCTCTTCCTCCCTCCCTCCCCATCTCCCTCCCTCTCCCTCATTCTCTCTTCCTCCCTCCCTCCCTCTCTCTCCCTCCCTTCCTCTGCCCCCTCTCTCTGTCTCTGTCTCTGTCTGTCTGTCTGTCTGCCTCTCTCTCTCTCTCTCTCTCTCTCTCTCTCTCTCTCACTGCCTCCTTCTCTCTCTCTCTCCCTTCCTCTCTCTCTCTCGGTTTCTCTGTCTTCCTCCATCTCTGCCTCTCTCTCTTCCTCCCTCCCTCCCCATCTCCCTCCCTCTCCCTCGTTCTCTCTGCCTCCCTCTGTCTCTACCTCTATCTGCCTCCCTCCTTCTCTCCTCTAGTTCATTTTCTTCCTCCCTCCCTCCCTTTCTCTCCCCCTCTGTGTCTGCCTCTCTTCCTAGTTCCCTCTCTTCCTCCTTCCCTATCTCCCTCTCCCTCTTTCCCTCTCTCTCTCTCTGTCCCTTCCTCTCTGTCTCCCTCTCTCTTCCTAGTTCCCTCTCTTCCTCCCTCCCTCTTTCCCCACCTCTCCCTCCCTCTTTCTCTTGGTCTCTCCATCTCCCTCTCTCTGTCCCCCTTCTCTCTCCCTTGTTCCCTCTCTTCCTCACTCCCTCTTTCCCCCCTATTCCTCCCTCCCTCTCTCTCTCTCTCTTGGTCTCTCTCACTCCCTTTCTCTCTCTCTTGTTTCTCTGTCTTCCCCCATCTCTGTCTCTCTCTCTTTCTTCCTCCCTCCCTCTCCCTCATTCTCTCTGCCTCCCTCCCTCCCTCCCTCTGTCTGCCCCCCCCTCTCTCTCACACACACACTTGTTTTGTTTTCCCCCAAAAGGCAACTAGACTTTCTCGGTGTTCCCTCTGAAGCTGAAATCCTGGACAAGAAGGGAAACGTCTTCGAAGAAAACACCAAGAAGGTCCAGTCGCCATTTTTTGGGGAGAAACAAAACGACACCTTTGGGGACAACCGTAACTGGATGATTGGGCGTCTCTGCAGACATTGGCTCCAGGTGGAACTGTTTTGGTTCTCCAGCAGGCCCAGAGAGGGACGAGAAACCCCCTGGGATCCCTGAACATCGGCTTCTCCCGTCGTCCAGCCTCTTACCTTTCAGGGCGTCACAGTTGAAGCGGCTGAATAATCCCTGGGACACCAGCCTGATGAAGACCCCCTTGTGGGTCTTCTTGCGACTGATCACGGTGAACTTCTCGTAGGGCGGGATGATGACTTCCTGTTGGTACGGGCGCAAGGAGATCGGGGAAATAGACACGCCGTAGCAGGTTTTGATGGAGAAGAAGGTGTCCTCGCCGAAACCTTGGGCTATTTTTTTGATCTTCGACGAGGAGGCAAACTGTCCGAAGCGGACCACCTTGCCGGGGATGGTGAAGCGGATGCCTTTGATCCCTCGGAAGACCTCGTAGCAGGCGGGCCCCGTCTTCTTGGCCTGAAGAGCCCGGTTGAAGAGGAAGTAGAAGTCCTTGAAGGCAAAGTGCTTGTAAGCGTATTTGGATTTCCCGCCCTCGCGCACGGCGGCGTTGAAGTCACTGTACAGGCTGTCTCCGATGGTGTAGGCCATGATCGCCGTGCCATAGATGGGATTGAAGTTGCCGAGGGTTGGGCCGAGTTTGGCCAAGTGGATTTTGGCCGCGTTCCAGGTCTTAAAATACTTTTTCGGCAGGGGAACGTATCCTGGAATCTTCAGCTTTTGCTCTATCTTGGAGTGGCAGTTATAATACGGGTCATCCAGAGAATTCGTGGACATGTCGAGGGGTATCACTTTGACACACGACACCTGTCCGAGAGAAGAGAAGGCGAGGAAAGACATGAAGGAGAGAAAAGAGCCCAGAACTCTGGGTTCTATCATACTCCCAGAAGGGAGGCGGAAAGACGTTGCGGTCTGTCTCTATCGCTACAATGTATCCTTCTTGCTGTCTCTGCATACTTGCTTTTTGAACTGTCTCTCCCTTGACGTTACCTCGGGGTGAGAAAGGAATGTGCCTCCGACCACCTGGCTTATCCCCTGTTTCGGAAGAGAACAACATCGCTACAAGCCCGGGAAAGACTGATGTTATCGGCTCCTTTCCCACAATGGATTTAACACCTGAGGATTGGCCCGCTCGAACTGACCGGATGAACTATTGGCATGGGGTTTGCTGGGGACTCTTTTAACCTATCGATCTGAGCGGGAAACCCTCAGATCCTGCCTATCATGCCTGCTATCAACGTCTCCTAATAAAAGTTCCTTTCGAAAGAAATGGCATCCACGAATTCTGCTTTCTCGGGATGAGGCCCTGACAGGGAGGGATACGAGACCGCCCGTCTCCGGTTTACAACACGGTCCTTTCACCAGTTCCCAGAAGGCTCCACACCCATTTGCCCTATTCAGCTGGCCCTGAAGGCACAGATAAGCCTCCAAGTGGCCTCAACGGGTCTCAGAAGGATTGCTAACGACCAGATGACTGCAAAGAATACAAATCCTTCCATCCTCCACCCTTCAGTCTGAACTGAAGAAGTGACTGAAATATTGCGGGCAAATTAAGCTTAAATAAGAACTTCGAAAATAGAATATATATATAGTGATCTAATCAATTAACTTTTATGAATATAAGTAAAAGATAAACCAATTGGAAAACAGGTTGTAGGTAGGTGTCATGAGCTGGATAACAGTATTGTATTTTTATAACACATGAAATATAAAAGCATCGGGATGGTGTATCTAAATGGAAAATCTGGATATTTAGATGATAAATGCTGAGAAAATAATAATAATAATAATAATAATAATAATAATAATAATAATAATAATAATAATAATAATAATAATAATAATAATAATAATAATAGTAATAGCTGAGCCTATGCAAAGAAGCTGAAGAAACAGTGGACCACCTGGTAAGCTGTTGCAAGAAGATTGCACAGACTGACTAAAAGAAGCGGCATGACAATGCAACAATGGTGCATTGGAAGATCTGCAAAAAATATCATTTGCCTGTAAGCAAAAACTGGTGGGATCATAAAATAGAGAAAGTCATAGAAAATGATAAAATTAAACTGCTCTGGGACTTCAGAATTCAAACAGACAAGCACCTGCAACATAACACCCCGGACTTAACAGTTATCGATAAGAAAGACAAAAAAGTCTGGATAGTGGACGTGGCAGTGCCTGGAGACAGCAGAATAGATGAGAAAGAACTGGAGAAGAGAACAAAATACAAAGACCTACAAATAGAAATAGAAAGACTGTGGCAAAAGCAAGCAAGGGTGGTACCAATTATCATAGGCACCTTGGGTGCAATCCCCAAACAACTGGAGCACCACTTGAACACCATTGGCATTGACAAATTCGCGATTAGTCAATTGCAAAAGGCGGCCTTACTAGGAACTGCTTCCATCCTGTGACAAGATCTGTAATACCATCAAACATCCATATCTGCCTATCCCAGGTCCTGGGTAAGGACTCGATAGGTAGACAAAATGCCAAATCCAGTCTGAACATCTGGCTGACTGTGCAATGATCCATAATGTTGTCCTTGGTAAGGACTTGATAGGTAGACAAAAATGCCAAACCCAGTCTGAACATCTGGCTGACTGTGCGATGATCAATAATAATAATAATATCATCCCAGGTCCTGGGTAAGGACTCGATAGGTAGACAAAATGCCAAATCCAGTCTGAACATCTGGATGACTGTGCGATGATCCATAATAATAATAAAGTTGGAAGGGACCTTGGAGGTCATCTAGTCCAACCCCCTGCTCAGGCAGGAAACCCTATATACCATTTCAGACAAATGGCTGTCCAGTCTCTTCTTCAAAACTCCCAGTGTTGGAGCATTCACCGCTTCTGGAGGCAGGTTGGGAGAAAGGGAGATGCAAGAAATATACTATTCATTAATATACTAATTAGGGTCAGCGAAGGAACGCAGTTGGGGAAGGAAAAGTTGAAGTTGGGGATTTTGGTGCGCGATTGTCCGTTCTGGCTTTACCCCACTGCAGTTGCCCTTGACTTCTCTTAAAACAGTGGTTCTCAACCTTTTTAATGCCGCGACCCCCCCCCCCCAACCGGTCGTAAGTCGAGGACTACTCAACCGCTCGTAAGTTGAGGACTACTCAACTGGTGCAGCACTGTTTACAGACTGGGACTTTTGGCGGGCTCAGCTGGGCAGAGACAGCCTGGACCATTCCTATTGGCTTTGGAAAGCCAATAGAATTAGACTCTATTCAAGAGAGTCTCTTCTATTGGCTTTCCAAAGCCAATAGAATAAAAGGGAGTAGCACAGCTAAGGAAAAGGGGGGAAAAACATGGCGGATGGCGTTTTTTGGCGACCCCTGTGAAGTGGTCGTTCGACCCCCAAATGGGGTCCCGACCCACAGGTTGAGAACCACTGTCTTAAAAGCACACCTCCGTCAACGAATGGAGCCGAGGAGCGTTTCAACGTAAGCGGCTTCAGTGTTTGGCAAGTCTGAAAAACGTAGCAGCGGGATGTGACTGTCGAGTAGGGAGGGGAGGGCGTGCCGCCTGCCCATCCGGCAGCCCCTCCCCATTCAAGGAGGTGGACACTCCTGCTGCGGAAGCTGCTCCCTTGGTACCTGCAAAGGTCCGGTGAAGAATCCGATCAGACACAACAGCGGGACCGTCTGGATGGTCCTCATGGTGACTCCTGAGGAAAGACAAACCAGGAGAAGGCACAGTTGTGTGTAAACCCCACTCAGGATCTTAAGGAAACATTGACCGGTTCAAGTCCTCCTAATAAAGGAGAATCTTTGTCGCTCACGGTTGAAAAATGAGGGGCTGTCTGAGCTGGGTGGGTTCCTTGAAGACCTTTCATGACCCAAACTAGGGGACATCATCCGTGATAGGAGGGAGGGGGATCCTCTTCCTCCTCCTCCTGCTCTTCCCTTTCTTCTCCACAAACCCCAGACTCTTCTTAGCCCTGACGATGTTGTCTACTTGGGTCATGTAACATCTGCACGAAAAACCACCCAGCTCAGAAAACACCAAGGACTCCACTGTCATCGTTGTCGTTGTCGTCCTCCTCCACCTTCTCTTCCTCCTCCTCTTCCTCTTCTTCTTCTTCCTCCTCCTCCTCCTCCTCCTCCTCCTCCTCCTCCTCCTCCTCCTCCTCCTCCTCCTCCTCCCTTCTAGCCCTGATGATGTTCCCTAGTTGGGTCATGAAACGTCTCCAAGGAAATCACTCAGCTCAGAGAACACCAAGGACCCCACAGTCCTTTCCATCCCTCCTTCCTTCCTTCCTTCCTTCCTTCCTTCCTTCCTTCCTTCCTTCCTTCCTTCCTTCCTTCCTTCCTTCCTTCCTTCCTTCCTTCCAGCACTGATCATGTTCCCTAGTTGGGTCATGAAACGTCTGCAAGAAAATAAGCAAGCTCAGAGAACACCAGGCACCCCACAGTTGTCCTCCTCCTCCTCCTCCTCCTCCTCCTCCTCCTCCTCCTCCTCCTCCTCCTCCTCCTCCTCTTCCTCCTCCTCCTCCTCCTCCTCCTCCCTCCTAGCCCTGATGATGTTCCCTAGTTGGGTCATGAAACGTCTGCAAGGAAACCACCCAGCTCAGAGAGCATTGAGGACCTCCTCCTCCTCCATCTCCTCCTCCCCCTCCCTCCTCCTCCTCCTCCTCCCCCTCCCTCCTCCTCCCCCTCCCTCCCTCCTCCTCCTTCTCCATTCCTTTCTATCACTGATGATGTTACCTAGTTGGGTCGTGAAACGTCTGCAAGGAAACCACGCAGCTCAGAGAGCACCCAGGACCCCACAGTCCTTTTCCTCCTCCTCCTCCTCCCCCTCCCCCCTCATCCTCCTCCTCCCTGCAAACCCCACTCCCATCTATTTACTCATCAAGTTCCCTCATCCGACGACGAAAGAGGTCGGCGTGACGGCGGAAACGTACAAAATTCCCTTCCTTCTTCCCCAAAGAACGAACGAATAAAATTCGCAAGTGGAGAGCAGTGCGAACACTTTAAGCCGATATTCATGGCTCAACCTCACGGCCATGACGTGCAGGTTTGTTTTTTCCCCCCCACCCACGCCGCCCACCCCAAGCAAGGGCCGACGTGGAAATTCACTGTTTTATTTTTCTGTCCTCTTTTGCCTCCCGTTGGAGCCTCCCTTTTTTACTCATGTTTATAACGGCTTCTTAAACCCCCGTCGTATCTTTTATCTTTTAGAGCCACAAAGAGGACTAGGGGATTGGAGGCTAAAACGTAGAAGGAACGGTTGCTGGAATTGGGTCTGTCTAGTTTAACGAAGAGAAGGACAAGGGGGGACATGACAGCAACGTTCCAATATCTCAGGGGCTGCCCCAAAGAAGAAGGAGTCAAGCTATTCTCCAAGGTGCGTGAAGGCAGGACAAGAAGCAACGGGTGGAAACCAATCAAGGAGAGAAGCAACCTGGAACTAAGGAGAAACTTCCTGACCGTGAGGACAATTAGCCTGTGGAACCACCTGCCTCAAGCGGTGAATGCTCCAACACTGGAGGTTTTGAAGAAGAGACTGGACAGCCATTTGTCGAAATGCTATAGGGTTTCCTGCCTGAGCAGGGGGTTGGACTAGATGACCTCCAAGGTCCCTTCCAACTGTATCATTGGACAGCCATTTCTCCGAAATGGTCTAGTGGCAGCGGTGCTCAACCTTTTTAATGCCGCGACCCCCCCCAACCGGTCGTAAGTCGAGGACTACTCAACCGGTCGTAAGTCGAGGACTACTCAACTGTGCAGCACCGTTTGCAGAATGGGACTTTTGGCGGGCTCAGCAGGGCAGAGACAGCCTGGACAATTCCTATTGGCTTCTGAAAGTGGCACACTCCCAGTTCTTGCTCTGGAGTGTGCCACTTATCGGCAACGATAAGAACCACTCGGCTGTGTTTGTGTGCTGTGTAAATAAAACAAAGCAGGAGATCCGGTCTGAAAAGGAGGGGAAGAGAAGGGGAGCAGCGGGGAAGGATTACAGAAGGACAGAGCTGGAAGGGGACCCCCGAAGTTCATCTAGTCTGCTCAACCAATAGACCCTTATAGATTAAACAGCTGGAAGGAACCTCGGAGATCCTCTAGTCCAGCCCCCCTGCTCGAGCAGGAGACCCTGACAGAATCATGGAATAGGAGAGTTTAGAATAGAATAGAATAGAATAGAATAGAATAGAATAGAATATGGAATGGAACGGAACGGAACGAAACGGAATGAAACGGAACAGAACAGAACAGACGGAACGGAACGGAACGGAACGGAATGGAATGGAATAGAATAGAATAGAAATAGAATAATGGAACAGAACAGAACAGAACAGAACAGAATAGAATAGAATAGAATAGAATAGAATAGAAGAATGATGAATAGAATAGAATAGAATAGAATAGAATAGAATAGAATAGAATAGAATAGAATGGAATGGAATGGAATGGAATGGAATAGAATAGAATAATGGAACAGAACAGAACAGAACAGAACAGAACAGAACGTAACGGACGGAACGGAACAGAACAGAACAGAACAGAACAGAACAGAACAGAATAGAATAGAATAGAATAGAGTAAAATATATTTTATTGATGACTTTTTGTTTTTTTATATAAATTTCTACAGCACCCAACTCACCTATGCAGCATAGATTTAAAAACAATGGATATTTAATGATAATAATAATGATAACGATAATGATAATGATAAAAAGTTGGAAGGGACCTTGGAGGTCATCTAGTCCAACCCCCTGCTGAGGGCAGGAAACCCTATATACCATTTCTGACAGATGGCTATCCAGTCTCTTCATCGTCATCATCATCATTCATCATCAAAAGTTGGAAGGGACCTTGGAGGTCATCTAGTCCAACCCCCTGCTCCAGCAGGAAACCCTATATACCATTTCTGACAGATGGGTGTCCAGTCTCATAATAATAATAATAATAATAATAATAATAATAATAATAATAATAATAATAATAATAATAATGTCAAAATTGAGAAGACAGCAACAGACAGTAAGTGCCGCCTATGCAAAGAAGCTGAAGAAACAGTGGACCACCTGGTAAGCTGTTGCAAGAAGATTGCACAAACTGATTACAAGCAGCGGCATGACAAAGTAGCAACAATGGTGCATTGGAAGATCTGCAAAAAATATCATTTGCCTGTAAGCAAAAACTGGTGGGATCATAAAATAGAGAAAGTCATAGAAAATGATAAAATTAAACTGCTCTGGGACTTCAGAATTCAAACAGACAAGCACCTGCAACATAACACCCCAGACTTAACAATTGTCGATAAGAAAGACAAAAAAGTCTGGATAGTGGACGTGGCAGTGCCTGGAGACAGCAGAATAGACGAGAAAGAACTGGAGAAGATAACAAAATACAAAGACCTACAAATAGAAATAGAAAGACTGTGGCAAAAGCAAGCAAGGGTAATACCAATAGTAATAGGCTCCTTGGGTGCAATTCCAAAACAACTGGAGCACCACTTGAACACCATTGGCATTGACAAATTTGCTATTAGTCAATTGCAAAAGACGGCCTTACTAGGAACTGCTTCCATCCTGCGACGATATCTGTAATACCATCAAACATCCACATCTGCCTATCCCAGGTCCTGGGTAAGGACTCAATAGGTAGACAAAATGCCAAATCCAGTCTGAACATCTGGCTGACTGTGTGATGATCCATAATAATAATAATAGTTGGAAAGGACTTTGGAGGTCATCTAGTCCAACCCCATGCTGAGGCAGGAGACCCTATACCATTTCAGACAAATGGCTGTCCAGTCTCTTCATAATAATAATAATAAAGTTGGAAGGGACCTTGGAGGTCATCTAGTCCAACTCCCTGCTCAGGCAGGAAACCCTAGACCATTTCGGAGAAATGGCTGTCCAGTCTCTTCATCATCATTATCGTCGTCATCATCATCATCATCATCATCATCATCATCAATGTTAGAAGGGACCTTGGAGGTCATGTAGTCCAACCCCCTGCTTAGGCAGGAAATCCTATACCATTTCAGAGAAATGGCTGTCCAGTCTCATAATAATAATAATAATAATAATAATAATAATAATAATAATAATAATAATAATAATAATAGTTGGAAAGGACCTTGGAGGTCATCTAGTCCAACCCCATGCCTGAGGCAGGAGACCCTATACCATTTCAGACAAATGGCTGTCCAGTCTCTTCATAATAATAATAATAAAGTTGGAAGGAACCTTGGAGGTCATCTAGTCCAACCCCCTGCTCAGGCAGGAAACCCTAGACCATTTCGGACAAATGGCTGTCCAGTCTCTTCATCATCATTATTCGTCGTCATCATCATCATCATCATCATCATCATCATCATCATCATCATCATCATCATCATGTTAGAAGGGACCTTGGAGGTCATGTAGTCCAACCCCCTGCTTAGGCAGGAAATCCTATACCATTTCAGAGAAATGGCTGTCCAGTCCTCATAATTAATAATAATAATAATAATAATAATAATAATAATAATAATAATAATAATAATAATAATGATGCTGGAAGGGACCTTGGAGGTCATCTAGTCCAACCCCTTTCTCTGACAGGAAAACCCTATATACCCTTTCTGACAGATGCTGTCCAGTCTCTTCGTAATAATAATAATAATAATAATAATAATAATGATGATGATGATGATGATGATGATGATGATGATGTTGGGAAGACCTTGGAGGTCATCTAGTCCAACCCCTTTCTCTGACAGGAAACCCTATATACCCTTTGTGACAGATGGCTTGTCCAGTCTCTTCGTAATAATAATAATAATAATAGTAGTAATAATAATAATAATAATAATGATGATGTTGGAGGTCATCTAGTCCAACCCCTTTCTCTGACAGGAAACCCTATATACCCTTTCTGACCGATGGCTGCCCAGTCCCTTCTTGAAAACTTCCAGGGTTGGAGCATCCACTGCTTCTGGAGCCCTTTCTTGGTGCCGAATGAAAGCATAGATTTAAAAAGAAAAAAAAAACCCAGATTCGAACCGACGTTTCTCGGGGCCCTTCGCCCTCATCTCAACTTACGAGCTCGTGGCGACCGGTCAGCCGAAGCTTGTGCGACTCCCACCCACTGCAGGATTGTGGCGGCTTCTGCTGCAGAGAGCAGGGGTTTTTTAATGCGCCCCTCCCTGGCTGAGTGGCTGCCAATGCAGGAGGAGGGCAAGCTGGCCCAGGCCCTTGGGTTGGGAGGGGCACCCTCCCAGGGGGAAGGGGGTTGGGGAAGGGAGGCCACCAGGAAGGCAGAGCAAGCACGCCCGTTGTAGTTTGGGACCCCCCTACACACACACACACACACACACACACCCTCCCGGCCTCCTCCCAAAGTCTGGACGTGGGAAGGGTGGAGGGGGGGAGGCACCCACCTGCCAAAGCAAATGGGAAGAAAAAACAGAGAGGAGAGAGAGAGAGAGAGAGAGAGAGAGAGAGAGAGAGAGAGAGAGGGAATGAGAGAGAGAGAGAAAATGAAAGAGGGAGGGAGGGAGAGAAAGAAAGAAAGACACAGAGAGAGAAGAGATTGACAAAGACAGAGAGGCACACAGAGAAAGACAGAGAGAGAGAATGAGAGAGAGAGAGAGAAAATGAAAGAGGGAGGGAGGGAGAGAAAGACAGAGAGAGAAAGACACAGAGAGAGAAAATGAAAGAGGGAGGGAGGGAGAGAAAGACAGAGAGAGAAGAGAGACAGAAAGAGAAAATGAAAGAGGGAGGGAAGGAGGGAGAGAGAGAAAAACAGAGAGAAAGACAGAGGGAGACAGAGAGACAGATTGACAAAGAGAGAGAGACATACACAGAGAGAAAGAGAGAGAGAGAGAGAGAGAGAATGAGAGAGAGCAAATGAAAGAGGGAGGGAGGGCAGGAGGGAGAAAGACACAGAGAGAAAGGACAGAGAGAGAGAATGAGAGAGAGAGAGAGAAAATGAAAAAGAGGGAGGGAGAGAAAGACACAGAGAAAGAGAGAGAGAGGGAGAGAGAGAGAAGACAGAGAGAGGAGAAAGAGAGAGATATATTGACACACACACACACACAGAATGAGAGAATGAGAGAGAGAGAGAGAAATGAGAGAGGGAGGGAGAGAAAGACAGAGAGAGACACACACACACACACACACACACACAGAGAGAAAGACAGAGAGAATGAGAGAGATCAAATGAAGAGGGAAGGCGGGAGGGAGAGAAAGACAGAGAGAAAGAGAGAGAGAGAGAGGGAGAGGGAGAGAGGAGAGAAAGACAGAGAGAGAACAGAGAGAGAGATTGATAGAGATAGATATTGACACACACACACAGAGAGAGAATGAGAGAAAGAGAGAGAGAGAGGGAGAGGGAGTGAGAGAGAGAAAGACAGAGAGAGAACAGAGAGAGAGATTGACAGAGAGGGAGAGAGACAGAAAGGACAGAGAGAGAGAATGAGAGAGAGAGCAAATGAAGAGGGAAGGAGGGAGAGAGAGGAAAGACAGAGAGAAAGAGAGAATGAGAGAGAGAGAGATTGACAGAGAGAGAGAGAGAGAGAGAGAGAGACAGAGAGACAGAGAGAGAGAGATTGACAGAGAGAGGGGGAGGAAGTGAAGAAAAACCACAAAGTGGAAGGCTGGGTTTTTGTGCGGTTTTCCCCCCCCCCCCCCATTTGTCATTGTGAAAAAGAGGAAGCAAAGGACGCGAACCCAAGTGAAAGAGGTGGCCCAGAGGGAGCAGGTCATTCGGTGATTCTGTTAAGGGTCTCCTGCCCGAGCAGGGGGTTGGACTAGATGACCTCCCAGGTCCCTTCCAGCCCTAGGATTCTATAAGGCAGGAGAAAGAGACAGAGGGAGGGAGGGAGGAAACGAAGGAAGGAAGGGATGACCTCCCAAGTCTATTCTAGTCTATTTTCTATTCTATTCTATTCTATTCTATTCTATTCTATTCTATTCTATTCTATTCTATTCTATTCTATTCTATTCTATTCTATTCTATTCTATTCTATTCTATTCTATTCTATTTTCTATTCTATTTTCTATTCTATTCTATTTTCTATTCTATATTCTATTCTATTCTATTTTCTATTCTATTCTATTTTCACTATTCTATTTTCTATTCTATATTCTATTCTATTCTATTCTATTTTCTATTCTATTCTATTCTGTTCTATTTTGTTGTATTGTATATTCTATTCTATTCTATTCTATTCTATTCTATTCTATTCTATTCTATTCTATTCTATTCTATTCTATTCTATTTTGTTCGATTCGATTCGATTCTACTCTATATTCATATTCCATATTCATATTCCATATCCCATATCCATTCTAATCCATATTCCACATTCCATATTCCACATTCACTCTATTCCGCACCCATTGCAAAAGGCAATTTCACAACGCAACGCCAAGGACATCTTGGCAACTTCAGCACTCAGTCTCTGCCCGGTAGGATTGTGAAGGGTTGCCCCTTTCACCCGTAGGATTAGAGGACAAGGATTGAAGCTGCGGGAAATGAGGAACCAATACTAGCAGATGGACGCGGACATGTGGGAGGTTGCGGTCTGCCGCAAAGCAGGAGGAACTGATGCTTTGATATTGCCAAGTTGACAGCCATCTGTGTTGTGGTTTTTGGGAGAATGAATGGGGGTCAAAGGTTGATCTCGGAAAGAGTCAGAGGCCGGTGGCCCCTTGCGTCTCGCGCCCTCCTGGCAATGAGTCCCTGAATGCAAGGGATACATGTTACAATAACACACACCTCGGAATTCTAAAGTGATTGTGTGCTGCCACTTGTTTCTATTCTATTCTATTTTTATTTCTATCTATTTTTAATTGTCTTCCCTTCCTCCCCTCCCCTCCCCCTCCCCTCCCCTCCCCTCCTCTTCTCTTCCCTTCTCTTCTCTTCTCTTCTCTTCTCTTCTTCTTCTCTTCTCTTCTCTTCTCTTCTCTCTCTTCTCTTCTCTTCCCCCGGGCCTGATCCTTTGGTCAGCTTAGTTTTGGAGTCCCTTTGTGGTCGCCAAATTGTTGAGAGAATCGGTTCGGGTCCGTTCTTTCTCCGATCTGGGAGAGAAGCGTGTGAGCGAAAATCAAGACCCGAGGCAAGCTGCTTATGAAAAGGAGGTTCCCTTTGTTTCCCAGTAACAGCAACAAGGCTGTTCTTAGGGGCAGCTAGCAAATTGTGTTTGTTGGTGAGAGAGTTTGTATATGTTTCTGAGTTCTTTCTTATCGATGTATGAATATCTGTTCTTTTCACAATACTCTAATTGCCATTATAGAGTTTCTTTTGTTGTGTATGAGGTTGTGGCTGCTCCTTCGGGCTAAGGGAAATGTAAGTATAGGTGTTTTTATTTTTTCTAATTTGGCCCTAGGCTGCGTAATCAGTTCCAGTCCTTTATGTAGTCAGCCTGTCTTTTCAGAGATTGCTTTGTTCGGCAGCATTTTATGAATGGGAATCCAGTTTTACGAATGGGCAACATTGTATCTTTTGAATGAAACTATGTTTCCCTAAACGATGCCTATGGGCTGTCATGGCGGAGGAAAGACGGCTGAGGTTTTCTACCTATCCCTAAGGGGGATTATCGTTTCTTCTCTTTTGGGAGATAATCCATGGATTAATTTTTATTCTGGGGAGTGGGCTCCGTTTACACTAATTTTTTTTCCTTTTGAGTCAGAGCCATTTCTTTCAGTGGGCCCAAACTAGCCTTTTCATCAACCGAACAATAGGGCTGCCTTCAGAATTCCCCAGTTAAAGCTGCAAATTGTCCAGAAAGATGTCAACCTGGGTGGAAAAGGAGCAGATGCAACCTACGGTGAGGTGGGTCTGTCTTTCCTCCCGTGTAACAAAACAAAACTTCTGTTGCACACCAAAAAAATTTATTGCTTGATTTGTTGATTCCCAATACAATCATCCCAATATCACTTGTACCCAATCCCTGATCCTTGCACCCTAGAGAAAGACTGCACCCTCCCCGAATAAATGGCTTTTTTGTGTGTCGCACTTGGTCTCCTTCCGAGGGACGCCTTCTGCCTAGATGGCCAGCTGGTCTGAGGCTTCCTGGAGACCCCAGGTGCTCAGGTCAGAAAGAGACCCCGCAGAAGGAACGGCCTCCCCGTTGGAGTTTAGCGACCTGCACCTGTGGAGACAAAAACAGGGTGAGGGACAGCGGAGGTGAATGTGGCAGCAAGTGCAATACTTATTCATACTGTTTATTTATTTATTTTCTATTTTTATCCTTTAGTCGTCCGTGACCTGAATGCTTTCGTTCGATACCACTAAAAAAAGAAAACAAAACAAAAAAAACCCAGCCTGGTTGCATAAAGAACAACCTTGACCTGGATGATTGAGAATCCCCATAGAGATTTGGTCCATCAGGAACTATCTTGGTTCTCCAACAGCCCTAGTTACGGTCGAGCTGCACCCTCTGAACCTCCCGTTCTCCTCTCTTCCAGCCTCTTACCTTGCAGGCGCTCACAGTTGAACCGGCTATAAACACCATCGGATTCCAACCGGATGGGGGACACATTATCCTTGCGCCTCACGACGAACGTCTCGTAGGGCGGGATGAGCACTTCTTTTTCGTCTGGGATGACCGAGATGTCGTCAATGGGCACTCCGTGACAGGTCTTGATGGAGAACAAGGTAGTCGTAGCCAAACTTTTCGGCCTTTGCTCTGTCCAAAGAGGAGGAAGCAAACTGGCCGAAGCGGACACGCTGTCCACTGCGGACCTGAAATGGACATTTTTTAACCCCGCGGAAGACCTCGTGGCAGTTGCCCTTCCTGGCCTGAACAGCCTTGGATAAGAGGAAGAAAAAATCCTTGAAGGCAAATTGCTTGTAAGAGTCTTGGGATTTCCCCGGCTCCTCTTGTGCGGCGTTTGAAATCATCGTACAGTTTGCCAGGGCGTGTGTAAGCCACGATTGCAGTACCTTGCATTGGAGGTGAGGCTTGGGATCGATTTGCCAACTTTGGCCCAGTGCTTTTTGGCTATTTCCCAGCTTGTCTTATATTTTGTCGGTACGGGAATATATCCTGAGGTCTCAGGAGGGAGAACCTTCGGGGGGTTGCAGTTAATATACTGGTCATCCACGAATTCTCGGACATGTCGAGGGGAATATTGTCGAGACACAACACCTGTCGGAGAAAAGAGAAGGTGTGAAAGGAGCGGAAGGAGAGAAAAGAGCCCAAATGTCAGGGGAACACAGACTGGCCCAGGTGCCTTCTTCAACCCCCAAAGGAGCGCAGGGTGGGTGGAGTCCCTGCGGATTTTACTCTGTTGTCACCTTCCCACCGAAGTGGTACTTCTTTATCTACTCGCAGGTGCATGCCTCCCAACTGCTCGGTGGGCAGGAGCTGAGGTGAGGACGGGAGCTCACCCCGTCGAAGGCCTGGAGACTAGAATATACAAAAATCGTCGGCAGCCCTTGGCTGTGGCTAGTCTAAAGAAAAGAAGAAGCAGGGGAGACATGACAGCAGCGTTCCAGTATTGGGGGGGAGCTGCCCCAAAGAGAGGGTTGTTCACCAGAGTACCAGAGGGCAGGACGAGAAACAAGGGTTGGAAACTGACCAAAGAGAGAAGCAATCTGGAATTAAGGAGAAACTTCCTGACAGGGAGGACATTTAACCAGTGGAACAGCTTGCACCAGAAACTGTGGGCGCTCCATCACTGGATGTTTTTAAGAAGAGATTGGACAGTCACTTATCTGAGTTGGTGTAGTTTCTCCTGCTTGAACAAGGGGCTGGACTAGAAGACCTCCAAGGTCCCTTTCTATTCTATTCTATTCTATTCTATTCTATTCTATTCTATTCTATTCTATTCTATTCTATTCTATTCTATTCTATTCTATTTCCATTCCATTCCATTCCACTCTACTCTACCCTACCCTACCCTACCCTACCCTACCCTACCCTACCCTACCCTACTCTACTCTACTCTACTCTACTCTACTCTACTCTACTCTACTCTACTCTACTCTACTCTACTCTATTCTATTCTATTCTATTCTATTCTATTCTATTCTATTCTACTCTGTTCTATTCTGTTCTATTCCATTCCATTCTATTCTACTCTACTCTACCCTACTCTACTCTACTCTACTCTACTCTACTCTACTCTACTCTACTCTACTCTACTCTATTCTATTCTATTCTATTCTATTCTATTCTATTCTATTCTATTCTATTCTATTCTATTCTACTCTGTTCTATTCTATTCTATTCTATTCTATTCTACTCTGTTCTATTCTTGTGGTGCTTGGATCTCAAACTGAATTGTTATCTACCCACAAGTGCTCCAAATCCCCCTGAGCTTTTCAGATATTCCTGCAACAATTACAATGTTACCAAGAACGACAACAAAAAATGAAGCAATGTTGTCATTTCACATGTTTCAGGAATATCTGAAAAGCTTGTGAGGGTTTTCCAGCAACACAACGTACACAGACACTTTAAAACCCCAAAATACACTAAGGCAGACGTTTGTCCACCCCAAGGATAATACACCCAGACACAAACTGAGGAATGTGATAAATAATACTATACGAATACTACTACTACTTACTACTAATAATAATAATAAGTTGGAAGGGACCTTGGAGGTCATCTAGTCCAACCCCCTGCTCAGGCAGGAAACCCTATAGACCATTTCGGACAAATGGCTGTCCAATCTCTTCTTAAAAAGCTCCAGCGTTGGAGCATTCACCACTTCTGGAGTCAAGGAGTTCACTGGTTAATTGTTCTCACTGTCAGGAAGTTTCTCCTTAGTTCCAGGTTGCTTCTCTCCTTGATCAGTTTCCACCCATTGCTTCTTGTCCTGCCTTCCGCCACTTTGGAGAACAGCTTGACTCCCTCTTCTTTGGGGCAGCCCCTGAGATATTGGAATACTGCTATCATGGCCCCCCTTGTCCTTCTCTTGGTTAAACTAGACATACCCAATTCCAGCAACCGTTCCTTATATGTTTTAGCCTCCAGTCCCCTAATCATCTTTGTTGCTCTTCTCTGCACTCTTTCTAGAGTCTCAGCATCTTTTTTACATCACGGTGACCAAAACTGGATGCCGTATTCCAAGTGTGGCCTTACCAAGGCCTTGTAAAGTGGTATTAATACTTCACGTGATCTTGATTCTATCCCTCTGTTAATGCAGCCCAGCACTGTGTTGGCCTTTTTGGCAGCTGCAGCAAACAGCTGGCTCCTATTTAAGGGATTGTCCACTAGGACTCCGAGGTCCCTCTCACAGTTACTACTATTGGCAAGGTACCCCTTTTGGTCACCACGATGTAAAAAAGATGTTGAGACGTCTAAAAAGAGTGCAGAGAAGAGCAACAAAGAGGATTAGGGGACTGGAGGCTAAAACATATGAGGAACAGTTGCTGGAATTGGGTATGTCTAGTTTAACGAAGAGAAGGACGAGGGGGGACATGATAGCAGTGTTCCAATATCTCAGGGGGCTGCCCCAAAGTAGAGGCAGTCAAGCTATTCTCCAAAGCGCCGGAAGGCAGGACAAGAAGCAACGGCTGGAAACTGACCAAGGAGAGAAGCAACCTAGAACTAAGGAGAAACTTCCTAACAGTGAGGACAATTAATCAGTGGAACCACCTGCCTCCAGAAGCAGTGAATGTGCCAACACTGGAAGATTTTAAGAAGAGACTGGACAGCCATTTGTCCAAAATGGTGTAGGGTTTCCTGCCTGAGCAGGGGGTTGGACTAGATGACCTCCAAGGTCCCTTCCAACTTTACTATTATTAGTAGTAGTAGTCGTAGTAGTAGTATTAGTAGTAGTCGTAGTAGTAGTAGTATTAAGAGGCTGAACAGCCATTGGTCTGAAATGATGTAGGCTTTCCTGCCTGAGCAGGGGGTTGGACTAGACGACCTCCAAGGTCCCTTCCAACTTTATTATTATTATTATTATTATTATTATTATTATTATTATTAGTAGTAGTAGTAGTAGTAGTAGTAGTAGTAGTGGTAGTAGTATTAAGAGGCTGAACAGCCATTGGTCTGAAATGATGTAGGCTTTCCTGCCTGAGCAGGGGGTTGGACTAGATGACCTCCAAGGTCCCTTCCAACTTTATTATTGTTGTTGTTGTTGTTGTTGTTGTTGTTGTTGTTGTTATTATTATTATTATTATTATTATTATTATTATTTTCTCCTGTTTACAACACGGTCCTTTCAGCAGTTACAAGAGGACTCCACACCCATTTCGGTATTCAGGGGAGCCCAAAGGCCCAGATCGACCCTCCAGTGGCCTCAAGGATTCTCAGGAAGAGCACTAACGTCCAGATGACTGCAGGGAACAGAAACCCTTCCACCTCCACCGTTCAGTCAGAACTGTAGGAGGAGGAGAAGCGAGACTTCTTTGAAGAGAAACAAACGCCGGTCGCCTTATGGAAAAAGCCCCTTGGGGACCGTGACCAGGTTGGGGGGGGGCTTGTGGTCTCCATGGCTCTTTCCGGAGGGATCCCGCGCCCTGGCCTGGGCCTCGTTTGGATGGCCTCACCAGGGTCCCACAGGGCAGGGTTTTCTTCCTCACCCTCTCTCCTGTTTCAGACACAGCCAAGGTCTTCCCAGCAGGAAGGGATTGAAGGGGGGGGGGCTGCCGCCTGCCTGTCCGGCGACCCCTCCCCATTCGAGAGGTGGACATTCCCACCGCCGCAGTTCCGTTCGTACCTGCAAAGGTCCTGCGAAGAATCCGATCAGGCACAAGACCTGGACCATCCGGAGAGTCGGCGTCTTCATGGTGACCCCTGAGACAAGAAAGACAAGGGGGGGGGTGCAAAGCCCACCCAGGATCTGAATAAAACGTGGATCGGTTTAAGTTGTGCAAGAAAGGAGAATCTGTGTCGTTCAGGGTTAGGGTGAGGGTGGGGGGATCCCTGGTCCTCCCTGAGCTGGGTGGTTTTCTTGCAGACGTTTCATGACCCAGCCAGGAAACATCGTCCATGTTAGAAAGAGAGTTGGGTTTGTAGAATGGAGGGGAGGAGAGGAGAAAGAGGAGGAGGAAAGGGAAAGGGAAGGGGAGGGGAAGGGGAGGGGGATGAGAAGGAGGAGGAGGAAGAGGATGGGAAGAGGAGGGGGAGGAGGAGGAAGAGGAAGAAGAAGGGGAGGGGGACAAGAAGGAGAAGAAGAGGATGGGGGAGGGGAGGAGGAGAAGGATGAAGAAGAGGAAGGGATAGGGAGGGGGAGGGGAGGGGGAGGGGAAAAGGAGGAGAAAGAGGGGCAGGGGGAGGAGGACGAAGAGGAAGGGGAGCAGGAGGGGGATGAGAAGGAGGAGGAAGGATGGTGGAAGGGGAGGGGAGGAGAAGGAGGAGGATGGTGAAGAGGGAAGGGGATACGGAGGGGGAGGGGGAAAAGGAGGAGGATGAAGAGGAAGGGGAGCGGAAGGGGGATGAGAAGGAGGAGGAAGAAGAGGATGGGGAAGGGGAGGGGGAGGAGAAAGAGGAGGACAATGAAGAGGAAGGGGAAAGGGAGGGGGATGGGGAAGGTGAGGGGGAGGAGGACGAAGAGGAGGAGGAGCAGCAGGAGGAAGGACTGTGGGGTCCTTGGTGCTCTCTGAGCTGGGTGGTTTCCTTGCAGACGCTTCATGACCCAACTAGGGAACATCCTCAGTGCTAGAAGGAGGAGGAGGAGTACTGTGGGGTCCTTGGTGCTCTCTGAGCTGGGTGGTTTCCTTGCAGATGTTTCATGACCCAGCTAGGTAACATCATCCTTGTTCGAAGGGGGTTGGGCTTGTGGAGTGGAGGAGGAGGAGGATGAAGAGGAATGGGAAGGGGTGGGGGAAAAGGAGGAGGTGAAGAAGAGGATGGGGAAGGGGAGGGGGGAAGAGAAGGAGGATGATGATGAAGAAGAAGGGGATAGGGATGGGGAGGGGGAAAAGGAGGAGGAAGAGGAGGGGAGGGGGAGGTGGAGGAAGATGAAGATGAAGAGGAAGGGGATGGGGACAGGAAAAGGAGGAGGAGGAAGAGGATGGGGAAGGGGAAGGGGAGGAGAAGGAGGATGAAGAGGAATGGGAAGGGGAGGGGGAGGGGGGAAAGGAGGGAAGAGGGAGGTGGAGGAAGAGGAAGGGGATGAGGAGGGGGAAAAGGAGAAGAAGGAAGCGGATGGGGAAGGGGAAGGGGAGGAGAAGGAGGATAAAGAGGAATGGGAAGGAGAAGGGGAGGGGAAAAGAAGAAGGAAAGGGAGGGGGAGGAGGACGGGGATGAGAAGGAGAAGGAAGAAGAAAAAGGGAGGGAGAGGAGGACGAAGAGGAAGGGGAGGGGACAAGAAGGAGTAGGATGAAGAGGAAGGGGATAGGATGGGGAGGGGGAAAAGGAGGAGGAAGAGGAAGGGGAGGGGGAGAAGAAGGATGATGATGATGAAGAGGAAGGGGATAGGGATGGGGAGGGGGAAAAGGAGGAGGAATGGAAGAGGGGGAGGAGGACGAAGAGGAAGGGCAGCAGGAGGGAGATGAGAAGGAGGAGGAAGGATGGGGATGGGGAAGGGGAGGAGAAGGAGGAGGATGTTGTAGAGGGAAGGGGATAGGGAGGGGGATGAGAAGGAGGATGGTGAAGAGGAAGGGGAAGGGGAGGAGGAGGAGGAGGAGGAGGAGGAGGAGAACTGTGTGTCCTTGGTGCTCTCTGAGCTGGGTGATTTCCTTGCAGATGTTTCATGACCCAGCTAGGTAACATCATCCTTGTTCGAAGGGGGTTGGGCTTGTGGAGTGGAGGAGGAGGAGGATGAAGAGGAATGGAAGGGGACGGGATGGGGGAAAAGGAGGAGGTGGAAGAAGAGGATGGGGAAGGGGAGGGGGGAAAAGAAGGAGGATGATTGATGAAGAAGAAGGGGATAGGGATGGGGAGGGGGAGAAGGAGGATGAAGAGGAAGGGGAGGGGGAGAAAGAGGAAGAAGAGAGGGGAGGGGGACAAGAAGGAGGAGGAGGAAGAGGATGGAAAGGGTAGGAGAAGGAGGAGGAGGATTGAAGAGGAAGGGGATGGGGGTGGGGAGGGGAAAAGGAGGCGGAGGAAGAGGATGGGGAAGGAGAGGGGGAAGAGAAGGAGGAGGAGGATGAAGAAGAAGGGGATAGGGAGGGGGAGGGGGGAAAGGAGGAGGATGAAGAGGAAGGGGAGGGGGAGGGGGAGAAAGAGGAAGGAGAGGGGGAGGGGGACAAGAAGAAGGAGAGGAAGAGGATGGGAAAGGGTAGGAGAAGGAGGAGGAGGATGAAGAGGAAGGGGATGGGGAGGGGAAAAGGAGGTGGAGGAAGAGGATGGGGAAGGAGAGGGGGAAGAGGAGGAGGAGGAGGAGGAAGAGGAAGGGGAGGGTGATGAGAAGGAGAAAGTGGATGGGGAAGGGGAGGGGATGAGGAGGAGGATGATGAAGAGGAAGTGAGAATGGGGAAGAGGGGGAGGAGGAGGAGGAGGATTATGAAGAGGAAGGGGATGGGAGGGGGGAAAGGAGGAGAAGAAGAGGAGCAAGAGGAAGGGGAGGGGGAGGGGGGAGGAGAAGGGGAGGAGGAGCAGCAGGAGGAGAAGCACAACGGTGGGGACCTTGGTGCTCTCTGAGCTTGGTGGCTTTCTGGAAGACGTTTCTTTCCCAAACTAGAGAACTTCATCAGTGCTGGAAGAAAGGGGAGGGTCATCCTCCTCCTCCTCCTCCTCCTCCTCCTCCTCCTCCTCCTCCTCTCCACATACCCCCCTCCCTTCTAGCCCTGATGACGTTCCCTAGTTGGGTCATGAGACGTCTGCAAGGAAACCTCCAAACTCAGAGAGCACCAAGGACTCCCACAGTCTTTTTCCTCCTCCTCCTCCTCCTCCTCCTCCTCCTCCTCCTCCTCCTCCTCCTCCTCCTCCTCCTCCCCCTCTCCTCCTCTCTCTCCTCCTCCTCCTCCTCCTCCCCCCTCCCTTCTTCCCCCCCTAGCAAAAAAGAGGTTGAGACTTTGGAAAAAGTGCAAACAACAAAACAAAACAAAAAAGAAGGCCAACTAAGAGGATTAAAGATCTGGAGACTAAAACAGAAGAAGGACAATTGCAAGATTTGGGAATGGCCAGTCTGGAGAAAAGAAGAACTCTGTGTCTGTGTGTGTGTGTGTGTGTGTGTGTGTGTGTGTGTGGTCATGATAACTGTATTCCAGTATTTGAGGGGCTCCTACAAAGAAAAGGGGGGGTCCACCTAGTCTCCGAAGCCCCAGAGGCCATGAGGAGAAACAAGGGTTGGAAACTGAGCAGAGAGAGAAGCAAACCTGGAATTCAGGAGGAACTTCCTGACAGGGAGACAGTTAACCGGTGGAACAGCTGGCCACCAGACGTTGTGGGCGCTCCATCACAGGAGGTTTAAAAGAAGAGACTGGACAACCCTTTGTCCAGAAAGTTATAGGGTCTCCTGTTTTAGCAGGGGGCCGGACTATGATTCTTGATCAGTCTCCTGTTTGAGTGGGTGGGTTTGATAAGAAGACCTCCAGGGTCCATAATTCTATTCTGCATTTTATTATTCTATTCTACTATTCTACTATTCTACTCCATACTCTACTCTACTCTACTCTACTCTACTCTATTCTGCATTTTATTATTCTATTCTATTATTCTACTGTACTCTACTCTACTCTACTCTATTCTGCATTTTATTATTCTATTCTACCATTCTATTATTCTACTCTACTCTACTCTACTCTATTCTGCATTTTATTATTCTATTCTACTATTCTAGTATTCTATTCTACTCTACTCTATTCTGCATTTTATTATTCTATTCTACTATTCTACTATTCTACTCCATACTCTACTCTACTCTACTCTACTCTACTCTATTCTGCATTTTATTATTCTATTCTATTATTCTACTCTACTCTACTCTACTCTATTCTGCATTTTATTATTCTATTCTACCATTCTATTATTCTACTCTACTCTACTCTACTCTATTCTGCATTTTATTATTCTATTCTATTATTCTACTCTACTCTACTCTACTCTACTCTATTCTGCATTTTATTATTCTATTCTACCATTCTATTATTCTACTCTACTCTACTCTATTCTGCATTTTATTATTCTATTGTACTATTCTACTATTCTATTCTACTCTACTCTATTCTGCATTTTATTATTCTATTCTACTATTCTACTATTCTACTCTATACTCTACTCTACTCTACTCTACTCTACTCTATTCTGCATTTTATTATTCTATTCTACCATTCTATTATTCTACTCTACTCTACTCTACTCTACTCTATTCTGCATTTTATTATTCTATTCTACTATTCTAGTATTCTATTCTACTCTACTCTATTCTGCATTTTATTGTTCTATTCTACTATTCTACTATTCTACTCTATACTCTACTCTACTCTACTCTACTCTATTCTGCATTTTATTATTCTATTCTACTATTCTATTATTCTATTCTACTCACTCTACTCTACTCTACTCTATTCTGCATTTTATTATTCTATTCTACTATTCTACTATTCTATTCTACTCTACTCTATTCTGCATTTTATTATTCTATTCTACTATTCTACTATTCTATTCTACTCTATTCTGCATTTTATTATTCTATTCTACTATTCTACTCTACTCTACTCTACTCTATTCTGCATTTTATTATTCTATTCTACTATTCTACTATTCTATTCTACTCTACTCTATTCTGCATTTTATTATTCTTATTCTACTATTCTATTTACTCTACTCTACTCTATTCTGCATTTTATTATTCATTCTACTATTCTATTCTACTCTATTCTACTCTATTCTGCATTTTATTATTCTATTCTACTATTCTACTATTCTATTCTACTCTACTCTACTCTATTCTGCATTTTATTATTCTATTCTACTATTCTACTATTCTACTCAACTCAACTCTACTCTACTCTACTCTACTCTACTCTATACTCTACTCTACTCTACTCTACTCTATTCTGCATTTTATTATTCTATTCTACTATTCTACTGAATTTTACCTATCCTATCCTATCCTATCCTATCCTATCCCATCCCATCCCATCCCATCCATCCCATCCCATCCCATCCCATCCCCATTCCATTCTAATTTCTTATTCTGTTCTATTCTATTCTATTAATTCTCTATTCTATTCTAGTCCTTTCTATATTCTATTCTATCCTATTCTATTCGTATTCTATTCTATTCTATTCTATTCTATTCTATTCTATTCTATCTATTCTATTCTATTCTAGTCTAGTCTAGTCTAGTCTAGTCTAGGTCTAGTCTAGTCTAGTCTAGTCTAGTCTAGTCTAGTCTAGTCTGTCTAGTCTAGTCTGGAAGGAAAGAAACAGTTGTGCTTCCCCGGCCATCTCAGAACCACCTTAAACGTTGGAAGGGACCCTGGAGGTCTTCTAGTCCAACCCCCTCCTGAAGCAGGAGACCCTTACCGTATCAAAGAGCTGGAAGGCACTTGGAGGTCATCCAGCCCAACCCCTTGCCCGGGAGCCCCTACAACATGTCAGACAAGTGACTGTCCAGTCTCTTCTTGAAAGCCTCCAGCGACGGAGCAGCCACAACGTCCGGTGGCCAGCAGTTCCACAGGTTAACTGTTCCCACCGTCGGGAAGTTTCTGCTTCCTTCCTGCTTTGCTTCTCTCTCTGATCAGTTTCCAACCCTCGTTCCCTGTCCTGGGCCCTCGGGAGCAGCCCTCACACAAGCTGGGTGAACCCCAGATCCCCTCCAAGGCTGTTTCTGTCTCACCTATCACTTTTTCAACCTAACATTTCTAACGGCCCCCAACTCACCTGTGCAGCTCTGGGCTGTGGGCAGCAGCGCAATCAAGCGATTCGAACCGCTGAATAAAAGGATATAGATTTTAAAGAAACAGATTCAGAATTAATATCTCTTGGCAGAGTCCACCCGAACCCTCCCAGCTCTCTCACTTACACAGTTGTGATATCAAGTGGAAGCTTGAGCAACTCTTTGGGGCTCTGGATTGTGGTCACCTCGGGCGAAGTGGCTCCTTAAGAGGATTTTTGGTGGCCCCTCCCCGGCTGAGCAGCCACCAATGGTGGAGAGGGCAAGCCGGGCGAGGCCATTGGGGCAGGAGGGGCACCGTCCAAGGGGAAAAGGGATGGGGGGGGAACACGAGGAGGAGGAGGAGGAGGAGGAGGGGGGGGGGAGGAAGCAATGCTGGTGTCACCTCTCCAACTCTGGTGGGAAAGCCCTGGGCTGGGGGAGAAGGGACCCCCTGTTAAACCAAGCAGGAAGGAAAATGTAGGATAGGATGGGATGGGATGGGATGGGATTGAATAGGGAATAGGGAGTAGGGAATAGAGTAGAGTGTGGAGTGGAGTGGAGTGGAATGGATGGAATGGAATGGAATGGAACTGAACTGAATGGAAGAGGGAATAGACTAGAACAGACTAGGATGGGATGGGATGGGATGGGGTGGGATGGAATGGGATGGGATGGGATGGGATGGAATTGAGTGGGGTGGGATGGGATGGGATGGGATGGGATGGAATGGAATGGAATGGGATGGGATGGGATGGGATGGGATGGAATGGAGTGGGGTGGGATGGGATGGGATGGAATGGAATGGAATGGGATGGAATGGGATGGGATGGGATGGGATGGGATGGAATAGGGAATAGGGAACAGGGAACAGGGAACAGGGAACAGGGAACAGGGAACAGGGAACAGGGAATAGGGTAGAGTAGAGTGGAGTGGAGTGGAGTGGAATGGAATGGAGTGGAATGGAACGGAACGGAACTGAATGGAAGACAGACTAGACTAGAATGGACTAGGATGAGATTGGGATGGGATGGGAGGGGAGGGGATGGGATGGGGTTGAATGGAATGGGATGGGAGGGGATGGATAAGAATGGAATGGAACGGAACTGAGTGGAATAGGGAATAGAGAAGAATGGGATGGGATAGGATGGGATA